>OZ034805.1:11372266-11972266 GCA_964028335.1 Altica lythri | reverse complement strand
GTGACAAGACGGCTCTAATTCCCACATTGCAGTCGTCAGTGTCCAGAATAAGCTTACCGTCAGGAAGTGGATAAGCAAGAATAGAGGCAGACGTCAGCTGTTTCTTTAATAGTTCAAACGCCTTTTGACATTCCTCATCCCAACAGAAGAACTTGTCTTGTTCTGTCAAACGAGTCAAAGGTTTGGCTATGTCTCCAAAATTCTTGACATACCGTCGGTAATAGGAACAAAGACCCAAGAAACTTCGGAGCTGATGTTTGTCGATAGGGATAGGCCATTCTGGAACGGCTTAAATCTTGGCGGGGTCTACAGCAACGCCATCCTTGCTTACGTTACGTCCTAAATAGTTGACCTGTCTCTGGAACAAGTGGCATTTCTTAACATTCAATGTTAGATTAGCTTTCTGTTATCTTCTTAAGACTTCTTCCAGGTTGGATAAATGTTCGTTAAAGGTCTTGCCCATTATGATGATGTCATCTAGATAAACTAGACAAGTTTCCCAAGACAAGCCTCGAAAAATGTTCTCCATTAGCCGTTCAAATGTCGCAGGAGCATTAGAGAGTCCAAACGGAAGGACCGTGAATTGCCATAACCCTGATCCACTGGTAAAGGTAGTCTTTTCTTTGTTGCAGGATTCATTCAGAAATTGCCAAAGCGTCGAGGGCATCATCAATCCTTGGCAGAGGATAACTGTCTTTCTTAGTCACATCATTAAGCTTTCGATAGTCGACACAAAACCGCATTGATCCGCCTTTCTTTCTCACTAATACTACAGGAGAAGCCCACGGACTACTATGCCATTTTGAATCATCTCTTTAAGGGCTCTATCTGCTTCTTCCTTCTTAACCTGAGGCAGCCGTCGAGGTACCTGTTGAATCGGACGTGCATCGCCAGTATTAATTTTATGTTGTACAATATCAGTTCTTTCAAGTTTACTTTTGGAACCAAATAAAGGTTTATACCTTTAAAGTAGATCTCTTACCTGCTTTCTTTCTAATATAGACAAAGAGGGATCTATTTTTGTCATTAATTGTTCGATTTCGTTTGTTTCATCTGTTGCCATAACGTTTACCTTGTGAATTACAGCTGTTACCGGTACTAAAAGTCCCATTTCCGTTTCCTTTCGAAGAAGAACTCTTTGGCAGATCTAACAAGAGTCTTTTCCCAGTTAATGGTCATGGTTCTTTGGCTCTATCTTTGCTATGGCTCCATCTGGCTCCGGTCCATCCGACTGGGCTGTTACGACACATTCGCAGCTCGCCGGAAGTTCGATATCATTGATTAGCTTAACCGAGGCATCTTCAACTTGTTTTCGATGCAGAAATATTTCCTCATTACCAGTACAAAGGATACGTCTTTGCAGATCCAAATGAAAACCACAGAGGAGCATAACGTCCATGCCCAGAACAACATCTTCATCAACTTCAGTCACCAGCACCGAGTGAACAAGAGAGGTTGAACCAAACTGTAATGTCACCTGCATCTCACCGTAGACTCTAGCACATTCTCCGGTAGCGGTACGCAGTCTCCAACTAGTAGGCAACATCTTTTTCCGCATACTGATCGTTGATCGGATGATAGTTTTCGTAGCTCCAAGATCTACCAGCATGCTGAAGTTCTTTCCGTCAATGAGGCCATCCACATATAACCTGCCCACGTGGTGTCGCAGAGTTGCCAATTTGATGGTGTGAGGGGCCTCGGAATTGTTTGGGGTCGATGTCGCCCTACAGGAGTCGACTTCAGCAGGGGATTTTTCTTTTTGAAGGCAAGTATTTCCACAAGAGACTTCGGCCGCGCCAACCGTACAGCCCGCTGCAACTCGACGTCTCGAAGACCATCGGTAGAGGTTTGGACCGCCAGGCACTAGAGGAAATCTTCCGCTGCGTTTGGATACGCAAACCTTACCATTCTTGCCACTTCTGCCTCAAACTCCTGGATAGTCTCTCCGTTTTTCTGCTTTCGGCTCTTTAACTGCATTCGGTATACTGGTTATAGCTGAGTTTGGTCATAACGCATCTCTAGACGTTTTACCAATAATTCAAAGTTGTCAGCTTCATCCGGTGTCAATGATTGCAGGACGTCTAAGGCCTCGCCTCGCAGAGCTATGGTCTCCTCCCCGTTTCCTTGACGTTCGACGTCTACGTGGCAGGTTTTTATTCTTTCTGCATCTCCGTCGCCGTGGTGGATCGCTTGGATTCGGCGACAAGTTTCCAGTTCTCGTCTAAGTTTTGCTATCTCGGACTGCACTTGCTGGTTGATCTCTTCTCTTAATATGGCAACTTGCTGATTTTAATTGTCCCGCAAGCTGGCGACTTGTTAATTTTGCTCATTACGAAGAGTACACATTTCGGAGCGTAGATTTGATATTTGCTGGGAGAAGGAACTGAATAACTCTCCTGGTAGGGTAGACATCCGTTGCAACAGCTGGGACATATCTTCGCGCTGGCTGATTATCTGACTAGACAACATTTGTTGTGTCTGTTCCTTTTGTTGGTTCGTTATTCGTTGCAATAGCCCCTCTTGCAGCCGGGAAAGTTGTTGGGCTAGTTCAGAATTCGCTTTTTGATTTGGGTCTTCAAACTTCATAGCGTCAGGGTCTAGATTATTATTTAGGTAGTATTCACGGAGCCTTCTCAACAATACGGATTTGTTCCCAGTAGTTTTCAACTCCAATTCTTCAAGCTCTCTTCTGAGTTCAGCCACCAATAATTTATTTATTTTCTTTCCAGGCATTTTTGTATCGTCACCCCACACCTGACACCAATTTAAAACACTTATGGGGACTTTAACACAATTTGTTCACAAAATTGTAAAGATACACAGAACTCTGCTGGTTAACGTCTAACCTTATTGACAATACAATGAACTATTATTTGAACTTCCCCTAACTGCCCATACATCCCCTTACATAAAACAAAAGAACATTCTAGAACGAAGGCGAAACATTAATCGAACTTAAATAGTACACACTAGAAAGAGAGAGAACATTCTCGAATAACCTAGAAAAAGTCTTTTATAAATAGGTCCTTTCCTTAGTCGGATATTCCGTTACGTACAATATTTTTCAACACTCACTTTCACTTTTTCGTTTTTTTTCTTTTACCGGTTTCTTTGCTTTTTTAAAGGTTTTTATCTATTGTTTTGTGTTATTTAGTTTTTTATTATTTCATTTTTTTCATTCTTTTTCTAATTATTTGGTCTTTTTCTCATTTTTTTTTAATTTGTTTGCAGACATGCATGTTTCTGGTAACCATTCTTACTTGTAACCATGATCCTTGTTGCGTTGCATTCCCGTTATCCTCCCTTTTTTTATATTAATACGCGTTTTCTTGGCACTTTGTTTATTTCATTTTCTGGGCTAGAACGACTCAAACACAATGAGTCCGTTTCGCCATCGTGGCGACGCTGGTTGCTAGCCGAAAACCCATTGGCACAGCTGGCCGAAAGCACAAAATGGCGATAGGACTCCTGTGTGAGCGTTCGTTGTTTTTGTGTTTCTTGACACATGTTTCCCGAACATCCTTTGCTCCCAAGTACCCAACACTTTTGCTAGCCAAGTGCAATACTCTTCTTGGTTATGCCGCACTGATGACGGCTAATGAGCCAGAAACATGCATGTCTGCGGTTACCATTCTTACTTGTAACCATGATCCTTGTTGCGTTGCATTCCCGTTATCCTCCCTTTATATATATATATCCTCCCTATATATAAAACGAACAGAGCGTTTTGTGACAGTCTAAAAATGTCCAAAGATGATACATAACGTATCTAATGCCATACTGTCAAAAGTAATAATTTCAGTTTTGAACTGAAATGGTGTCGGTTAAAGTGTTAGAAATTTCTAAGATCGATTTTCTAAAAATCAATTAATATGTTATAATGTGCAATCATGTAAAAATTTTTATTAAGTTTTAACTTCTATAACTAGTTTTAATGTGTTATTTACCAGCTTTAATATCAAGCTGTTGTTATTGTCTCATTTAATTAAGTTTTCCATGCTGAAAGATGTTTGTCATAATATCATAAGGTTCAACCTCAACAAGTGATGTAAGTTTCTATAATTTTTAAGCTTTTACTATAATCCATCTGATATCCACCCTACTTTTGTAGTTTCCCTGATGATGGAAATAAGTAATAAATTTCCGAAAGCTTGGAACATCATTTAAAGAGTTTTCTTTATACCTTTGCTGCGATCCCCAATACGTTAAAGTTTTGCCTTAACTAGTCAGCAATAGACTACCCGTTTTTTATATATATATATATATATATATATATATATATATATATATATATATACAGGTATATTTTTTAATTTCTCTCATTTTTTTTTGTTTCTTACTCTGCAATCTAAAAATCGAAATACAACACAATCTACGCAAACATGTTTAAGAGTTGTATCGATGAATTACTTGACACAATCATCTATTCAGAATTTATGAAACTAAACAATGCATACATTTAATTTGATATATTAAGGTTAAGTATGAAGTTAAAAACTATCCAATTTTTTAAATTGGACCAAATTAGAGGTAGTTAGGAAGTTGGATGGAAATCGATTTTTTATTTCGAAGAAAATCTTTTTGACTTCACAGTCTAGTTTTCTAATTTATTTACTTTATTTTTAAGACATCTATTTAACAAAATGAAAAAAAAAACAATAAAAATTTTGTGTTTCCATTGTCGTCGTTTGAAGTTCACACATTAAACATATTTATTTATTTTTATTTATTTATTCATTACAATGTGGAATACATAACAGGACTAACCCAACAGTTGTATTCACTTATAAAATACAAAATAATTAGGAGAGTACAATAAATGTAAACATATTATCGTACCTACA
Source organism: Altica lythri (assembly GCA_964028335.1). Taxonomy (NCBI): domain Eukaryota; kingdom Metazoa; phylum Arthropoda; class Insecta; order Coleoptera; family Chrysomelidae; genus Altica; species Altica lythri. Next base: position 11,967,422 of record OZ034805.1, on the reverse strand, counting down.
CAAAAAGCACGTTTAAAAGAAAAAAAAGATAAATGTTTAATTTAATTATTAAAATATAGTCTTTTCAGAATACTGGTAAAAGTCGTTAAGGACACTGAAAATAAATCTAAGTCTATAAGATTTGAAACAGAATTAAATGACTTGCAGCATCTATGTAAAGAAGAGTTAAGAAAATAATTAGTATTACTTTGTGGTATCATGAAAAGATGCTTCTTTCTGGTATTATAAATATTAATATTGAATAAAAATTTATTTAAAATTTCCGGACAGTTGATTTGGTTGTTTACTACTTTAAACAGAAATTTAATGTCGGACATTTGGCGCCTGTCACATAGAGAAATTAAATTTAACGTACGTTTTAATTCAATGTCGTTAGGGCTATTAGGAAAAAATTTGTTTTTACAATACTTTATATATTTATTTTGGATAACTTGCAGCTGATCGATGTAAATAATGTACTGTAGGTTCCAAACAACTGAAGCGTAGTTTAGGACACTATTAACATATGCCATAAATAAGGAACGGGTTGTAATCTATAATTCTAAAATCGTAACAAGTACGAATTATAAAACCCAGGGCTTTATTTGCTTTTTTAGAAAGTTTTTTATATTTTTACCGTGTTCTTTGTCTCTGTGTCATTCCGTGGAATTTTGTAATCGAATTTAAACCTATTTCCCGACTACCTAGAGCTCTGAAATTTTCAGGATAGCTAAGAACTGGATGACAAAGCAGGTTTCAAGTGTGTTTAAGTATATACATAAATTTCGAAATTTATACTGAATTGATATGAAATATGATATAAATTGTGTATACCTACATGTTATCATTTTGAAAGTTTTTAAGTATGTGGTTCGTAGCCTAGTTGATTAAGCGTCGAATATGAGTCAAGGTAACAGTTCTGTTATGTTATCATAATGGGATCGACTACGCGAGAGAGAAGTTTTTTTTTGTTCTACATGTGACAACATTAATTTTATTATTTTAACTGTTAATAAAATAAACTAATTTAGAAAATTTTTTTAGACTATACTGTGGACTATGCCGTAATCTATCTCGGTAAAGCGCTATTTGCCAAGGGAGTAATAATTTAATAATAGTAATATGACTTATAATCACCAAAAAAAAAACTTCCTATCCTACTAATATTATATAGGCGAAAGTTTGTTTGGATGGATGTATGGATGTATGGATGTTTGTTCCTCTTTCACGCAAAAACTACTAAACGGATTTTAATGAAACTTTACAGTAATGTAGCTTATAGATCAGAATAACATATAGGCTATAATTTATAAAGATATTGTGTGAATTGTCCAAAATATAACGATAAATGTCATTTAAGTCTGAAAAAATTCTGCAATCTGCGAGCTACTCAGGCGTGTGCTTACATAAAGACCTTGATTTTATTCGAATTACACGCAGACGACGTCGCGGGCAACAGCTAGTTCTTTTATAAAAAGAACTTTTTATAAATTGTGATTATTAGTTATATAATGTACATGTTGGTCAAATAATAATTTTTTTATCAAAGATTACTTCAAGGTCCTTTACTGAATCAATTTTTTCAATTTGATGATTATTTAAAGTATAATCAAAGTTAAACACATTTTTATTGCGAGAAAATGTGATAGAATGACATTTATTATAGTTTAAGTAAAGGTAATTGCTATTACAAAAGTCTACAAAGCTATTAAGATCTGTTTGGAAAAGGTAATAATCATTTTCACTTTTAATAGAGTGATAGATTTTCATGTCATCAGCAAACATGAGAAACTTACAGAAAGCAATTTGTATACCTTCGTTCATATTATTCAATAAGTAGGTACTATACATATAGAAATAATAGATTCAAATGATTTAGAAATTATAGGTAGTTTCGAAATAGGACGGTAATTTTCGACTAAATAGCTATTACCTGATTTAAATATTGGTACTACAAAAGCAGTTTTCCAAATGTTAGGAAAACTTCCTTCTTTTATGGATTTATTAAATATGATATGAAGAATTTTTGACATTTCAAGTTGGCAATTTTTTACAAAGGTTGTTGGAATGCGATCTGCACCTGCAGGCTTATCTGGAAGAGCTATAATTTTGTCCAGGATAGTCTTTTGAGAAATATAGTACGAAGTTATCGATGGATAATTGCTTTTAATATCAAAATTATTATCCCTGGCTGTGGTATTAGAGGGTAATGTGAAAACAGAACTGAAATATTGAGAAAAAATCTGCGGGATTTCTTTAGCCTCAGAGATTAATACTCCATCCGTATTTTTAACAGCATTAATAACAGACGAAGCCCTTTTTTTGGTTTTTAGAACGTGCCACAAATTTTTGGGATTATTGGTTATATTCAATTCGATTTGATTAACGTAATTTTTATAATCCAGCTCTATTGAGCAAACCAAAATTGTATGCGACACTAGCGGCAATAATTTCAACTACCCGAAACGCGTAACCGTATTATAACTTTGTTTGGTTATGTGTGTTTTAACGAAAGCTTTTCGGTTATTATTATTAAGATATTTTTTTTATTTGATTTTATTTAGTTTATCTGTTCTTTTCTTTTGTTATTAGTTACAAAGTGTGTAGTGATTTTTTAGTTAAAATGCCAAAGAAAAATAACACAAACTGTAGTGTTTATGGTTGCACTTCAAGAAAATTTAAAAACCCAGACCTACATTTTCATTATTTTCCTCCAAAAAATAAACAAACAGTATACATTATAAACAAATTAGGTGTGATTGAAAAAGTTGATCGCCATAAAGCGTGGAAAAATGTTTTGTTGAAGGGTAAGCCTGTTACCAAAAGTATGAGAGTATGTTCCAAACATTTTAAACCAGGCGATTATGTTTCAAAATCCGGTAAGTTGCATTTCCATAAGTTTTTTTTTTAATAACATCAGAAATGTTTGCAGGTACTCTTTCAACAAAAATAGCCCCTAGGTTATCGAAAATAGCTGTACCATCACAATTTTTACCTAGAAAACAATTTGATAGAAATAAAACTATAAATTGCCCGAGAAATGATAGGTTGGCTAGGAGAGAGGAACTGAGGCAGCGATTAAGGGGTTCAATGTCACCAACACTCCCTACCGAAGAGAAAACAATTGAGGAGATGCATGATGTTGCTGTTGAGGAATTTTGCCTCACCGGTTTGGAGCAAGATGCAGTTGAAGGACTTTTAAAATTATTTCAAAAGCCAAATGACTCAGAGCAACTATCAACATCAAAATGTGAAAAAAGTATACAAGTGACAAGTGGAGACATTCAATGTGAATTTTGGAAAACAATCAATTCTGATTCGATGTTAAACTCTATTAGTGGTATTCCAAATTTTAGAATATTTAACGCTATTTGTAGGTTGGTTAATAAATACTATCCACGTAAAAAACGTATTATTTTATGTACAATGGATAGTATTTTATTAATTTTCATGAAATTAAAATTGGCAATTAAATTTAAGATCATTTCTTTTTTTTTCACATATCGCCATCAATGTGCTCATACGTTTTTCAAGAATATATCCAAATTTTATCAAAAATTTTTAAATTATTTATAGTGTGGCCTTCTATAGAAGAATGTAGGCATAATATGCCTAAATCATTTAAAAAGTTTCAAAATGTAAGAGTTATTGTGGATTGTACAGAAATTCCTATTAACCAACCTACATGTCTATGTTGTAGAGTAAAAACATATTCCTTTTATAAAAAGAAAAATACGATTAAGATAATGACGGGAGTGAGTCCTGGTGGACTATTAACTTTTATAAGTAAGGCATACGGAGGTCGTACATCCGACAAAACGGTATTCCAAGAAAGTGGTATCATAAATAAATTAGAACCACATATTGATGCCATTATGGTGGATAAAGGCTTCCTTGTAGAAGACATATGTAACAGGCATTTCATAAAAATGAAACAACCTTCATTTTTAAGGAAGAAAAAACAATTTTCTTAAGAAGAATCCATAGAAAATAGGGAAATTGCTAAAGCAAGGGTTTATGTAGAAAGGGTCAATCAAAGACTGCGTCTTTTTAATATTTTAAATATGCCAATGCAATGGTCTTTGGCAAGACAAATTGATGATATTATTACTGTTTGTGGTGGCATGGTGAACCTGCAAAACCCTATTTTTTCCGAAGATAAATTCCTTTAGTAAATCTTTTTGTAGTATATTTTTTTATTTAATAATTAACATCATTTCGACAACTCAATCTGACAATCAACTGAACAATTTTACTTTTAAGTAGGTATTAAAATAAATTTATAATATTAATGTTTATAGATAGATAGATAGATCTTTATTAAGTAGGAAAAACCTAATATACATAAAAATAAGAATAAACACAAAGTAAACGAATAAAAATATTAATACAATTAACTAAAAACTAACATTGTAAAGACAGCATTTTTAAACAAAAAAAAAAAACAAAAAAGTAGGTAGGTACTATTAAATTAATTAATTACAAAGTTACAACAATTTTATAATTTAAGAACTATTTGAACAATAATAAACAATCACTAAATTATAGCCAAAATACAAACAATAAAATGATATAAACATAAAGTATAACTTTCGAATATAATCTTTAAGTAATAAAATAAAATTTGAAGTAAATGTATACTTAATCTATGTATAATTTTAAAGTATAAGGTAAGAAGTTGAGATCAAAAAACAATGTAAATCTTTTTTAAATTATGTATTACAAAGCATATGCAACATTTTACGAAAATATTTTTCGGTGATTGAAGCAATCATTTTTTTTGTAAATTCTTCATCAAATTCAACTTCCAATTTTAAAAATGAATTTGAAAAACTGGAATATACCAAAAAGTCACAAGTTTTTAAATTGCTTAAAGCTAAACCAAGTTGAATTTGACCATAATATGAATGTTTTTTATTCAGCTCTAATCCCGATGGTAATACCTTTAAATAGGAACAAGTTGTGATAAAATGTTCCACATCTTTTGTTTTGCCTGTAAGAATATTGGTTAAATTTGTAGAATTATTAATATAATAATTGTTACCTATGAAAGGGCATTTTATTTCTAAAAGTTTTACAGGAATTTCTAAAATTCTAAAATAAAATCTGAAAAAATAGTTAAATTATCTCAAATTAGAGAAAAAAACTAACACACACATTCAAGTACCTATGTAGCTATGTACTTACATTTACAAATTACAAATATTATTTCTAAATTATAGACCTCTTTAACACTAAAATAAAATTTAATTAAATAATTATATGTACTATGTTATCAAACAAAATGTACCCAAAAACTAAAAAAAATCTTCAATCAGAGAACTTATAAACAAATCTGAAAAAAAAAGGAAAAAAATTAAAATCTAGTTACAAACTTATTTAGATACTTACATGTATAGACTATATTACAATTATTTCACACAAAAGTTATTAAAAAATCAAAACAAAATCACCAAAAAACAAAAATAACCCGCAAATATTTACTACGTAAATAGCAAACGAGAAAAGGTTTACGCGTTTCGGATATCAGCTGATCGGCGACTGACGCGCCACCATCGGAATTTGTTTGTCCCAATGGGATAATTTGAACTTCCGCGTAGAAGTTTAAAAGTTAAATAATCTAAATTGTTTTTGTATTTGTTCCATTTGCGATGAAATTTATTCTTTTCTTAACGACCCTTACTGTATTTATAGAAAACCAACTAGGAAATTTCCGGTAAAATCTGGAAAATTTGGGAACATGTTTTGATATGATTTTATCTAACAGAAGATACATTTTATTGACACTTTGTACTGTATTGAGATTTGCAAATTCATCGCCCCAATCGATTGAGTTTAGTTCAGTTTTAATCAGATCATAGTTAGCTTTATTAAAATAAGTTAAATTTGAATCGTTCATTTTAAGACGATGAAAATTGAGTAGATTTACCTTAAACTCTAATGTAGTATGATATTTATCTTCTCGAACAAGAGGCGAATCACTTACAATTACATTATCAATAACAAATTTGTTACAAAAAATTAAATCAAGAGTATTATTGGCTGAATTTTTATGGGAATTGAATTGTGACAAACCACAATATGCTATAGTATTTATAAACAAGTTTGAATCAACATCAGTAAACCCTAATGGTACACAATTTTTGTTGACATTATCAAATGACCAAGTTATGGATGGAAGATTAAAATCACCACATATTATAAATGTGTCATTAGGGTGTTTATCTAGAATGTCACTAAGATTGGAACAGAAAATATTCAAATTACGATCGAACGATTTACCTGGAGGGATATACACACAACAAAGATGAAATTTAAGTAGGTAAATTTGTAGATTTTATTGTTACCCAAAGGTCCTCGGCATCACTAAACCACTTGTAATTCACTACACTACATAGATTATTTTTCACGCCAATTAAAACACCACCACCTTCTTTAACTGCTGATGAGGTGTCTTCTCGATCTCTCCGATATACAGTGAAATCCGTAGATAAAACTTCCGAGGAAAAGATTGATTTGTTCAACCAGGTTTCTGTTAGGCATATTACATCATGTTCTATAATTAATGAGTTTTGATAAATTGTTGATAATTTGGACTTTAGTCCTCGAACATTTTGATAGAAGACACTAAGATCCATAAAAAAAAGTATAAATTGAGATTATAAATTGTAATTATTGTAAAAAGAAGAAAATCTAAAAAGAGCGGGATTTTTATATCATTTTATTTAAATCATCCTCGACATTAATCTTTATGACTTTAGAATTGTCGAGTTTTCTTGTAAAAATTTGGGAATTTTTAATCCAAACATATTTATAGTTTTTGGTTTTGGCATTTTCTTTAACCTTGTTTAACAATTTTTTTGTGTAACCAGTTAAGTGTTCGTTGATAAACACCTGGTTAGAGATATTATCTATCTTTAGTCCGGGTGCTGATCTACCATGGGCACTGTTCTCGCTACGTTTTAATTTGGCAGCAGCCAGAATAGAATCTTTTTTTCTTCTATTGGTTAGTGTTACGATAATGGGTTTGGATTTGTTAGCATCCCGTGTCTTCGCTCTGAATATCTGATCAATGTCATCCGCTGAGATGTCACACTGGATGAATTCGCCAACTTTTCCTATAATTTGGAGTAGATTCTTATTATTTTCAGGAATCCCTTGAAGTTCCAAATTGTTAGATCGAATTTGTTGCTCTAGAGCCTCAACCCGACTATTCAGAGTTTGCATCTCATTCTTTAAGAGAGCATTTTCATGTGAGATTTTCTCGATTTTGTTCAGCCTTTCATTCATCTTCTTTAAGGTTAATTCAAAAGTTGTGATTTGATTACTGCAGAAGTTGACAGAATCCATAATATCAAAATACTTGGAGTTTAAACTTTTCATTTCAGCTTGTATACCTTTTAGTACGTCAATCGTGGCCAAAAGGTTTTCTTCATCTGCTGATTCCTCATCTTCGACAACGTTTACTGACATACGCTTATCAGACCTGCATGTAGGACACAACCAAACGGCACCAGGTAATTGAAAGCTGCCTATCATTTGCTTATTTAATCCCACGTATTTTCCGTGGAAATATTTCAAACAGGTGCCAGAGCATTTTAAACCTGGCGTTTTGTTACTTAGTGATACCGTACATGTATCACAGATTGGCATGACGCTGGCTCCTGGACTATAGAAGCGAATAGAATGAAAGTGCTTCTTATCGCGAACCGATCTTTTGTCAAATACTATTGCTGAATTTATGCAGACGAAAATGTTAAATTATATAATTATGCATTAACTACACTAATCACTTTCAATTTAAGTTGAACGTGTAGATTAGAAGAAAAGACACGCACTGGCGAAAATTGCAAATAATCGAACAACAATTACCACGTAAAAACACTCGATAAACACAGAGCCGTATAAACGTATATAAACGTGTATGTTTATTAAAATCAACTAAAACTAAATACATAATACCAAGGGGGAACCAAAAACGAACCTATTTCCTAATAATCTGGAACCAATACCTAAAATGTTATTTTCTTAATGTTTTTACTGTTATTAATTTTTTGTACAATAAATTTAATTTTGGTATTTCGGCTGTTTAATTTTCTTTATTAGTTCTATTTGCCTCCACCAGTTAGATATACTCATTTACTTGTTCTATGTCCTCTGTCTGTATTTGTACTTCTTGTTGATTTTACGTGTATATCCTTGTTTTCTTCTTGTTGAAGTAGTTTTTAGGATTTTTGTAGTGATTTTTGACTTGGTTCATCATTAATTCCAGTTCCTCTGATTCAGAGGAGACCAGGAGTATATCATCTGCATAACTAAGATGATGTGGGTACTTTCCGTTAATAACTATTTCTGTTTTCTCAATATGTTGTTTTTAATTTATCTTTAAGAGTCAAAATAAACCGTTTAGGTAAAATAATATTACCTTGGCGAACTCCCCGGTTAATTTTTATCTAATCTGATATTAACTCGTCTTGCCGGTTTACTGTTATGGTAAGTGTTCTGGTAATTTGTACATTAAATATATTCTATTATTGACACTACATTAAATGTCTAGTGTTTGTAGTTTTCTAAAGCTAGGTAAAGGGGAAAGTTGTATTCATTGGATTTCTTAATCAAAGTTTGTGTGGCATGTAATTGGTCGATTGTGTTCTGTATACCCTTTTCTAAATTCTACCTGTTCCACTGGTTGAAAGTTCATATGTCAGTCTACTGTTTAATCTTCATGAAAAAGTTGTACAACCATTACAAAAGGAGATAAGAGTGGCAGTTTTTTGGGTTTGTTCGTTCTCTCTTTTATTTATTAAAATTGTGATGGCATTGCTTCATTGTTTAGATATTTCATTAAAAAAACATTCGACCATTCGACAAGATTCCAACTCCTGGTAAATCTTGAGGGTCTAAGATGGTCTACGCCACCCCTTTTACCTAGACATATTTCTCACCTTTCGCCTAGCTATTGTGCGTGGGAAGCCATGCTTAGCCTAAGGGCAGCCTTTGAAATGTCACGTGCAGAATTTAGCCATGTCAAAGATAAAATGTCACTATCTGTACTGGAGAATTATCCGAAACATGGTTGAGGTCATCTTTCAAGACACTGGTCCAAGTACTAATCTGCAGCCATTCTCCCCACGTCTAGGCTAGGGTCAAGACCGTTCCTTATAATTTTCATGCGACTGGGGATTGCATATTCAGCAGGGTTCCAGGAGAAACTATTTCTTAAAAGAATAGTGGTATTACACGAATACCTGCGCCCACGCCTATGGCACCGATAGCTTCGCCTCGAAATATCAGTCGACAGCGATAATACTGGAAAAAAAAAATGTGAGCCGTCACGGGACGCCTGGCAGATGTAAAACATCGACATTACCCGTGCCTAAATCATAAGACATTTCCAATTTAAATAACATGACATTTTTGCACTTTTTGTCGTTAATTTTTTTTACTGAAACAAATGTAGCTAAAAATAATTAAATATCTATTTCTTGTAGGAAATTTGCAATAAATTTGTCATCAGAGTTAAATTCAAGATTTTTTTTTGTAATTTTCACCATAATTTTTATTTATATCAAACTAAATACATATATATAGGTAATAAAATTAACAAATACAAAATTTGGATACAAAATAAAGTATATTATCGCTTATAAATAATAGTATCCCAATATTTATTGTACGTTTTCTCAGATTGCTCACAGATTTCGTTAGATTACAGAACGAAATATAATTTAAAACGTGATTTCGTTTAGCTTTTTATTTAATTGCCTTAAATTCAATAATCTTAAAAAAGGAAATTATTAAAACACAAATTTATATAGAAGTACGTTACTATATTAATATAATTGTAGTTACTTCATAATTTTAGTACAAACAAAAAGCGATACTAAATAAAAAATAGGAAAATGATGAATTTAACTATGAATACAACTTTATCGTTGAATAACTTTTAAACGGTATCTAAATGGGAAATGTATTATGATTTAGGCACGGGTTAATGTGAATATTAAGGGCTGGTTTGGGTCTGATAATTTTTGTTAGGTCATAATCTAAAAATTTGATGGGTGTTTGGAGACCAAAACCAAATTTGGGAAATAACGGACACCCTAATGTATATAGAGTAGGTAGGTACTCACTCATTTTTATTCAATATTTTTCATTACTTTCTTTATTAACACTTTGTTTATTCATATTTAAAACAAACACTTTATACACAAATTTTACAGGGACTATTCACCAACAATCTATTTTGATTAACAAGCTGTCAATTTTACAGGTCAGCAAAATATGTAGGTATATTATGTTGCCTATACAAACAAACATTTTTATATATATAGAATAGATAGTAGGCGGAATCGAGTTAGGTTTTTATGTAACAATTCATACCCTGTCCCGCCAAATTTTTAAATCGATGAGCTTCTTCCCCCTATTGTTGGCGCGCCACCGTCGGCGTCGCTCAAAACATGAGACCAATTTCATATAAGGTATCAGTACATCTCTTTATTATTATTATCGATGCGTTAGGTTTTTTACGTCATACGAATCATACGTCACCGTCGCCACGCGAGAAATCTGATTCACGTGCGGCTATAGATGTTTCACATCAAAAATGTTCTAGGCCGGTGAGATCTTAGAACAGGGAAACCAGCAATTACGAGAATGGACGGCTCCGAATTTTTCGCTAGGTTTATATAAACAGAAATGTAGAGTTCAGAAGTTAGTCGAGTATTAATTAAGTGTTGTGATTAGTATTAGTGTACAATAAATTAGTTAAAAACATTACAATATTCTCAGGACTCCTACAAAATGTTTCTCATGTTTATACAATTACTGCGAATACATACTTATTTTTTATCTAAATTATAATTAATGGTTTTATAATTAAATAAAAAATAACATTAATATATTTTGAGAACAGATGTTTAAATATATTAACTATTTTTATTTTAAACACTGTCAACCATGAATTATGTTTAATTGTATGTTCCCAAAATTTTTAATTTGTTCAATTTGTATGGTTTTTAAATTAAAATAAAATACTCAAACGTTATACGTTTAAATTATTACCGACTTGTAATTTGATAGTTAAAATTTACTACTTTTGAAATAACTTGCTTAGAATTAAATTAATATATGTTGACCTTTTAAACGTAGGTACATAAAATACCTAGAATAAAAGAATAACTTTTCAGTATTAATTACAGCTGTTTTAATATAAGTCTAAATCTTAATTAAATAACTTTGCATTTTCAACTGTTATTTCGACTTCGTTTCTCAATGTTATAGCTTATAATAAAATATCAGTTATAAGTATCCGCATTGGTCGTGGGTATTCTAAGTCTACAAAAAATGTTTTAACATCTCTTTTTGGTCCTCCGTCCAGAAACAATACTATTGATTACCTACTTTAAAATCGTCCGGAAAATGACATTTTCCGACCTAGGCCGGCAAAACGCCTTTTAGATTATCTAAAGAGATCGCGTCATAAGAAATTTTTAAACGTAATATTGAATATGAATGAATACATAATTAATAATACAAATTTTAATTGAATTTATTTAAAAACAGCGTATAAAATACTAAACTAATAACTTAAAAAAAATAAAACTAACTAAAAGTTTGACTTTTAAATTTGACACTTATGACGCACAAGTCAATTTACAATTAATCATCTTCTATATATATATATAAATGAATGTTTGTCTGTATGTCTGTATGTCTGTATGTACTCAATGAACTCAAAAACTACTGGACCGATTATTATGAAAATTGGTATGTATATGTATTTTTCCACGGAGAAGATTTGTATCATATTCTCATTGATGCCAATCGCCACCAGGTGGCGCTGCAGAGTAGCAACTTCTGCTCCGTTCAACCGATTGTCACGAAAATCATGATGATGTATTTTTAATGGGTAAGATGAATATGATATTTGTATTAATGGAAGTTACCACCAGATGGCGCTTCCATGTATGAAGTTCAATACTGATTTTAATAGATAGGTATCTATACGAATTCGTACAAATAAAAGTTCTTAAAATATTGTTCGTGCGATAAGTAAAACAAAACTATAAATTTTCTTTCCTTCCCTCTCTCTTTATTTTTCTTAAATTTTTTTTATTAGTTGATGGCGTAGCAACGCACGCCGGGTACAGCTAGTTAGATTATAAAAATGCATATCTCGATTTTAGTTTTGCTTATTGAACCATAATAGTTCATTGTTTCTGCTATTTTTATATAAACTTATTAGATATTAATGTTAATATTTTCAATTTTTACTGTGCTGCTTATAAGCACAGTATTCGTATGTATAAAAATTAAGGATCTTAAAATCAGAAAATCATTTCTTATTACTAATTCTTTAAATCGTGCAATAGATGTCAATAAACACCTAAACTTGTATGTTACAAAGTGTAACGTTAATAACGTTTATTCGTGGCCTGGCCTATTGACTATTAAATTTGTATAAATTTCCGTGTTATTTTTGCGTCGTCGCGTATACTTTATCAGTTTTGGAAGGAGAATTATAGTTTGCTCGTTGCTCGTATGTTGCGACGTTAAATAATTTCATTTCATTTTGTACTGCAATAAGAATTAGTTCGCTTCACCTCTTATACCCTTCTGGTGAGTAAAAATTTAACTTATTATAATTTTTAAGAAATAGTCAAAAATTTGGTGAATAGATTATTGGTTATTTAATTTGATATCTTTACTAACATTTAAATTTTTCGATTACAATCATTTGTTAAAAATCAGTTTTTTATTGAGTTAAAAATATATAAACATATCAGGTGATTAACTTTTTTCTCGAACTTTGGAGAATTCTTGAGTGATTGTAATCGAAACAAAGGATTATTGGGACGGAATTTTGACAGCGTTTATTTTATTTCTTTAGGGCTTATGCCAAATTTACGAAGGGTCTTTGGTGAGGGCTTATCGAGCCGAATCAATTTTAAGAAAATTTGTCTTGCAATTGACAATATAGACTGGTGCTATCCGCTGAGGGAGTCGCTTTATTCCTCACTGCAGGAGACTCATCTTACTATAAGAAAACCCATCGTACCAGCGTCACCCTAGACCACATTTCCAGTAGTCTCAACACTTCTTTCCGAATACCATCTGGACCTTCAAAGCCGAAGATCGAAAAGATAAGTTTTGAAAAATTAGTTAATTACTTTGATTTAATCAACTGAAATTTTTTTTGAATAAACAATTTTAAAACTGATTTATTCTCTTTTATTTGAAAGTCTGTACTTGGCGCCCATTATTAATTGTTGAGGGGAAATTGATAGAAAAACCCAGAAGGAATCCACGATCCAGAAGCTAGCTTAGGGTAATTTAAGGGCTACAAAAGTAACAAGTTTTTGAACGTTTGAAACTATTAGAGATCGTGTGTGTTATCTACACGTCCGGAAAATGTTTTGCAAAGTGTCATTTTCCATCACAAATAAATATTGTTTCTGTCAAAATAATGTACCTTACGTCAAAATAGTTTTTTACCCATTATATATAATAATGGTAAGATTTAAGTACGTAAAGCAACGTTTGCAAACATCTGTAATTATTTTTAATTATACCAAATACCAATTAATTTGTATTTGTCAATTTTCATTATTAAAATAATTCTTCTTCTTCTCTTCTGTTTGAGGCCTCAGCTACCGGGGCTATTCGGCCTTATTTATGTTGGCTTTTGATGTATTGTAAACGTTGGGATTATCTTTCATTTGCAGGGTTCTACAAATAGGGTAAGCACATATATGTTCTAACTAAAAAAGCGACCAAGCGGTTATAAGTTGTAAGTATGCACTGCACTAAAGCTATTTTAGACCAAATAAGCACATCTAATATTAACTATTCTACAAAGCCCTACACTACTTTAGAGTTTTATATTAATGTCTTCCATGAATGTCACTAAGTTTTTAATATTGTTCCTCGATAGATGTTTAAAGATTAAGTCATGTAGGGAAAGTGGACCGAAAGTGTTACTAGGAAATTTTAGGGTATTAAAGAATTGTGATATTTTAACTTTGTTTTTATTGCAGGTGAGGAAAATGTGTTGGAGGTCTTCAATTTGTCCACATTCGCATTTGTCTTCTGTTACCATCTTAATTTTTTTAAGGTAGGATTTGGTAAGGGCGTGATTAGACCTCATTCTTGATAATATTATAATTTCTTTCCTAGTTAAGTTTGAAATGTCTCTGAACCAGGGCTGCTTATGTGGCTTTGTGATGTATTGTCCATAGATAACACCTTTGGATACACTTAAGGTTTTAAAAGCTTTAATCCAGCTTTTCCAGTGTGAATCTTTGATGGAATTCATTATGTCTCTATAATCCGTGAACGGAAAAACCTTACGCGGAACCATTCGACCTATTTTTGCAAATGCATCGGCCTTTTCCTTCCCTTTAATGCCTCGATGTCCCGGGATCCAACCCAGCCTTATATCCATATTTTGAGTTTTGAGTTTGAGGAATAATTCCATGGAGAATGACCTTGGTAGTTTGTCGCACAAGTGAATGAGACCAGGAGAGAAAATGCCAAATCCAACACTGTAGTCATTTTTTGAGCCGTCTGTATATTATACTAACGTGTATTCCTTGAACTGTGTATTTAGCTTTTCAAGGAGGAATGCATTGGCGATATCATCTTTCCCTATATTTACATTTATGGAGTCGAATATTTTGATAAATCTTGAAATATTGAGATAATTAGAGGAGTATTTTTTCTGTTCCAGGCGAGAGGATTGCTTGACCAAATGGTGAAGAGTTTAAGGATACTCTCGCCTATGACCTCCTTGTACGCCATTGCTATGAGAATGAGAGAGGCTGTTAAAATTTGCTCTACGCACAAAAAGAAGTGGCATTCCGGAATCAGCCAAAAGGATGTGAGTGGGAGTGGATTTAAGGTAGCCGAATATACAGCGGATCGCTTGAAACTGAATTCTGTCAAGTTAATTTAGATGTACTTTTGAAGCACTGCCATAAAGAAAACAAGCGTTATCAAAATGGGGAACCACTATAGCTTTGTAGACATTAATCAGGAAAAGAGGATGACTTCCCCACCATTTACCACATAAAGACCTGAGTAAGTTTACCCCCTTAATAGCGTTGCTTGCAATATAGTCAACATGTTGTTTCCAGGTAATTTTTTCGTTGGGAATGGCTCCGAGGTATTTGGAATGGGACTTCCAAGGCACTTGTTGTCCATTAATTTTGATGGAAGAATTTAAATACGGTCTCGGTCCTCTTTTAAATAAGATGGCACCGCACTTGTTAGGAGCTAATTCTAACACCATGCTAATTAAGTAACTGTGTAAAGAGCCCAAGAAATTATTGATGATCTGTATAGACATATCTATTGAATCCTGAGAGCAGATGATTAAAAGAGCATCCGCGTATCCGCTAATCTGGACCGAAGGAGGCACTAAATCTTTAATACCATTGATGGCTATGTTGAACAAAGTGGGGCTTAGTGGGAAGCCCTGAGGTACCCCCTTACAGGATACGCCTGGACCAAATTGTTGCCCGGTAGATGGATCTTTGATAAAGATATTTCTATTATTAATGAGCTCGAAGGTGAGGTCACAGATGTCTTTCGGGAGATCCATGGAGCTTAAAGAGGAATAGATGTTAGGAAAGAGAACATTGTCGTATGCTCTTTTTATGTCGAGGAACACTGCGATGGAATTATTTCCTTTTGCGAATGCACAGTTTATTTCTGTGTATATATAGGAAGGATTAGATGGTTTTTCCATTCCTCAGGGATTCCCTTAGGATTTCTTAGAAAATCGTTATAAAATTTAAGCAAGACCTTGAAACATACGGGAGGCATATTAGGCAACATGGAATAGGTTACCAAATCTAAACCAGGAGAGGTGTTTTTCTTATTCAAAAGTGCAAATTTTAATTCCTCAAGGGTAAATAATGGAGAGTGGAAGAGTTGAAAGGGGTCCACGGTAGGAATTAGCTAAGGGGGGTTTCTCGCATGATCCTCAGGTTGTATTCCCTTGGAGAATCTTCTTATGGAATCCCACAACTTTTTAATAGGAGTTTCAGGACCTATGGTCTCTGTAAATTGGTGAAAGCCTTCTTTTCTTTTGGACCTTAGAAAGCGACGAGTTAATGCATGAGTTTTTTTAAAGCTAATAAAGTTGTCAAGATTTTTCTTCTTCACCATTTCCGTGCATGATTGATTCCACCACGGGTGAAATGGTCTATATGTGTATGCAGTTTTATTTTTTGTTGGAATGGACAAATGTGCTGCATTATTGATGATGTTTATAAGCTCTACGTAAGATTCACAATGTTCGGGGTTCATATTATTGATTGCCTTCCTATACAGGAACTAATCAGCTTTGCGAAAAATGAATTTATTTTGAGAAGAAGAAGGTAAAAGACTAACCCCTTGTTTTGGAGAATATAAACAAATAGTGGGTAGATGGTCGCTTGTTCCACTTTCCTCTAAAACTCGCCATTGGCAAAGTCTATCAAGCTGGCAGTGAAAAGTCGGCAGAAACCATCGAAACATGAGTGGGAATTTGTAGCTAAATAGTTGCTAATTAGTTGCTAAAATCACGATTTTGTAGCTCTATTCAGTTCCACAAAAAACAAATTACTGCTATCTTTACAACAAGCTAGCAGTAAAATGACAGGACTGGCTCAGAACAAATGGACTAATGCGTGTGAATTTGTTGCTAATTTGTTGCTTAAAACCAGTACAGGAAAAAATTCGAAAAACCCTAGAATCAGGTAGTAATTGTTAATAATAACTACCAACCAGTGTCCCTGCTATCGTAATATACAGTTTGTATTGACACATTGATGTTATGGATTTTGTTGCTGGTTGCAGATGTCATCAGCAGAGCCCAGAGAGCCAGCAACAAAATAAAAATCGGCCCATTCGGGTGACCGGTAACTAACTCCTAGTGTCCATGCTGTCGTGACACGCAGTTCTTATTGACAAAACTCTGTTATGGATTTTGTTGCTGGTCGCAGATGTCATCAGCAGAGCCCAGAGAGCCATCAACAAAATAGAAATGAAAAATCGGCCCACCCGGGTAACCGATAACTAACACCTAGTGTCCATGCTATTGTGACAAGCAGTTATTATTGACAGAACTCTGTCATGGATTTTGTTGCGGGTTGTGAAAAGCATCAGCAGAGCCCAGAGAACCAGCAACAAAATCAAAATTAAAAATCGACCCGCCCTGGTGACCTACATCGGTCTGTGGAAGTGGTCCCAATACATCTACTGCGATTCTTTCAAAAGGACTTCCAACCAGGTATTGCTGCATTTCCGCCTTCGGTTTTCGGTGCGGACCGTTACGACACCAATCTTTAACATCATTAGTGCAATTTACCCAGTAAAATCTATCTCGGATCTTTTGCAGCGTTTTCGTGATACCCAGATGTCCTCCGAAACTATCATTATGCATCTGTTTTAAAATTTCTGGTACAGCATTTCTTGGGACTACTATTTGTTTCCTTGTTTCTGTGCCCTCGGAATTTTCTACAAGTCTTTTAACGAGCCCACCGTCCAAAATTAAAGAGTTCCATTGGGCCCAGTATGCTTTTACAGCAGGAGAGGGTGAGGATATCTCTCTCCACAACGGACGACGGTCCATTCTCTTCCATTCTCGAATCTTCTTCAGAACGGGATCGTTTTCTTGTTGCTCCTCCAGCATAGAGCTCACGTCTTCTGGTACAACCTTAACTAAGGCAAGTTTTTCCTCGTTCTTCTCCATGCGGGTACAATGGGGGCAAGTATTTCTTAGTAGTAAGTAGTAAGTTGCGCCACTGATTTTGAACGGTTAAAATCGGAAACCCCTGTTATTCCAGGCACTGACCTTTCTCACTGGAGATAATTAAATAAATTAAGAATATTATTCATGATTAATTGAATTGTACAATAAGAACGATAAAGTGAGCTAAATAAAACAAAAATATCAAACTAGACCCTTCTTTAATATAAAAAAGTATAGAGTTTACAGTACTGTCAAACCTAGCGCCTGACAATGATATTAATATAAAAAAAGATAAAACAAGGTAAAATTATCCGAAAAGTGTGATTACACGCTAGGCGTAAAATTAAGATCTAAAGTCACGACTTAAATCTAAGTACAATGCTTATAGCTTATCTGGTAATCCAGTTATCAATTTCTTCCAGTCCTTGGCTCCAATTAACTGAGCCTGTACCAAAATTTAGGCCCGAACTAAGAATTAGGACTGCACCAAAATTAAGCCTGCTCCCAAAGCAAATTAGGCTTACTCCAAACAAATAAGCCCGTACCAAGAACTTAGACCCGTACCAAGAACTTAAGTTTGTTCCAACGACCCTAAAAATAGTAATTTAGAATTAACAATAAGCTTAAACGAATTGTCACGGCTCCTTGTGTTAATCGATTACTACCGTTATACTAATTTACTGTCTTTAATACAACTTACACAAAAAAAAAAAACTTATTTTTGCTTAACAATAAAAAAAAAATAATAAATTTAGATGAATTACACAAATTTCAAAAGTTAAAAGCTAATTTCTATCTACAATTTCTAATCAAAACTAATGACTTGAAGGCACTTAACAAACTTATATATGACTTACATAACTGAATTATAACAATAAACTAAATTAAGGTTTATCATAAAATTAATTAATAATAGCGCAAAGGAGCTGAAAGAATAGTCTAGTTTCTTAAAATAATACACACATACGATACACAATGAAGAACACATGTAAAATCAAGATATAAAAACTAAAATTGCGACTATATGGCGTTATTTATCAAAGTAAAATATAACATTATAACTCACCTATTGTAATAGGGTTTAATTTCCTCTAGAGTCGTGGTACTCTCACTGATATGAATGTACGAAGGTGTGAACGCTGCTAACCGTACTGATAGATGATTTAAACTGCAATTTCCTGGCTCGAATGGTATTGAATTTACCAACAACTCGCTGACTATACCGTGTTCTTACCTACATTCCACCGGAGATAAAAGAAAGAAAGAGAAAACCATAAGAATTGGCCAAACCACATGAATAAAAGACATGTTCACTTACCAGTGAAGATTTCATAAAAATCCGAATCTCGGTTCGTCCAAGGAATCCAAGAATAACAACAGAAACTAATTCCAACAACGATTCCAATGGACAAAATGGTTTAGTTTCAAAAATCCAAAATTAATTGTTACGGATGGTTTGTGATTAAAACTTCAACCCAAAAATCTACTGACTTGCTCTAGAACTACCTTTTCGGTCCAAATCAGATAGCAAAAAGAAAGAACCTTCGTTTCCTTTTGACTAAATATGATGGCCTCTACTACTGTAAGGCCAATAACCGAAGAATTGACAGCCAACAATTTACAAACAACAACGGTCATCGTTTAATGCAACAAGTCATATTATTTATCATAGTAACACCAAAAATGTCGATAGATACTCCATTACTCGTTCGTGTCCAAACTTTAATATATTAGATGCCAATATAACGAAACACCTGACTGTGGACAACAATGTGACCAGTTATATGAACAGAAGGAGAAGTGACAATTACCTGTTTTAGTGACAACGATGATTGACAGAGACATTGATTCAAAAATAAATAAAGTTAATAATTTGTGATCTAAATATAATAAATACACGAATATTCAAGGTAGTATTAGCAACGATTGTGGCCAGAATATAATAAATAGAAGGTGTTTACCTACAGACAACCGAGATTCAATTTGTTCTTAACATTAAATGACTCTGTTTAACCCTTAATTATGGTGCAATTTGTGAGGTGAGTACTCAATTTATTACCGATTAAGATAATTACCGCTAACGAGAAATTAGCCTGTGACAATCTGTTTTGTGTTACAATCTCATTTGATATTGAAACCCAAACTTTCTTGATGTTAATTATGGATGTTAGTGAAAAATTTCACTTAACTAAGGACGCAATTAAGAAACTTGGATGGAGAAGATTAAAGAAAGGGATATAGATAAACTCAACAGGAATGTAATAATAATATATATACATATGTTATGACTTTTGTAGGTATTTACTGGTTCTTAAAAAACTTTTTAAATTAATATTTTCATTAGATGAATTCTAATCAGAACATGTACAGGAAGACAACAAGTTAAAAATCAGTTGCTAATGTTAACAAGAATAATATTTACTTATAAAAAAACAAAAAAATTACAGAAATCCTACATTGGGTAGGTACCCAGATGCAAACAGGTGCATTTTCTTCTTTTATTAGGAGAACTCTTGCCTTTTCAATTGGAAAATAAAAAAAACATTGCAGTTTTTTATCTTTGAAAACGACAACCAATCTGGTTTTCGATAACTATTAATAAAACTTTAAACATTTCTATAATTATTTTCATTTTGTTAGGCATTTTCAGTTTTAAAAGATGTCCCTTGAAAAATTTGACATATCAATCAAGTTAAATTAAATACTCAAGGGTCATTTTCAAAATATTAATTTATTTTAGTGGTGGCAGTTCCTATAATAAAAGAAAAAAATAAATATAGTTAATGCCACAAAGCAGTTATAGAGAATATTTAAAAAGGGTGTAATATATCCACACATATTTTTAAAACATAGATAAAATTACCTATAATTAAAAATTATAATTAAAAAAAAACATTCTATTATAGCATAGATTTAATGTCTACAGGGTATGGATATTTCAATAATCCTAAATCCTATGAATATAAGTGGAAATATACTTATAACTTATATAATATATGTATAATTTCAGCATTTTAGTTAAGTATATTTATTAACTGGACTTAGTAAATGATTACCCAAATCTCATTAAAGAAAAACAATTTACAGATGTTTATACTTAGAATGCTATAATTGCACTAATTATTGATTATTATAATTCCAAAATACGCTGACACTGTACTAGTAATGGCAAAATGGGCAG
This sequence comes from Altica lythri, assembly GCA_964028335.1. NCBI lineage: Eukaryota > Metazoa > Arthropoda > Insecta > Coleoptera > Chrysomelidae > Altica > Altica lythri. The sequence continues at coordinate 11,946,522 of OZ034805.1, read as the reverse complement.
TGCAAGTTATTTTAATACTGTTACATTTTCACTACTGACAACTTGGACTGAATACAAAACTTGGGATCAAATAGTTATTATCCTAACAAGTGCGGAAAGTTATACTTTCCCGCACGCGAACTGCCGATGCAAGCAGTTAAGTGCGGGAATAGTTATTATCCTAACAAGTGCGAAAAGTTATACTTTCCCGCACGCGAACTGCCGATGCCCGAACGACGCGAAGCGGAGTTCGGGCAAGCAGTTTAAGTGCGAGAAAGTTAATTTCCGCAAGTGTTAGGATCAATACTTTATACAACTACTGCTCTGGAAGTAGAATTTGAGAGGAATATAACAAATAATTTTTCTTTTGACACATCTGGCAATAAATTTGTTGTTGCATTTTTAACTGATTCAACTAGTTCAGGTGGAGTTAAATATCTTGTTAAATCGACCATTATTTTAAATAGTACACTTTTTTTAATTACCTACACTTTCTTTTTGCGTTTAATACAGTTGCGTTGTGACAGTTGTGACATAAATTAAAAAGGGTTAGGACTAATCGAGTAGTCTCTCTAGTCAAATAAAAACGACAGATAGTTTAGGCGGAATCTGTGTAGTTATGTGGTCATAACCAAACATGTGCGTTTATGAAATACATATAGTCAAGTATGCGACTATTGTGTAATTCGGAGATGACATACTGCGCTCGAAAAGTCAACTTCCAGAGCAGGCGTTGTATAAAGTTAAATTCCGCAAGAGTTCAAAAATCAAAATTTTTTCTACAAGCAAAATCACAATGAAAATTATTTAAGATACTTGAAAGGATGCGATTGTGACAATTAAATCTTTCATAGTGTCAATAAATACACGACTGTAGCTATAGCAACCCTACTTAAACAGGTGAGTTTGTTGTTGCTTTGAGTAAGGTTTACAGGGGTGATTTAATAAATTATGATTTTTTTAAAATCAAACATTTTAAAAATCCCTATTTTCATGTAAAATAATCTTAATTTTTTTTACTATTTGTATGTAGTCCAACAAGATAAAGATAATAATACAATAATTTGTCAAAAAAGTTATCGGAAAACATCTCTAATTAATAAAAAAAAATGCGTGCGGGAAAGAAAAGAAAGAGATATTATCTGAATTAAAATGCGTGCGGGAAAGTGTTGGTTTACGCATGCTTGTAGAAAAATAAAACTTTAAATGGGCCTAATTAATTTATCTGTTACTTTGTTTCAAATTAAAAAATGCCTTTAAATATTACCTAGAGTGTTATGAAGATTAAAAACTTACAGGTGCTTTTCCAATGAAGGTGTTCTTACTATGTTATCAGAAGATATATTACAACTTCACAACATAGCTTAATTTCCAAAAGATGTTTTAAGAATTACAGCATAGTAATTATACGGGTACAACAGACATCGGTTATGCTGACTGTCTCAGGTCTAATTTTAGATTGACCATCTTGCTTTTTTCGATGCTTACGATAAGGTATTATCTGGCAGTTATTTGGTTAGAAAAAGCGTTAGGCAGGAAGCAATCATTACAAACATTACTAACATAACTTAACATGAACTAAGAAATGTTGGTTGTATGGAGAGGCAATCAATTAAAATGTTTGCAATGAGAATATTAAAAATAATTAAAAATGTTTCAATCTAAATACATTTATTTGTTATTGTATTAATCAATTTGATAACAACAGTATAACTATATTTAATAAAAAAAATATTACAGTTTTTTAGATTAGATAAGATGTTTATTGGGTTGGCTGTTAGTCTGTATCACTGCGACCTTTGCAGATCTATTGTGACCACCCATTATTTCAGGAATAGGATTAGAGCACCTTGACCAGCCCTGCCCTCTTAATAAGATTTGTTAGCCTTGACAGTAGCCTCTTCGCATAACTTGGAACAGCAGGTTTCTCCTCTGCCAGTCCTAGATACCGCGTCCTTGGATATTGGACATAAATTGCGGTTTCTTCCTCCTCTTGGCAGTATCGACAGATGTCCTCATCTGCTAAGTTTAGCTGACTCACGTGTTTTCTGAGCCTACCATGTCCTGTCAAGAGAATGACAATCATTCTGACATCGTTTTGCCTTTGTGATAGCAGCTCTGCAGTAAAGTTCACCGAGTGTCCCTTTATGAAGGCTTGTCGCTTGCCCGGTGATTTTTCCACCACTGCTGGGTCTTTTCTAGCCTCCATTTCTCAATGGCTGCCTTTTTCAATGTGTCAGCAACTCCGCCGAATGGTTCCGGGCCAATCATTGGGGTATTAGCTCCCGCACGGGCCAATTCATCAACCTTCTCATTGCCTCGAAACCCTGAGTGCCCTGGTATCCATGTCGGTGTCAGAGAATTTTGAATTGCGGCATGTGTCAGGGCCCTAACGCAGTCCCACACCAGCTGTGAGCTTATTTGTGCCAAGACCATTGCCTTTAGAGCTGCTTGGCTGTCCGAGTATATGACTACGGTTTTACCCGTTATACCCTGACTTATGATCTCCGTTGAACAATTTTGTATGGCCATTACCTACTTTAGCCTGAAACACTATGGCATACGCACTGTAGTGTAAACATTAAACACAAAAATATTTTATAATTTAATTAGATTCTAAATGACCGTCATTGAACTTTATATATTTGATACATCGACATTTTTTCCATCGGTAGACAATTTTTCATTACCTATCAATATGCTGACTTCAATAATTTTGGTATACTGTTAATAATTATAATAATTAAGAAAACAGGAGTCAGTAATATTCACTATGTAATTTCAATAAGCAATAAACGTGCCTTATACAAAGTGTACAAGTATTTTTTAATTAAAACCGGACCTTTACATGGCGACCCTGCCTTTTTACAATGACTAGGGTGTAGTAACCAGCGATAAAAGTGTACTAAGTGCAAACGCCACCAACCGAAATGGGAAATCAAGACAGCAAACAAGAGGAAATCGTTATACAAGCAGCAGGAACTGGTTCAAATTTAAGCATTCAGTCACAAGTTCAGTTCAATTTAACCAATTCGTTACTGTTAACAATAGTGATTATAATGGTATGTACAGCATTATACATGTGTTTTCAAAAACTATTAAAAAGCAGAAAGAGAGCATACGCAAGAGATATTGAATTAGCAAATCTGCGACGTTCGAATATGACTTTACAAGCTATAAATTAGAAGTAATATATATATATATATATATATATATATATATATATATATATATATATATATATAAAGCAATACATTAAATAATATAATAATAAGAATCAAAATAATAATAAGTAGTATTAATTTCTAATATATTTAATTATTCACTATGGACCACTTTAAATACTTTGAATACGCAAATCGCGTAATTCCACAATCATTCAATGGAGACGCAGAAAACTTAAAGCCATTTATAAGAGCTGTAAAAGTACTCAAAGACAATTGTGCAGGTAACGAAAATAATGCACGAAATTTTGTACTAACACGGTTGACAGGGAAAGCTGCACAAATCGTAGATGATAATGACGATCTAGACGGTACAATCAGCAAGCTTAAGAAATTGGAAGTAAGTGAATCAACAACAGTGATAAGAACTAAAATTAAGGCACTCACACTTAAAAATGACATTCAAATGTTCGCGAAAGAACTGGAAAGACTTAGTGACTTATTGAAAGTGCGTTTATTAACGAAGGTGTTCCTTTAATTCGTGCAGAACAATATTCGCTTGAAGCAACGCTAGAAGTATTGTGCAAAACACATGTTCCAAATAAAATGAAGGGCTTTCTGCAGTAACACAACTTTATTGTTTGAATTTCAAATTATGAAAATTGTAAAAATTGTTGAAAACTCAAAAAACCGTCCCTTAGTTACCAGTTTGACAATTTAAACTCTTTTATGTTTTTTTTTATCAGATTTTTAACTACTTGATAATAAAGGGATTAACATACAGTATGTTTATAAAATAATTAAAATAATATATTTCACACTCCACCCCAGAGCAGCAATTTCAAGGAGAGATGTGAATTGCTGCACTTCCTTGTTTGTCATTGCATGAAAGAAGTGCAAGTTTTACGACAGGTCTGTCAAATATTCCTTGTTTTGTTTGTACTTTTGCTCTTCTTACTTGTCCATCTTAACCAGTTCTTACTTCAATTATTCGACCTTTAGGCCAATTGCATCTTGGAAGATCTTTATCACAAATTATTACAAGATCTCCCACTGCTAAAGGTTTAGTTTGTTTGTGCCAATTAGTTCTTAACAATAGATCCGGAAGATATTCGCTCACAAAACATTGCCAACATTTGTTTGCGAATTGTTCTCTGTAAATATAGTTAAATTTTAACACTTTAGAATTATCATCCAATTGTCCCAGAGGTTTATCCCCATTTGAACATCCAATTAAAAAATGATTTGGAGTTAATGCTTCTGATTGTTCGGAGTCCAGTGGAAGATAAGTTAATGGTCTACTATTTACAATATTTTCTGCGGCTATGAGGCAGCTTCTAAGTAATTGATCAGAGGGTGTTTTTGAAGCTAAGGCAGCGTATAATGATCTTTTTACAGCTTTCACCAATCTTTCCCACGCTCCACCTATATGAGGCGCTAAAGGGCAGTTAAAATGAAAGGATAAATCAGGACTAACAAATGAATCACTTATGAGCTGAGGATCTATCTTTTTGAGTTCTTGTTTCAGAATTCGTTCAGCTCCAACAAAATTTGTTTCCTTATCACAGTATAAATGTCGTGGTCTACCTCTGCGATTCATAAAATTAGTAAGGTTCAAGATAAAACTGTCAGCGTCCAATTTATGTGCTACTTCTACGTGTATTGCTCTTGTTGTTAAGCAAGTGAATAGAACCCCCCATCTCTTCTCTGTTCTTCTACCAACTGTAACATTAATTGGACCGAAATAGTCCATTCCTGTAAAGGTAAATGGTGCAGTGAATGTCGATAATCTACAATTAGGCAAAGGAGACATTTCAGGTGCTTCCGGTCTGGCGTTTCTAATTTTACATGTCTGGCATTTATTTCGGATCTTTATGAGACATCTTCTTAAACTTGGAATATAAAATTTTTGTCTTACACTATTGATAACTGTTTCATGATTCTGATGCTGATAAATTTCGTGATAATAGGAAAGAATTAGACTGGTTAAATGACTTTCTTTAGGTAGTATTATCGGTCTTTTTGTATCATTTCCAATGTCTTGAGCAGCATCTATTCTTCCCCTTATACGAAGTAACCCATCTTTATCTAGATATGGAGATAATCTATATAGGCTACTAGATTTTTGGGTAGTATTCTGAAACTGATTAATAGCGTTAGAACTTTTTTTAAGATCATTTATCTCTTTATTGAAAAATTTAGATTGAACCATTCGTATTAAAGCATTTCTAGCTAGCAGCAATTCTTCTGATGTTAATATGTAACCTCTTTTTTCTCTATGATGTTAAATGCTCGTTTATAGAGGCTAAACAATGCGAAAGGCACTCAGGGGGTAGGAGGAGAGCGAGCGTGGATTCGAACGAGCTAGATGATATCGTGTTGAAAAGATATACGGGGATATATTTACTAGAAAAAAGGAAAGATAACAGAATTTAAAAGGGACTAAAGAGAAAATGAGAGAAATGATGGAAAAGGGAAAGGTAAATGGGCGCCACTTACTTTTTTATCATATGGACGGTGAAATATAAGAAACCCAGATGGAAAAAAGATTCGATTATGGGAATAGGATAGAATAATTAATAAATCAGATCAAGTTAAAATTAGAAAGATATAGGAAATATAAGTTAAGATACGGTAAAATTGAGTAACCCGGTAGATGTTCTGGTTAAAACTTTAAATTAAACACTTTTTTTTAGCAAATCTAGAAAGAGAAAGTTATACTTACTTTTTGTTCTTACATATCACAACAGCTCCATATATATTAATGAGTTCAAAAGCTAAGATTTATGAGTTAAATACGTCTCATTCGTGTTGTTGATGAGATTAGATCAGACTAACTTACACCAGGTCAGAAAATAAAACATATAAATAAACAATAAACAATATTTATTACTGTGTGTAGTAATAAGTCAAACAGATGAACGAAACAATAGACATATAAAATATCAACAAATGAAATAAGGTAAAATACAGTAAAACACATTAGTGTTTAATCACATATAGAAACAATATTACACATTCAATAACAGCTAAGTATTTTTATATTGTTATTTCTGTGTACCCATTTAAGCAGAATGTGATGTGAAAAAGAAATTGAAAAGTATCAAAATTTAATAAAAAATAGTAAATCACTTTTAGCTTAAAAGATTTTTTACTCGAGTAAAAGATGGGGGTACCATATACTAGTTTAAGTTAAAACAATTAAATTGAGATAAACATTAAGAAACCAAAAATTTACCATAAATGTGTTACAAAAATATTTAATCAGGCTCTGCGCAACGCTTTCACTGATAACTGAAACATGTATGCGACGAACTGTTTCGAAATTTTCACACTTTTGGAGTCTGTAGATAAGGTACCGGGTTTTTTATAAAAACCGGTCGCACTATGGATTTTATGAGCACTTCTTACGTTAATTACCCACACTTGGATATTATTCATGCGGATTACAATTAAGTTTTTGTGCCAAAGAAATAAATGGTATCCCTTCTTTTTCTGGTAGTTAAGCAATAGTAATGATATTAAAAAACTTACAGTTTGATTCCTAGATAGGAGAATTAAATGGGGCCACACCCAATTTATACGGTACAGTAGAATCTAGTGATTCTTCGGTAATAAATGACAGTTTTTTAATCAGAGAGGTTCCACACTCATTCACTGACTTTTACTTAATTATAAACACTAAATAGCAAGTAATTCTTTGAAAATCTAAAGGAAATTTGCCGGTACTTGAATCTAGGGGTTGTACATAATGACTTGCCAGCACAGAAACCCAAGCTAGACTAAATTGTAAATCCCGGTAAAAAAGTAACCCGCGTCGCTTCAAACTACCCCACTTACGCAGCGTGACCTTATTCACGAGATTTGATTGGTTAGTCTAAAAAAATCAATAGTTTGACGGTTAAAGTTCGTTACAGCGGAGAAACTTCTGGAAGGTAAAATGATCAGGGTCGGCTTAAGTAAGAAGAAATTATAAAAAATAAAATTTTTTTGCATAGAGTTTTTTGGACATGCTACACAGCCCCTTCCGAAGAGAAAAAACTGGGTAGAAAACAGTTTTTAAAGAAAGATAAGCTATGGTTGGAACAACAGTAGTGTGTTTAAAAAACTGAAGCCGATAAAGGTAGTGAACATCAAGATGTAGAAAAGTGATCTTAACGGGAGCGACACCTATCTAGGTACAACTAGGGTATCAGTGTTAGTTATTGGAAGCGATATAATATTCGCACTATTCATTAGTGCGTTAATATACAAGTGAAACTACGCGAGAGTTTGAAGAAACACAAGGTAGGTAAAATGTATCAGATCACTAGATCTTCAATACTATGTGACCAGATTTTTATAAACGGTACCGGCCAACCGGAAGATCACAAAGTGATCGGGAACAGGTCTACTCCGAAGTTTCTGCACGGAAACAAAAAAGTGTGCAGCTCGGCCTAGACGGGCAGCACTAAGTGGTATCTTTAATGCAAATCGACAAAAAAAGTATTTACATTGCCCTTGACATAAGATGTCAGGACACACGCTGCATTCACACACACAAGGAAGAAAGTAAAGAATGCTATGTTCCCATAAGTAAAATTTCCCATAGGAGGCACAACGCGTATTTCCCTTTTTAGGAACTCCTATAAAGAAAAAAGATGAATTTAAACCAAACTGTTAATAATAATTTTGAAAAGGAAGAAAGAAACACGGACGATAGTTATAATTAGGAATCTAATAAGCCTACCGGCTCCATTAGATCCGACAGTCAAGGTAAGTACGTGATACGTTAACATCTGAAAAGATGTTTGGAAAAGTTCCGTCCTGCTTGGTTGATATTAAGGATATCACCAAATATGCAGTAAGGAAGAGAAGAAAACAGTAATTCTTAAAATATAGTTCTCATTGAGAACATAAAAAAAATAAAAAATCTTAAGGTTATAGATCACACTAAGACATTAACAGGAATCTAACAAATCTTAAAACCAAATTATCCTAACAGTCTTCAATCCTAGCTAGGAAAAAAAAAGAAAGCAATAGAGGAGAAGAAAGAGAGGAGAAAGAAATTTTATCTGTCTTCCTTACAATCTCAACAGACCCACTACCGGAAAGAATTCCCTACGGCTTTCCTAGGCTTATCTCTCGTGACAAATTGCAAGGTCAAAATAAAATTCCAGAAGAAGTAGTTAAGATTGAATTTTGTTAGTCAAAAAAAGTAAAGTGATTCCAATAGTAGTCATGTTACGGATCAAAGTTGTTTAAACCACGATATGTAAAGGTATAAAATTGTATGAAAGAACGAAAAAAAATTTTTAAAAAAAATTCAAAAAAGATTTTCAAAAAAAATTTTCAAAAAAATTTTCATGTGTCTTTCACTAATGTACGATAACCGTCTTATATCCATATCAAAGATAAAAAGTAATTTTTGGATGATAAACGCGAAATAAGGTAACTAAAAAATGTTTTCCAAAACATAAAACAGTAATAGATATTACTGAACGATACGATAATAAATTCACAAGTGCTGACGCACCTATAAGGTAGGTTAACGGTAGATAAAGGAAAAAATAATCATTTTTACCTTCAAGAAAATAGATACAAGTGTCAAGGCACTCGTAAGGTAGGTAAGCGGTAGTTAAGAGAAAAGTATTTCCTCTTTCGGTACGATATCAACAAGTGTTAATACACTTATTAGGTAAATAAACGGTAAATGAGGGAAAGTAAATTTTACTTTCGAGACGATAGAGATAAGTGTTAAGGTACTTATTAAGTAGGTAAACGGTAGGCAAGAGAAAAGTATTTTCCCTTTCGAGATGAAATGTTCAAGTGGTAATACACTTAAACGATAGATAAACGATAAGTATAAGTCTGAATACACTTAAACGGCAAATATAAAAGTAAGGCATAGAGAAAAATATTTAGTGTTGAGTCATAGCGAGATGTTGAGAAATGGAGAAGTCAGAGAAAAAGAAAATGGAAAAGAAATGCTTATACGGATAATTCTGAGAAAACAAAGAAACATTCGTTCCTATTCGGAGAGTTCATCTTCAGAAGAATCATCGGAATCAGAGACATAAGGCTTTGGAGTGTCAATTTCAAGCTTAATGAAGAAACTAGGGGAGATAACGAGACATATAAACAGCAGTGATAGTTTTTACTGAACGGTACGGTAGTTAAGTGAAGTGTGTTCTTACTTACAAAACGATAATTTCAAGTGTTAATACACTTGAGCTGGTAAACGGTAGTTAAGTGAAATATGTTTTCACTTACGATAAGATAATTTCAAGTGTTAGTACACTTGAACGGTAGATAAACGATAATTAAGTGAAATATGCTTTCACTTATATCAAGTGATGATTCACTTGAGCTGGTAAACGGTAGTTAAGTGAAATATGTTTCCACTTACGATAAGATAATTTCAAGTGTTAGTACACTTGAACGGTAGATAAACGATAACAATGGCGGTCATGCTGTTGTTACGTATAAAACCCAGGAAGCATAAAGGAAACGCTGTCTGGAATCCTTAATGTGAATCCTCGGTACGATAAACGATAGGTAAGTGATTTGTATGTTCTCTTATAGAAAAAAATACAACGGTACGACAGTTCAAGTAAAAACAAATCTTCCACGCTGGGACAATACAGAGATATTTGTCATGCGGACTCCACTTTTATAACCGTACAGAGAAACATTGGTTAAGTAGATGGATAGAGATAGATGATAAACGGTAAACAAAAATTTAACGAAGCGTTATTTCTCCTAATATAAGATGCAGAAAAATTAGAGAAATGAAAAATATTTCCCTTTAAATAAAATACGGTAGAAAGTAGAAAAAAAATAAAAAATTATTTTCATTTAGATAAAATACGGTAGAGAATAGGAAAATGAAGAATATTTTCCTTTAGATATAATACGAAAAAAAGTAGAAAAATAAAATAGATTTTCCTATAGATAAAATACAGGAAAAGTAGAAAAATGGAAATTATTTTCCTGTAGAAAAAATACGATAGAGAGTGGAAAATTAAGAAAATTTTCCTTCAGATAAAATACGAGAAAAATATAGAAAAATAAAAATTATTTTCCTTTAGGTAAAATACGATATGGAGTAGAAAAATAAAAAATTATTTTCTTTTAGATAAAATACGATAAAGAGTAGAAAAACAAAAAAATTTTTCTTCTAGAAAAATTACGAAACCATCGATAAAGGAATGAAGAAGAAAATGGTCGAAAGAAAAGATATGCCGACATAAGTAGTTCCATGTTAAAGCCAGTCTTTTAATTTATGTTTGTTAACGATACGAAAAAGATAGACGAAAAAAATATTTTCTGATGTTACTGTAACATTCTTTTGAGGACTTTCTTTTATCCTCTATTTTCCTGGTGGTGGCTGTTCTTCTGATCTTAGGTACTTAAATAATTTCAACCGCAGTTAAGAAATTTACTTCAAAATTGGCCATTGTGATAAGAAAAAGTAACGGAAATTGTCGATATTAAAAGTGTGTAATTTTATTGTCGGAAAAATAGGGATTTTATCATCAAGCCCCACGTTGTGGGCGTCAAATTAATGTGTAATGTCAGGCCCCACGTTGGGCGCCATTTAAGTGTAACCTCTTTTTTCTCTATGATGTTAAATGCTCGTTTATAGAGGCTAACCAATGCAAACGGCACTCAGGGGGTAGGAGGAGAGCGAGCGTGGATTCGAACGAGCTAGATGATATCGTGTTGAAAAGATATACGGGGATATATTTACTAGAAAAAAGGAAAGATAACAGAATTTAAAAGGGACTAAAGAGAAAATGAGAGAAATGATGGAAAAGGGAAAGGTAAATGGGCGCCACTTATTTTTTTATCATATGGACGGGGAAATATAAGAAACCCAGATGAAAAAAAGATTCGATTATGGGAATAGGATAGAATAATTAATAAGTTGTGGTAGATCAAGTTAAAATTAGAAAGATATAGGAAATATAAGATAAGATACGGTAAAATTGAGTAACCCGGTAGATGTTCTGGTTAAAACTTTAAATTAAACACTTTTATTAGCAAAGCTAGAAAGAGAAAGTTATACTTACTTTTTGTTCTTACTTATCACAACAGCTCCATATATATTAATGAGTTCAAAAGCTAAGATTAATGAGTTAAATACGTCTCATTCGTGTTGTTGATGAGATTAGATCAGACTAACTTACACCAGGTCAGAAAATAAAACATATAAATAAACAATAAACAATATTTATTACTGTGTGTAGTAATAAGTCAAACAGATGAACGAAACAATAGACATATAAAATATCAACAAATGAAATAAGGTAAAATACAGTAAAACACATTAGTGTTTAATCACATATAGAAACAATATTACACATTCAATAACAGCTAAGTATTTTTATATTGTTATCCATTTAAGCAGAATGTGATGTGGAAAAGAAATTGAAAAGTATCAAAATTTAATAAAAAATAGTAAATCACTTTTAGCTTAAAAGATTTTTTACTCGAGTAAAAGATGGGGGTACCATAAACTAGTTTAAGTTAAAACAATTAATTTGAGATAAACATTAAGAAACCAAAAATTTACCATAAATGTGTTACAAAAATATTTAATCAGGCTCTGCGCAACGCTTTCACTGATAACTGAAACATGTATGCGACGAACTGTTTCGAAATTTTCACACTTTTGGAGTCTGTAGATAAGGTACCGGGTTTTTTATAAAAACCGGTCGCACTATGGATTTTATGAGCACTTCTTACGTTAATTACCCACACTTGGATATTATTCATGCGGATTACAATTAAGTTTTTGTGCCAAAGAAATAAATGGTAGTTAAGCAATAGTAATGATATTAAAAAACTTACAGTTTAATTCCTAGATAGTAGAATTAAATGGGGCCACACCCAATTTATACGGTACAGTAGAATCAAGTGATTCTTCGGTAATAAACGACAGCTTTTTCATCAGAGAGGTTCTACACTCATTCACTGACTTTAACTTAGTTAAAAACACTAAATAGCAAGTAATTCTTTGAAAATCTAAAGGAAATTTGCCGGTACTTGAATCTAGGGGTTGTACATAATGTCTTGCCAGCACAGAAACCCAAGCTAGACTAAATTGTAAATCCCGGTAAAAAAGTAACCCGCGTCGCTTCAAACTACCCCACTTACGCAGCGTGACCTTATTCACGAGATTTGATTGGTTAGTCTAAAAAAATCAATAGTTTGACGGTTAAAGTTCGTTACAGCGGAGAAACTTCTGGAAGGTAAAATGATCAGGGTCGGCTTAAGTAAGAAGAAATTATAAAAAATAAAAAATTTTTGCATAGAGTTTTTTGGACATGCTACAAATATGTGAGCAAATTTTGTTTTGTTAAGATGTTTATCTTTGACTATTCTTATAAATTTATAAACAAAAACCATGGTTCGTAACAATTTAAGATACTTACTGAAGTTTTCTATACAAACAATTTGATCCGAAATATTGTGGGCTGTTATGATTTCCTTTTCTGTTGCTTTGGATTTTTTTGACAATTCAGGTACTATATCAGCTGGCCAAAACTGTTCTTCGTGATATAAAAATTCTGTACCCTTAAACCACCTTTCAGAATTGTTTAATAATGGCAATTTAGACCATTTCGTTGCTTCATCTGCAACATTGTGTTTTGTAGAAAAAATATATCGTCATTTGAAATTATGGAATTATCTTGAATTTCTGCAACCCTATAAGCTACAAATTTACTTAGATTTTTAGGATCATCCATTCGAAGCCAGCTTAAAACTACTGTAGAATCCGACCAATAAAATATGTTTTGGATTTTTATAGTCAAATGATCATGTATATTTTTAGCAAACCTAGCTCCCATAACAGCACTATCTAATTCTAAACGCGGAATTGTTTGGATCTTAATAGGAGCAACACGTGTTTTAGTACCAATGAGTGTGCATTCTATTAAATCCTTGTTTTGAATCCTTATATACCCAACAGCTGCACAAGCGTATTCACTTGCGTCTACAAACATATGTAGCTGGACTATAGTGTCAGTCCAAATCTGAATTTTATTTAAATAGGATCGAGGAACTGCAACGTTTGTAATATATTTAAGTTGTTTCAACCATGTTAACCATTTACAAAATTGGTCCTCATTGATAGGTTCATCCCAGGATAAGTTACTTCTCCAAATCTGCTGTAAAAGAATTTTTAGATATATTAAAAAGTTGGAAATTAGTCCAAGTGGATCATTTATTGACATTAATATTTTTAAAATTTATCTTTTGGTTGGTTTCTTTTCACCATCTAATATTAATTTATTACCTTTGTTATAGCAGAGAGAAAATGTAAAACAGTCGATGTTTAAATTCCACCACATTCCAAGTACCTTTTCTAATGTTTCTTGGTTAACATCCATATTTAATTTAGTTTCATTTTGGTTAGGGTTATTATTCATCTCAATACTAAGTCTTCTTGAATTAGATCTCCAGTTTCTTATATCGAAATTTGCTTTAGAGTGAATTAACTGGACTTGTTTTGCAAGCTCAATAGCATGTTCTTCAGTATCTGCACAATCCAGTAAATCATCTACATAGTGGTTTTTAATAATACACTCCACAGCTCTAGGGTAAATTGCTGAAAAATTTTTAGCATTAGTATTTTGTACAAATTGTGCACAACTTGGAGAACATGCTACGCCAAAGGTCATGACAGTCATCACGTAAGTATCAAGATTTCCAGAATGTCCATTTCTCCATAAGAATCGTTGGGCATGTTGATCTTGTTCGATAATTCCAATCCTGAGAAACATCTCCTTTATGTCAGCGGAAAATCCGAATTTTCTTTCACGGAACCTTAATAAAATGCCTAATAACAGAGCTAATTGGTCATCACCTTTTAACAGCATGGAATTTAATGATATTCCTTCAACTTTAGCTGCGGCATCCCAAACAATTCTAAATTGTCCTGGTTTATTTGGATTTATTACTGGAAAAATAGGTAGGTACCATATGTTCTTATGTGGCTGGGAAATTTCTTCTGGAGTTAGTTTTCGTACGTAACCTTTATTTACGAAATCCTGTATTTGTTGATTCATTTTAGTTCCAAGTTCAGGATTATGTTTAATTTTATTTTCAATACAATACAGTCTACCAAGAGCCATGTCTTTACTATAAGGTAAGACTATGTTTTCGTATTTCCATAGTAAACCAATTTTATATTTATTTTCATCATTAACTAAGGTGTTTTCTTGTAGATATCTAGCCCTCTTGCAACTCTTTGGAAATGGGCACGTTTACATTCTGAACGCCTAAACTTTCGATTGAAAAATACTTTTTTACTTCATCAAATAGTGTTTGATTACTCATGTCATCTTTGGTGCAATCGCATATGTGGTAGTTGTAAGTAAATAATGATTCTGATTCATTGCATTTCGTAGATGCGGATAGTGCAAAAACTGTTCAACCCAGCCTACATTTTGCCGCTATTGGTTCACCTTCATTACCTTCTTTGACTTCTAAAGGTAAGGCCAAATCCCAATTGTCTAAACCAATAAGTATTTGGGAATTAGCGTTGGTGTATGACTGGACAGGTAAATTTTTTAAATAGTTGTAATTTCTCCGAAAATTCAATTGTTTGCATTGGCAACTTTAAACTATTTACAGTTCGCGCTGTTCTATACTCGAAATTTTTGGCTCCTTTGAAATCCCCTGAGATGGTTATGGAAACTTGTTCAGATTGTGTCTCAGGAAGTTGATAATTACTTGTCCATTTTAAACACAAAACTTCAGGCTTACCAGTTAGCTCTAATTGATCAGCAATACTTTGTTCTAATAGTGTTACAGAAGAACCTTTATCTAAGAAAGCGTATGTTGAAATTTCTTTCGTACCATTTTTTAGTACAACTGGCATAATTCGAAAATGAATGTTTTGTGTTTGAATTATGTTCAGAGTTATGGAAACAGAATCGGGAACAATGGGAATACATTGAGATCCAGTTGGTGTTCGGTTTTTCTCATCGTTGTGAAGGAGTGGATGATGTTTTAGTACGCAATTATCTTTATCACATTTAACAGGATACTTGCAAGGAAAACGGTGTCTTTTCAAACATAATTTACATAAGTTTAGTTTCTTTAAGGTTTTCCATCTTTCATTTATTGTTTGTTGCTGGAATGTTTGACAATCTCCCACAAATCTACATTGACCAACACATAACTTGCAGGATTGTTGAATATTTGGGAGTACAGTAATAGATGGAGTAAGTGGACTACAACTAGGATTATGTGTATGCGAGTCGCCAATTTGTCGTTGAGATCGGGTAGGATCAGTAGAGGTTAAAGTGGGTAGAGCTGTACATAAGTTTTTTGCCATAATATAAAGCCAATCTGCAAAGTCTGGTAATCCATTGAAATCGTGAATACTACTACGATAAAATGCCCAATTAATCTTGACTTGTGATGGTAATTTATTCACTTATTCTTGCATCAGTATGGGATTATTAAGATACTCGCTTACGCCGGAAGTCTTTAGAGAAGCACATAGATTTTTAATTGAAATGGCATATTCAATTAAGGTTTCTAATTTTTCGGCTTTAGGAGAAGGTTTCCTTCAAATAGAATTTATATGAGCCTCTAGAATTTGCTCTGGTCTTCCAAAGAGTAATTTTAATGTCTCAATGATTTCAGGAACACACTCTGGTAAAATAAGTGACAAAGAAACAGCGTTTTTTGCAGGACCTTTTAGGCAAGATTATAATCTTAATAGATTTTCCGTATTATCAAAGCCACATAACTGTGTAGATCGTTCATAGGAGCTTATAAATAGCGGCCAATCATTTATATTACCATTAAAGACTGGTAAATCTTTGGGTGTTGATCTTCTGGCTGCACACTGTTGTGGTGTTAAAGTTGTTTGTTTATTTAGCATTTCATAGGGCAAGACATCATTTGGATGGTGCAAAGTTGAAAATTTATTAACAGCATTATGTTCATTTGATAAATTTTCAATTTAAATGGAAAGTACTTTATTCGAGATAGGATCAGAGGCTTTTACATCGTTTTCATCTCCATCCTGGCCATTATCTGAATCTTCATCCAGAAGAGCTATTTGTTGTTTGACGAGCTTTATTTCTTCTTGTAGAAGTTTAAGTTTTAACTGCTTTTTACTATTTAAAGAGAATGAACTCTTTACACTTTTCTTAGCTGTCTTACTAGTTGACTTAGCCATATTTGATACCTTGGTGATATGTGACCTTGATGACGCTGATGGTTGTTCAGATATAGATAATATGTGATTACATTTGGGACACTTCCAATTATCATCGTTTATTATATTCTCTATACCATCTATTGTTTGTACACACTCATAGGAGCACCATCTTTTACATTGGGTACACTCCACCATATTAGTCTCACGATATGGTTTGCAACAAATTGGACAGGCATCTAGGTATAGGAGTCTTTGAAGACATGTTTAAAAGTGATTGTTGATAATTCGTTTTTTTATGTCAAATGGATACTTATTAGGTTTTTTGAGAATTTTGTTCCAAATAAAATGAAGGGCTTTCTGCAGTAACACAACTTTATTGTTTGAATTTCAAATTATGAAAATTGTAAAAATTGTGGAAAACTCAAAAAACCGTCCCTTCATTACCAGTTTGACAATTTAAACTCTTTTATGTTTTTTTTTTATCAGATTTTTAACTACTTGATAATAAAGGGATTAACATACAGTATGTTTATAAAATAATTAAAATAATATATTTCACAACACACGTTCGGAAGCAATGCGACTAGTGTTAAGTTGCGTGAAATTAAATACAAAAACAGCTTTCGCGAAGTTTTTTGAATTATCCCGCGATTCCGATCAAATGAACTCAGTAATGTATGCTCAAAATTACGGGAGCCGCGACAGATACACTTTTCAAAATCCTCGCGGAAATTCTAATAATCAACGAGCCAGAGGAAGAGATCAAACCAATAATAACACTCCATGGTTTCAAAACCGAGAATATCAAAGTCAACAGTTCTATGGAAATCATCATCAACAAAACAGGTGTAGTCGTGGAGTAAACAATCAAAGTAGACGATGGGTTGGTTATAATGGTAAATACAGAAGAAATAATGTCAGAACAATAACAATCGATGACCAGAACCAGGGAAACGCCCTGAACCCCCAAAACAGTCCAGTCATGGGGGACTAAAAATATATACGCTGGACCTCACGCTTTCAAATTTTGTGATTATTTCTACACCTATGACCACAGAAAAATCAGTTAATTTAATCGTTGACACTGATGCAGACATTTCTTTAATTAAATTACATAAAATATCTAATCAACAGCACATAAATAAAAATGGATCGTCTTACATAAAAGGGATCAGTGACACAGGAGTAACGTCACTAGGTACGACAATAACAACTGTTAATATCGTAGGTCAGGAATTTCTACACAAATTTCACGTAGTCAGCAACAATTTTCCTATTCCAGCTAATGGCATACTGGGTCGTGATTTTATAACAAAATATGGATGTCACCTAGACTATGAAAATTGGGAATTTATATTTAAATCGAATAGTGGATACATTTCCACGCCTATTTACAATAATGATGTATCTGGAAACCGGGTTATACCAGCAAGATGTGAAGTAATACGAAAGATACAGAACTACGTAGGACCTGATAAAAATGCTAAAAATAGTGAAATTTCTCCTGGAATTTTCGTAGCAAGCACTATTTTATCGCAAAGTGCACCTTTTGTTAAAATAATAAATACAACATCTGAAAGTGTGACAATAAATCAAAATAAAGTAAAAATGGACGAATTAGATAAATACACTATTCAAAAATTAAAAACTTCGCAGAATTTTCGAATAGAAAAATTAGTGTCGACTTTAGACAAAGATATCCCGGAATTTGTGAAAAAGGACATTTTAACCTTGTGTAAAAGTTATAGTGATATATTTAGTTTGAAAAGTGATCCAATAACAACAAATAATTTTTATAAACAAACTCTGAGATTATCAGATAATACTCCAGTATATATAAAGAATTATTGCAACCCACAGAGCCAACAAGAAGAAATTAACGAACAAGTTACCAACCTTCTCCAAAACAACATAATCGAGCCTTCGTCATCTGATTACAATAGTCCTTTACTTCTCGTGCCAAAGAAATCTACAGATGGCAATAAAAAATGGAGATTAGTAATAGATTATCGACAACTAAATAAAAAACTGATTGGTGACAAATTTCCTTTACCACGTTTAGACGATATTCTAGATCAATTAGGACGAGCAAAATGGTTTTCAGTACTTGATCTTATCTCAGGTTTCCATCAAATTCCATTGGAAGAAAGTTCAAGGGATGTCACAAGTTTCAGTACCGATTTAGGTTCATTTCGATTCACTAGACTACCATTTGGACTTAAAGTAAGTCCTAATAGCTTTCAAAGAATGATGAGTATGGCATTCTCGGGACTTACTCCAGAAAAAGCATTCTTATATATGGATGATTTGATTGTCGTCGGTTGTTCAAAACAACATCATATGCAAAATCTTACCAAAGTATTCGATACATGTCGACGGTATAATCTGAAGCTAAATCCAGAAAAATGCAAATTTTTTAGAAGTGAAGTGACCTTTTTGGAACATAAAGTAACTGATAGAGGCATCTTACCTGATGAAGGAAAATATACGATTATAAAAAACTATCAGATTCCTAAAAATGCTGATGAGACCAGAAGATTTGTTGCATTCTGTAACTATTATCGGCGATTTATTCCAAATTTTGCTCACATATCTATTCCTCTTAACAAACTTTTAAGAAAAAACGTTACATTTTTATGGTCAGAAGAATGCCAGACAGCGTTTGAAAAACTTAAGACAGCATTAGTCCATCCGAGAATTTTGCAGTATCCTGAATTTAGTAAGACATTCATATTGACAACAGATGCATCTAAGGAAGCTTGTGGAGCAGTTCTATCACAAAAATCTGAAAGTGGAGACCTACCCATCGCCTTTGCATCAAAAGCATTTACAAAAGGTGAGGGGAATAAGTCCACTATAGAACGAGAATTGACTGCAATTCACTGGGCAATAAAATTCTTCCGCCCTTATTTGTATGGTCATAAATTTATAGTTATTTATCTGTTCTCATTGAAAGATCCTTCATCAAAACTAACAAGAATGCGCCTTGATATAGAAGAATATGATTTCATCGTAGAATACATTAAAGGAAAAGAAAATGTAGTTGCAGACGCATTATCAAGGATCACCTCAGACGAATTAAAGAATATTCAGAAAGAACGAGTTTTAGTTTTAACGAGATCTATGTCGAGAAAAAAGAATGCAGAAGAAACCGAAAAACATACAAAAAGTGATTCATTGAATAAAACTGATTACAGATTAAAACGAGATAGCAATGCTACACCAAAAATTTTTGAAATGTCGGATCCGAACTATTTTAATATGAAATTACCACACGTCAAAATGCACATAGAACCCAATTATCTCAGGATACGTTTGGGCAGAGGCAAAATGACACTTAGCGAAGAATGGATCAATCTCACTAATGACAACATTTCCTTCGACGAACTGTTGTCTAAGCTAGAATCAATGGCTGGTGAATTGGAATTCAAGAAGTTAAAGTTATGTGACGCTGATGAAATATTTAAGTTATGTAGCATCAATGATTTAAAAGAAAATGGTAATATGTTGTTAAATAATATTTAAATAATTATTTATAAAGAACCAAAATTAATCAATGAATCTAATGGAAAAATGAAAATTATCGATACTTTTCATAATAATCCTGCATTTGGTGGACAGATAGGACAAAAACGCTTGTTAAAGAAAATAAAATCTGAGTATAAATGAAAAAATATGTCTAGAGATGTAGCTAGATTTGTCAAATCTTGTCCAAAATGTCAGAAAAATAAAGCAACAATTCGTTCAAAAGAAGAAATGATAATTACACCAACCCCTCAAAAAGCATTCGAGATAACCTGTATAGACACTATAGGTCCTTTCCTAAAAAGTCATAATAACAATGTTTATGCTATTACCATACAGTGTGAATTAACAAAATTTATTGTAATAATTCCGATACCAAATAAAGAGGCAAAAACAGTTGCACGAGCTATTGTGGAAAAATTTATTCTCGTATATGGTACTATGAAGGAAATTCGAACTGATATGGGAACTGAATATCGGAATGAGGTATTGGAAAAGATAGCTAAACTTTTAAGTATTGAGCAAAAGTTTTCTACAGCATATCACAGTGAATCGATTGGGGGTTGTGAACGAAATCACCGCGTTTTTAATGAATATCTTCGTTGTTTTATTAACGATGCTTATACTGATTGGGACACATGGACATCCTATTATAGTTTCTGTTATAACACTACTCCAAGTGCCTACCACAATTTTACACCATTTGAGTTGGTTTTTGGACGTAACATTGAGATACTATCTTCTTTACCATCTGGCATAGAACCTGTTTACAACATAGATGCTTATGAAAAAGAATTGGCCTATAGACTCCAAATTACTCAAAAACGAGCTCAGGAAATTGGTGAAAGAAAAATTAAAACGAAAACAAGAATACGATAAAACACCGAAAACGACAGACTACCGTGAAGGAGATTTAGTGGTGCTCACAAATGAAACTCGGGCGAAATTAGATCAGTGGTATAACGGACCTTATACAATAATAAAGTGCGATGGACCAAATTGTGAAGTGAGAAGTGATAAAAATAAAGTAATTAAAGTTCATAAAAATAGATTAAAACATTTTGATGTACGTTGATATCGGACAAAAAGAAAGTTTAAAAAAAAAATATGGAAATTTTGTCGTTTTTCTTTGTTATGTTATCAATTTATTTCTTTTTTTTTTATTAGCTAAACTTTAAATATCAATAATTTCAGTTTAGTTAAAAATTTGACCTAATTAAAATGCTAAGTCAGAGAGCTAATAAATAATCTCAGGTTGAATCACTGCATAATTTGTATTTAATTTCATTACACAGCAAATATTTTTTAGGTAGATTACATATGTATCATTTTACTACAAGTTCGCTACGATTTCAACTTGATTCTAAGCTAGATAATGTAGTTTAGTTTATTATTTTTTATTTTGAGTAAAGATTGTTTTAGTAGTTAATATTAATGTTCTACTTCTTTTATTACAATATTGTTTTTTTTTTAAACTGATGGAAAATATATCGACTAATCAGGCACTTTAAGTACATTCCATATAAAATAAACTCCACATCTTCTCTGTAGTTCATTTTTTCCAAAGGGGGAGGATGTAGTGTAAACATTAAACACAAAAATATTTTATAATTTAATTAGATTCTAAATGACCGTCGTTGAACTTTATATAATTTGATACATCGACATTTTTTCCATCGGTAGACAATACACGTGGTTTCATTACCTATCAATATGCTGACTTCAATAATTTTGGTATACTGTTAATAATTATAATAATTAAGAAAACAGGAGTCAGTAATATTCACTATGTAATTTCAATAAGCAATAAACGTGCCTTACACAAAGTGTACCAGTATTTTTTAATTAAAACCGGACCTTTACACGCACCCAGACTTAGTTGGACTTTTATCCTGTGTCCTCTGATGTATATGCCTTTCTCTGTCTTTAAGTTGTCAGGATTGGTGGGCCATTGTTCCATGAGACCCTTTCCAGTATTTTTACTCGAAAGTTTCTCACAAAGTTATACCTGGAGACTATCCTGTCCTGAGGCATGCTTATTATTTGATCCGCCTTAACCCTATTATATAACTCTTCTTGCTTTTTCCCTTTTAATAGGGTAATGGGGTTAATAATAGATTATATATCGTGGCAAAAATGCATTTTTTTTAAGAAAAAAGACTGTTCGCCGAAGTCGTAGGCTAAGATAACCAATAGGTTATTGGACAGTATGAATTATGGAATACATTAAAACGCATAAAAAATATTCAATATTTTTAGCAAAAACCCTATAATAAAATTATTTGTTTTGATGTTGGAACAGTGTGACCATAAACATCATGCAATTGGAAATGAATTTTCCGACCCAGAAGGCATTTTTCGTAAAATGCGCCAAGCCAGACGTTGTAGACTTTTTTCCTGGGACCTTCATAAACACAATGCAGAAAACTGTATCTCGTTATCTGCTGGATGTCCAAATTTCCGCTATTCGGGCGATTTTCATCTAAATGCCCTGGACTATTAGTTAAGTTATTAAAGAAGAAAACCGGTTAAATAATGTCCATTTAATTTTTCATTGGGCTTAAAAACCGTCCCTTTTAAATGGTTGTAAATAAAAATATGATAAACTGTAATTTACATTTTCTTATAAGACAAAACTTATATTTCAATAGTAATATAACAATAAACAGGTAAGTCAATTAAATCTTCACATTTATTATGTATAAGTTTGTTAAACTTAAAATAATTGGAGAAAAATGCACTTCGAATAACAATGACCAAAAAATCATAATTATTAATAGATGGCAAAGAATAATATAATTTCATTCTGAACGCTTTACAAGTTTTTGAAAAAACATTTTCAAAGACAATGACCGTTCAACTAAGAAGAAACAACTACCTCCTGGGCTATATGCCCCAACGGATATTGGATTATACTTCAAAGTCAAACAAGGTTGGAATATCTACAAGATAACTTAACCCAACCATTCTAGTTTGCAGTTAGAAGGGACAACATAACTTATAGACCCGTTTCGGTGTTTTTGCACCTCGTTAGTATAAGGTATATGTTATCCGTCAGCGAGCTGTAAAGCATAATCACTGACTAAAGACTGAACTAAAATCGTAATCCTTATATATCTTTCAATAAAGAAAGTTTAAAGGACACGATAGTAGTGACATCCTTACCTCTAACTGCAAACTAAAATTCGACTTGACACAAGACTTTCGTCTTGATCTATAAACGAATAATTACAGAAAACTCTATCATTGTCATATTTAATAAAGCGTGTTTGTCTTTAGTCAGTGATTATGCTTTACAGCTCGCTGACGGATAACATATACCTTATACTGACGAGGTGCAAAAACACCGAAACCGGACTATAAGTTATGTTGTCGCTTCTAACTGCAAACTAGAATGGTTGGGTTAAGTTATCTTGTAGATATTCCAACCCCGTTTGACTTTGAAGTATAATCCAATATCCGTTGGGGCATATAGCCCAGGAGGTAGTTGTTTCTTCTTAGTTGAACGGTCATTGTCTTTGAAAATGTTTTTTCAAAAACTTGTAAAGCGTTCAGAATGAAATTATATTATTCTTTGCCATCTATTGACAAACACGCTTTATTAAATATGACAATGATACAGTTTTCTGTAATTATTCGTTTATAGATCAAGACGAAAGTCTTGTGTCAAGTCGAATTTTAGTTTGCAGTTAGAGGTAAGGATGTCACTACTATCGTGTCCTTTAAACTTTCTTTATTGAAAGATATATAAGGATTACGATTTTAGTTCAGTCTTTAGTCAGTGATTATGCTTTACAGCTCGCTGACGGATAACATATACCTTATACTGACGAGGTGCAGAAACACCGAAACCGGTCTATAAGTTATGTTGTCCCTTCTAACTGCAAACTAGAATGGTTGGGTTAAGTTATCTTGTAGATATTCCAACCCCGTTTGACTTTGAAGTATAATCCAATATCCGTTGGGGCATATAGCCCAGGAGGTAGTTGTTTCTTTTTAGTTGAACGGTCATTGTCTTTGAAAATGTTTTTTCAAAAACTTGTAAAGCGTTCAGAATGAAATTATATTATTCTTTGCCATCTATTGACAAACACGCTTTATTAAATATGACAATGATACAGTTTTCTGTAATTATTCGTTTATAGATCAAGACGAAAGTCTTGTGTCAAGTCAAATTTTAGTTTGCAGTTAGAGGTAAGGATGTCACTACTATCGTGTCCTTTAAACTTTCTTTATTGAAAGATATATAAGGATTACGATTTTAGTTCAGTCTTTAGTCAGTGATTATGCTTTACAGCTCGCTGACGGATAACATATACCTTATACTGACGAGGTGCAGAAACACCGAAACCGGTCTATAAGTTATGTTGTCCCTTCTAACTGCAAACTAGAATGGTTGGGTTAAGTTATCTTGTAGATATTCCAACCCCGTTTGACTTTGAAGTATAATCCAATATCCGTTGGGGCATATAGCCCAGGAGGTAGTTGTTTCTTCTTAGTTGAACGGTCATTGTCTTTGAAAATGTTTTTTCAAAAACTTGTAAAGCGTTCAGAATGAAATTCTATTATTCTTTGCCATCTATTGACAAACACGCTTTATTAAATATGACAATGATACAGTTTTCTGTAATTATTCGTTTATAGATCAAGACGAAAGTCTTGTGTCAAGTCGAATTTTAGTTTGCAGTTAGAGGTAAGGATGTCACTACTATCGTGTCCTTTAAACTTTCTTTATTGAAAGATATATAAGGATTACGATTTTAGTTCAGTCTTTAGTCAGTGATTATGCTTTACAGCTCGCTGACGGATAACATATACCTTATACTGACGAGGTGCAAAAACACCGAAACCGGTCTATAAGTTATGTTGTCCCCTAACTGCAAACTAGAATGGTTGGGTTAAGTTATCTTGTAGATATTCCAACCCCGTTTGACTTTGAAGTATAATCCAATATCCGTTGGGGCATATAGCCCAGGAGGTAGTTGCTTCTTCTTAGTTGAACGGTCATTGTCTTTGAAAATGTTTTTTCAAAAACTTGTAAAGCGTTCAGAATGAAATTATATTATTCTTTGCCATCTATTGACAAACACGCTTTATTAAATATGACAATGATACAGTTTTCTGTAATTATTCGTTCATAATTATTATTTCAGATCAATTCAGGAACAATATATTAGTTACGTAAATTAATCAGAACAATTGTGTTACTGATTAGCTTATAAATAAAAAAATGGCCCTTGATAAGCTAGGCGCATCAGTAGATTTATATTAATTGAATGTATTAAAAGTATACGTTTCAGAAAAAAATGTTTTAGATAAAAGTTGTAGGTCTATTTAAGACAAACAAAAAAGTCTTGTAACATTTTTTTGTACAGGGTGAAGTAAAAAAGTAACAAATGTTTTTCCATTTTGATTTAATGTCACGCCCAAACGGCCTTACCGATTTGGCCCATTAAGGAACTCGACCAAGATTTTTGGACGATTGATTTTTGTACCAAATTTCATTTCGATACATTAAGAAATGCGACCGGTATCGTGTCCAAAGATTTCGTTATATCGGAACTATACATACATACATATATATATATATATATATATATATATATATATATATATATATATATATATATATATATATATAACGAACAGAGCGTTTTGTGACAGTCTAAGAATGTCCAAAGATGATACATAAAGTATCTAGTGCCTTACTGTCAAAAGTAATAATTTCAGTTTTGAACTGAAATGGTGTCGGTTAGAAATTTCTAACACTTTAAAAGACACCTTGGATGCTGCGATATAAATAGATATAAATATCATTCAACCTATATCAGGGCAAAACCAAACTACAGATATTTATATCGCAGCATCCAAGGTGTCTTTTAAAGTGTTAGAAATTTCTAACCGACACCATTTCAGTTCAAAACTGAAATTATTACTTTTGACAGTAAGGCACTAGATACTTTATGTATCATCTTTGGATATATATATATATATATATATATATATATATATATATATATATAAACTTTTGAACGGAAGGTGTGTTTGAGATCAGGGGGGGCCAAAACGAAAAACTGTAGTGAAATTTTCTCGAAGTCGTGACCTGCGAACCAGCTGAATAGTAGATATGAATCTACTAAAACAGAGCATAAAAAAATTAAAAATCTACGTAGTTAGTACTACCTGTATTTATGTTCTAAATAGTTCATTGTTTAACTGATCCTAAAAAACGTATTTCTAGGGTTATTCTAATACATCGATTCAAATTTACACATGAGATCTAATTTAGTAGATTTTCAGATAATCGCATTACACATGAATACAAAATAAATGAAAGCATAGTACAAAGACCCCAGAACTAATTGCATCTCTAAATTCAATAGAAATATATGTAAGTATAAATGTTTAGTATTATATAAAAACTTAAAAACTCAACTCAAGCTATAAAATTTTACCTGTTTTAAACGAAATAATAGTTTTTTTATAAAAGTTTTTTAAAATCTACGAGTTTTGTCAAAAAACAATATTAATAAAGTCTTTTGTAAAGTTGAATTTAAATATTCTTTTTAAATGGGTTTTCCATATTTTATACAAACATGGTAGCAGAGCGTGGTTCCCCAACCTTGTAATGAATATTGATTCAATTGAGTTACAAAAATATTTACAACTTGTCACTAACAGTACTAACCCAAAGTTTAAATCATTATGGATGCAACTAAAATAAACAGTGGTTTATTAGAAGTGAAAAGTAACTGGTCGACTTGGAAATAATAATAATAAGATTGACATATTATTCAGAAGTGTTCCTGAAACAGTTCAAGTTATTGAAGGTAAAATAGTTTCCCCTTTACCTTTATCATCATGGGCAACTAAAGAAGAAACGGATAAATATGTTAAAGCTTATAAATTATATACAGAGGCTGATACTAATGATTTACTCTTATTAACCGTAAATATGACGCAAGAAACTTTAGAAAAAGTAACGAGATTTTTAACAGCAAAAGAAGTATGGTTCGAAATTCATCGTTTGTTTGACGGAAATGTTGAAGATAAAACATACGACTTGTGTTAACAGTTTTTCAGTTACAAAAGAGTAACGGATAACAATATAGATAAAAACACTTCAAAATTAAAGAACTAATGGAATTGGCTGGAAGTTTTAAAAGAAAAAGCTCTGTCTGGTAATACTTTCAAGTGTGATTTAACACAGTAGTTGTTGTTATATGCAAAATATTAGAAACATTGCCTGATAATTATTTTTCCTTTAAGTCAAGTTGGATGTTGATGTCGAAATCTGATCGGACGTTGGATAATTTGATAAATTCTACAAAAAAGCATTATCAAATCCAAATAAGGACAATCCAGGGGTTTTACAACTAAATCATCAAACAGCAACAGGTACAAAGTCTAAGAAGTCGATATGTAACTATTGTAAAAAAGTAGGACATAAGGTCAAACAGTGTGCAAAATGGAAAGCTAATGGACGACTTTCAAAGCCCAAGCCAAAGGAAACAAATGAAAATGTTAATATTATTTTAACAGTTTTATCGAGTACTGTATTTACTAGTGAAAGTAACAATGGAGATTGGTTTACAGATAATGGTGCAACAAATCACATATGCAACCAAAGTGATTTATTTGAACCATTTAGTGAGCTACACACAGTAACGACTGCAAGTGGTGATACAGTTAATGCTCTTGGTAAAGGCTGTGTTATAATAAATGCACTCATAAAAGGACAAAAAACTAAACTGGCAGATGTTTGGTTGGTTCCAAAAATAAATAAAAATTTGTTTTCAGTGTTATCTGCACATGATCGAAATCCTACCAGTAATTTTATTTTACACTCAGAAACATGTTGTCTTAATATTGATGAAAAACCTATTCTGGTTGGGAAAAAAAGTAAACATGGAGGTTTGTACAAATTGGCGGTGGAAAATGTGTATCCAGTCAATGCTATCTACCATGAAAATTTGCTTCAGTTATATCATGAACGTCTAGGTCCTAGACTCTAGGACACCAAAATAAGAGACATGTGAAAATGTAACTTTAGACTCTGAATTTTGCAAAGGTCGTATCTATGGTAAATCTCATGTACGTAAATTTGGAACGAGAAAAAGAGCAGCAGCACCAGGTGAACATATACATAGCGATGTTTGTGGACCGTTTGAAGTCTCTCAAGCAGGTAACCGATACTTTGTTCTTTTTAAGGATGACTACAGTAAGTTTCGAAACATTTATTTTCTTAAAGAAAACTCGAAAGTATCTGAAAAACTGAAAATCGTTCTTGCGGAGATAAAGTTTGCTGGATATACTGTTAAAGAGCTACTTACAGATAATGAAGGCGAATTTGTTTGCAACAGTGTAAGCACTATTTTGAAGAACCGTGGAATAAAACATAGTCAAATTATGACTTACACTCCTCAGCAAAACAGTTGTTCTGAGCGAGATGACAGAACCCTTTTCGATTGAAAATATAAGGCTAGATTAGAAATTAAAGGCTATTCTCAGCAAAAGGGCACTGATTATAACGAAACTTTTAGTCCAGTTGCAAGAACTGGAACCATAAGAGCTGTTTTGAGTATTGCTGCAAGTTTAGGAATAAAATTAAATCAATTTGACGTAAGTACAGCAATTCTCTATGAAAAATTAAACGAAAAAGTCTATATGAAGCAATCAGAAGGCTACGACGATGGTACCAACAGAGTTTGTCGATTTCAGCGCAGCGTTTATGGTCTTAAGCATTCACCTAGGTGTAGGAACACTACCTTTGTAAGTTTTCTAACTAAATTAAATTTTAAAACGAGCGATGCCAATTCTTGTTTGTTTATTAAGAATGAGGGAAGCAATATTTTAATACTTGCTCTGCACGTTGACGATGGGATTATTGTATGTAATAATGAACCCATGACAGACAATTTTAACAAAACTTTAAGGGGAGAGTTTGGATTTACGGTCAAACCAGCCAGTTTGTACCTAGGTTTAGAAATCAAATCCAATAATAATGGATCTATTCGAGTTAGTCAAGAAACCTATGCAAAGAAAATTCTTGATCGTTATGGAATGAGTAATTGTCGTCCAGTAGGTACTACAAAAATAAGTGAACCTATTGAAGAAGGGAAGGATGAAAATTCCAAACAATTAGAGGGATATATCGAAGAGAATCCTAATAATTCTGAAGAATTTCCATAAAGATAAGCTATCGGTGCTTTAATGTATCTGATGACTGGCTCAAGGCCTGATTTAGCCTATGCTGTGGAAGTTATTTCCAGAAACTTGGAAAATCCTAGACATTGTGAAAGTCAAGAGAATTTTCAGATATATAAAAGGAACAATAAATCATGGAATTACTTATAGTCCTGGAGTAAAAGAAGGTATTTTAGAAGCATATAGTGATGCTGACCATGGTGGTGATCAAAGAACAGGTTGTTCTACCACAGGTGTAGTTTGTTTATACTCAGGAGGAGCAGTAACATGGTTTAGCCAACGACAATCTTCAGTGGCACTTTCTACAACTGAGGCTAAAATTGTTGCTGCCAGTGAGGCTGGAAAGAATCGTATTTGGCTAAAACGACTATATCAACAAATTGTGAAATTAAAAATAGTTCCAATTTTTCACGTTGACAATGAAGCAGCTGTGCGTTTAGCGCAATACCCCGAATTACATAGACGTACAAAACATAAGAATTCGACATTTTTTATACGAGAATTAGTATCAGAAGAATAAATAGATGTTGGAAAAGTTTTAACTTCTGTACAAATAGCCGATCTTATGTCAAAACCGTTATTTAAACCAAGATTAAAAATGCTAATGGATATGATGGGTTTGGAAAAAACATATTACACGCTGAGGGAAGGTGTTAAAGTTCCTGATATATTTTACATCTGTGTAATATTTTTGTTTAACCACTTTGTATATTGCAATGTTTATACGATTTTCCTATAGATATATAGTTGTCAATTTTTAATACTTTTATAAACAAGTCTTTTGTAAAAGTTGAATAAAAATATTCTTTTTAAATGGGTTTTTCATATTTTACATCAACAAATTCGAGACACTTTTACAAAAATTATCAGCTTTTTTTAGAAAAAAACTACTTTATTAAGAGAATCTCTTTTAACAAAACTTAAATTACAGGTAGTTTTAAGATATTTAGCTGATGGAGATTCCTTTTTATCTCTGGGTGCACTGTACCGGCTGCCCGATGTTTGTAAAGCAATATACAATAGTTTAGAACAACTCATTAAGGTTATACTCTAGTCAACATCTTCAAAAACGTGAAAAATTAAAATAAAGGTCCTAAAAATATGAGCGATAGCTCATTGGATTCGGAATCATCTCTAGAAAAATCGTTTTGAAAAAAAAGTGTGCAGGCAAAAAATTGCAATTGTTATTAACAAAATAAGATGAAAAAAAAAACGTATGTTTATGTTTTTGTCAATAACTAGAAAAATATTAATATTTAGGCAATTTTGAAAAAAGCCCGTTAAAGAGGAGGAAATTTCCAAAAAAAAAGTCCGTCCTTCCGGAACTCTATCTCCATTATTTATAATTTTAATTTGACGTTGAAAATGGGGTTTTGAGCGGCTTTTACGGCATGCGCGCGCTACCGCTAAACGGTGTTTATCAGATAAAATATTTTTTTTATGACATAAAATGTTATTTTAAAAATTTGAAAAAATTCCAGTATTTTCCTAACACTTGAAATAATCTAAATCAGTTGGAAAAAACATTTTATTACTGTTTTTCAAAAAGTTATTCAATTGGTAACTAACAATTTTTTTCCTAATCTCTGTTGACATAAACAATAGGATAAAAGGTATAAATAATTGGCCAAAAAATTTGAAACTTTGTGGAGCCCTTTTCATATGTATACTTTACAAGATCCTGCGATAAATCTTTGTTAATAATACTTTCTAATATCATACGTCACGTTAACTGTAGCGCCAAATAACTTGCCAATTAAAAAAATGATATATCTTTTAAACTATTGGAGATATGATAAAGGATATTCAGGAGTTTTTTATAGAAAATAAGTTTCTCTTTCAAATAATTGTAAAACCAAATTCGTAATTATTGTTTATTAGATACTACATGCATTTATTTGGAAAAATTCTGTATTTTTTTTTACTTTTTCGCAATATTTTGCAATAGTTATGGAAAATCATAATTAACAAATTAAAAAACTTTTATAAACATTTATCACAGAATCTTGTAAAGTATACAAATGAAAAGGGCTCCACAAAGTTTCAAATTTTTAGGCCAATTATTTATACCTTTTATCCCATTATTGTTTATGTCAACAGATATTAGGAAAAAATTTGTTAGTTAACAATTGAATAACTTTTTGAAAAACAGTGATAAAATGTTTTTTTCAACTGATTTAGATTCTTTTAAGTGTTAGGAAAATACTGGATTTTTTTTAAATTTTTAAAATAACACTTTATGTCAAAAAAAAAATATTTCATATGATAAACACCGTTTAGCGGTAGCGCGCGTATGCCGTAAAAGTCGCTCAAAGCCCCATTTTCAACGTCAAATTAAAATTATAAATAATGGAGATAGAGTTCCGGGAGGACGGACTTTTTTTTTGGAAATTTCCTCCTCTTTAACGGGCTTTTTTCAAAATTGCTTAAATATTAATATTTTTCGAGTTATTAACAAAAACATAAACATACGTTTTTTTTCATCTTATTTTGTTAATAACAATTGCATTGAATCCAATGAGCTATCGCTCATATTTTTAGGACCTTTATTTTAATTTTTCACGTTTTTGAAGATGTTGACTAGAGTATTAGTTTAATGGTAATATAAGTATATATTACTAACTTTGTGTTTCCAGAACTGTTTGTAATATAAAAAAAAAAACATTACATTTTACGCTTAAGGCTCCAATGACGCTTTATATATGATATTCTTTATATATTGGTATACTACTGCAATGGTTGTGGATTCAGATCCGAAAGGATGGTGAATTTATATATAAAGATGTTGCTGCAGAGAAAGCCGTATATACTATTACTACTTTGCGAAGGTGGCCTACTGGAGGCAATTTTGTATAAACTCTCTTAACTTATTACAGATTGCAATTTTTCTTAACAGACAAGTGCCCTTTCAAGTGGCATTTTTTTTAATTGATAAACTGTACTTTTTGCAAAAGTATTAAATTTATCATTAACGGGTTCTTGGCACTCATCTGATATTGTTTGCATTTTTTCTATAGCTTGCTTAATTCTGTTTTCGACTTTTGATTTGTTTTAGGACCTGTGGGTTGTAAATAAACTTCGGGTAAGCGTTTTGTATTAGTTTTTCCTATAGATTTTGATGGCGTCACAACGTTTTTGTGGCCTTCATTTTCTTGTGAGTTTAATTGTTCTTTATGGTTTCGTGGTGAAGCTGCTCCAGGGTCGAGGTTTGTGGAACTAGATTGTGAATTATCGTTATTTTAACATATTTACATTGGTGCATTGGCAATACTGACGATTGTTAATTTTTCTGTTTTTATTCATTCGCCACCTATTGTTTTTAGGTATATATAGATAAGTAACATTAATGTCAATGAATTAAAAAAAAATGTAATGTTTAGTTTTAAAAATTTGTATACATATTGACTGATTCCGAACAATCTTGTGCCGGAAAACCGGGTAGGTTTTCAACGGCAGGACACATCAAAATTGGTTCTTTGCTGGAATACCATCTAGGTAGTCAACGGTAGGATCCAATGATATTGTGGCGACCGTGACACGACTGTTGTATAAATCAAGATTTTAAATTCTGTTATACGTTTGAAGATTAGTGTATATTAGCTGTAAATTCGTCTAGTAATGTCTGACACCAAGTTGGCTGAGCGTAATGAGACAAACCTTAACCCAGTTGGATCTATAGAAAATTCAAGAAAACACAGACGAGTTTTGCGCTGTAATTTCAGAAAATTTGCCAAGGAACTTCAAAATTTATTAAGCAAAAATCCTGTGGTACCTGGAGACGTCGAGGTTGTTTGGGAATGCTTAAAACCTAAAAATGATGAACTCCTTTTAGTTAATTAATAGGTTTAAAATGATGTCTTAGGAGCTGATGCTGATGAAAATGAATTAGTTGGAGAAGTTGAATAGTGTGATGAGTACATAAGAAAATTCACAGCACTTCGCTTAAAAGTAAGAAAATTATTGGAGACAGTATCTCACAAATTAATGGTAATGATAGTGTGCAAGGTAAGCGTAAATTTAAATAACCTCCTTACAATTTAAGCAATATGATGGAAATATTCGTGACTGGTTGCCCTTTTGGTCACAATTTAGGAAAATTCATACGGATAACGGATTGGATAATTGTGACAAAATTGATTATTTGATGCAAGCTACAGTTGTAGGCAGTCGCGCACATCAACTTGTGGAAAGTTTTCCTGTATTAGATAAAAACTACGAAACAATTATACATTTTATATTTTCCAGATTTGGTCGCGAAGATTTACAAATCGAGGTATATGTACGCGAGTTATTAAAATTGGTTTTAAAAAACGCTATATCTAAAAAAAAGATTTGGCCAAACTTTACGATCAAATTGAAACTCAACTCAGAGCTCTTGATTCTCTAGGTATTACGTCCGATAAATATGTCTACCCCAAGAGCTTATACGAATTTGGCAAAGGTCAGCTTTTAATACTTCAATTTTTTGATTCTAGTAGGAATGACTCTATTGTACCACTAGAAATTCGATTAAAGAATCTTATGAACTTTCTCCGTGCTGAAGTTGAAAATGAACAAAGAATGGATTTAGTTAATGAAGGTTTTGGTTTATATGACAATTATAAAACTAAATCTAACAGCGACAGAAAAAATTCGCATATAATTTTAAATAGTTCACCTCTTACGGCCGCGGGACTACTGAAGACCGAAATGTCTTATTGTATTTTCTGTTCCGGGGTACACGGAAGTGAAAACTGTTTTAAAGCGCAAAAAATGTCCATAGATAGACGCAAAAGGGTTTTAACCGATAAGAAAACTTGCTTAAAATGCTTTAAATTGGGACATTTGTGAAGAAGATGCCGCACTCGATTAAAATGCATTATTTGTGGATTTTCACATGTACTACTAAAGTGTCCAGATTTATTAGTCAAAAAACACGACCAAAATAATCAATCTGAACCAGACACGGTTCAAAGTAACGTGAATAAAGACCAAGCGTTATCTAATAAAACTAGTACTAACGTTTTTTTGCAAACTTTGTTATTAAATTTAAAAGGTATTAATAATAATGTAAAAACAGTAAGGGCACTCATAGACACTAGTTTTCAAAGGTCTTATCATTTGAAATCGACTGCGTTATTTCTTGGTTTGCAACCGAAACGATTAGAAAAACTTACCTACTGTCTTTTTGAAGGCACTGAAACCGAACAGTTACACTATTGCTACGATTTATCTATTTTTAATAACAAATAAGCACAATTTACAAAAAGAACTTTTTATAATAGAAAGTTTTTTACTGATTTATAGGTCATATTTTGTGTCATCTCAACAATGCACAGCATCCCTGACATTGTAACAATATTAAGTCATACAACGCTGTGATTGATCATAGAGAAGATTGTTTCCTTGTTAACAAAATCAAGGGTAGTTGTATCTAAAAACTTTCTAAAACAGTTTATTTTATTACCAGTTAAAATAATACAAAAAAAAAAGAAAAAAAACTTCTCTGTCGCGTAATCGATCCCATTATGATAACATAACAGAACTGTCACAAGTGGACTGATCCGCCGCTTAACCAACTACGCCACGAACGATTTATTTAATAACTTTCAAAATAATATTATCTATACACAACTTAGATCATGTTTAATATCAATTCGGTATAAATTTCGAAATCTATGTATATGCCTAAATACACTTGAAACATGCATTGTCATCCAGTTCTTAGCTATCCTGAAAATTTCAGAGCTCTAGGTAGTCGGGAAATAGGTTTAAATTCGATTACAAATTCCACGGAATGACATAGAGACACAGAACACGGCGAAAATATAAAAAACTTTCTAAAATAATGTAACTTTTGAAGTTTTAGATCAAAACCAAATATGCAATGATGTTTCTCCAGTTTTTTACGGTCCCTGGATGTATGAATTAGCAGCACTCAGCGTGGTAGTTTCGGATTACAATATTCAAGGTTCTATAGAGTTGCTATTGGGAGCAGATCTTGTGGGGATGCTACACACTGGTAAACATCATTTACCTAAATGTGGACTTGTAGCTAATGAAACTTATTTTGGTTGGACTATCGAAGGTACGATTCATTGTAGTAACTCAAAAATTATGTCTTGTATGAGTATGTTGGCAAATCCTTCTATAACCGAACTGTGGCAACTTGATGTGTTAGGTATACAAGAACCTACAGAGGTAAAGTCTAAAATTGAAACTGTGTTAGCTGCTAAAGAATTATTTCTTAGCACACTAATAGTAAATAAGGAAGAAAGATATAAAGTTCAGCTTCCCTGGTTGGAAAGACACCCTGCTTTGCCCTCAAACTATAACATTGCTGCTAAACGACTTAAATCAACACTCCAAAAACTGGAAAAAGGTAATCTTAAGTCTAGATATCAAGAAGTGTTTGATGAATGAGAAATGCTAAATATTATAGAAAAAAGTGATAAAAATAAGAATGGTCATTTTTTGCTACATAGACAAGTTGTTAAAGAGGGATCAACTACAGCAGTCAGGAGGCCTGTTTTGGATGCATCAGCGCATGAAATAAATAAACCGTCCCTTAATCAATGTTTAGAAAAGGGAGAAAACCTAATAGAATTGATACCTGATTTATTAATAAAATTTAGAGAGCATCGGATAGGTGTAGTTTCGGATATAAAAAAGGCGTTTTTACAAATTAGCATAAGTCCCAAAGATAGGGATTTTTTAAAATTTTTATGGATAGATAGTAATGGACAAATGATAGTATACAGACACAAAAGAGTCGTTTTCAAAGTCACATGCAGCCCATTTATGCTTGCAGCGACTATAGAATATCATTTGACCAAATCTTTGGAAAATTGTTCTCTACCAAGCTGTGGATACACCACGGAGACTTTAAAAAAACTCTCTAAATGCCTATACGTGGATAACTATGTTACTAGTGTGCCAAACGATGATGCTTAAAATAAATTTATCAAAGAATCCGTTGCTTTAATGGCTGAAGCTCAGTTCGATCTAAGAGGGTGGTAGTTTTCTAAAAACCCGTGTTGTTTATCAGAGAATTCTATTTCAGTTCTTGGGCTTAAATGGTATCCTTATACCGATACTTTAGCTATTAATCCGGATCTGCTGAAAATCCGTACTGATAAAAATGTTGTAACCAAAAGAAATTGATTGTCGATGGCACAAAAAGTGTTTGATCCCATTGGATTCACTTCGCCTGTGACATTGTTACCAAAATTATGGTTACAAAAGTTATGGGAAAAAAAATATCGTGGAATGCAGAAGTAGATGGTGAAGTGGCTATACAATTTAGAAATTGTTGCAAAGACCTGAGACATCTACTAAAAATTAAAATTCCACGTTTCAGTCAAATTGGCAACAATTTATCCGAAAATGTTGTTATTCACACTTTTGTTGACGCTTCCAAATATGCCTATGCAGCAGCAGTTTTCTGCAGAGTTCAGCAACACTATGGAGTAACAGTTGAGTTGTTAGCAGCAAAGTCAAGGGTAGCTAAAATAAATAACAAAAGAAAACAATTTACCATTCCAAGAATGGAACTGTTAGCAGCGACAATTGGAGACAGACTTTACCTGCAAGTAGTGAAAAATTTATCAGGCCAATACAAAAGTTTTTTTTGGACCGATTCATTTACAGTGTTGTCGTGGATACAACGCAATGAGGAGTGGGGTACTTTTGTTTACAATAGAATTACTGAGGTACGTAAAATTGACCAGCCAATCCATTGGAGACCTATTCCTGGTAGCATTAATTCGGCGGACCTGTCCTCACGTGGATGCTCACCTAAACAGTTGTTGGAGTCAAAATAGTGGGAGGAACCTGCATGGCTTTACGATAAAATGGAAAATTGGCCTATGACACAGTTGGAGGTGAACGAAGAAGAAGTACTTAAAAAGAGGAAAAAGAAACTAATAGTTTTATCAAATGCAGAATTAAAACCGATGCACTATCACATAACTTATATAAGTAAACTGGAGTGGTATTAGCTAACTCCTTAATTGATATTGTATTGCATGACACTTATTATGTAGTTGCCCACTTTCATTATGTTCTCTCTATAGGGGCAGTATTCGCAATTATAGCAGGTATAATTCAATGATTCCCATTATTTACAGGTTTAACCTTAAATAACTTCTACTTAAAAATCCAATTCTTTATTATATTTATTGGAGTAAATGTTACATTCTTCCCACAACATTTTTTAGGGTTAATAGGAATGCCTCGACGATACTCTGACTACCCAGATAGATATTTACTCTGAAATATCGTCTCTTCAATTGGAAGACTAATCTCATTAATTGGAGTTCTATACCTATTGTAACGGGATAACCGTAAAGGAAGGGACCTTAATTTGAAAGATTGTTGTTGACAGTTGATTTTTAGAAGTTTGTAAAAAAAAAATCAACTGACCATTTTAAATAATGTTTCTAGAAAATTCTAGAAACTTCTAAACACACTGACTAGATTAAATAATGTTGTATATAAGGGGATGCATGGGCAGTTAACGTCAGTTCGAGTCAAGTGTTCAGAAGAGTTCATTGTATTGTCAAGTAGTTAGACGTTATCCAGCAGAGTTCAGTGTATCTTAACAATTTTGTAAATAAATTGTGTAAAAAGCCCCCATAAGTGTTTCAAATTGGTGTCAGGTGTGGGGTGAAGATATAAGAATGCCTGGAAAAAAGATAAATGAACTATTGGTGGCAGAGCTCAGAAGAGAGCTCGAAGAATTAGAATTGGAAACTACTGGGACCAAATCTGTATTGTTGAATAGGCTCCGTGAATACTACCTAAGTAATAATTTGGACCCTGACGTTGTGAAGTTCGATGACCCGGTTCAAAAAGCAATTTCTGAACAATCTCAACAACTTTCCCGGCTGCAAGAGGAGCTATCAGGACGAATGACGACTATGACGAGCCAGCAAGAGGAGCTATCTAGTCAGATGAAGAACCAGCGCGAAGATCTGTCCCAGCTGTCACAACGAATGACGAGCCAGCAAGAGGAGCTATCCAGTCAGATGATGGGCCAACAAGAGGAGCTATCACAACGGATGTCTACCCTATCAGATGAGTTATCCAGTTCGTTCTCCCAGCTAATATCACATCTTCGTGACGAGCAAAATCAGCAAGTAGCCAACTTGAATCAGCAAGTAGACAACTTGAATCAGCAAGTGACCAACATACGAGACGAGCAAAATCAGCAAGTAGCCAACTTGAATCAGCAAGTAGACAACATGAATCAGCAAGTGACCAACATACGAGACGAGCAAAATCAGCAAGTTGCCAACTTGCGAGACGAGATCAACCAGCAAATGCAGTCCGAAATAAGGAAGCTTCAACAAGAACTGGAAGCTTGTCGCCGAAACCAAATCATCCACCACGGCGACGGAAATGCAGAAAGGAGGGAAACCGGCCACGTAGACGTCGAACGACGAGGAAACGGAGTAGCGGCCCAGGTACGAATGACGATAAAACCCCCGACATTCGACGGAATGACTTCCTGGTCAAATTACCTGAAACAATTTGACGCAGTGGCCAGAGCGAATAGATGGTCACCCCAGGAGAAGGCATTGTTCCTAACCATGGCTCTGCGAGGCGAGGCTTTAGACGTCCTGCATGTATTGACACCGGATGAGGTTGACAATTTTAAGCTATTGGTGAATCGTCTAGAGATGCGTTATGGTCAAAGTCATCTACAGCCGGTATACCGAGTGCAGTTGAAAAGCCGGAAGCAGAAAAATGGAGAAACTATCCAGGAGTTCGAGGCAGAAGTGGAAAAAATGGTACGGTTTGCGTATCCAAATGCAGCAGAAGATTTTCTGGAGTGCCTGGCGATCCAAACCTTTACCGATGGTCTTCGAGACGCCGAGTTGCAACGGGCTGTACGGTTGGCGAGGCCAAGATCTCTTGTAAACGCCTTGACCATTGCCCTGGAGTTCGATACGGCGACGGAGGCCTCACATGCAACTGCTCGACTAATGGAAGACACTGGTAACTTCGACCATGCCGTTTATGCCGTCAGCGACGCCGAAGCGGTAGTGGAGAGGGTAATGAAGTTTTCTTCAAAAAGAAGGCGCCCAGTGAGGTGCTGGAACTGCGGAGAACTAGGCCACATAAAAAATACTTGCCCCCATTGTACCCAAGTGAAGCCAAACGAGGAAAAACTCACCTTAGTTAAGGTTGTGCCAGAAGACGAGAGCTCTATGCTGGAGGAGCAACAAGAAAACGATCCCGTTCTGAGAAAGATTAGGGAGTGGAAGAGAATGGACCGTCGTCCGTTGTGGAAAGAGATATCCTCATCCTCTCCTGCTTTAAAAGCATACTGGTCCCAATGGAACTCTTTAATTTTGGACGGAGGGCTCGTTAAAAGACTTGTAGAAAATTTCGAGGGCACAAAAACAAGGAAACAAATAGTGGTCCCAAGAAATGCTGTACCGGAAATTTTAAAACAGATGCATAATGATAGTTCTGGAGGACATCTGGGTATCACGAAAACGCTGCAAAAGATCCGAGATAGATTTTACTGGGTAAATTGCACTAATGATGTTAAAGATTGGTGTCGTAAATGCACTACATGTGCTGCCAGTAACAGTCCACACCGAAAACCGAAGGCGGAAATGCAGCAATACCTGGTTGGAAGTCCTTTTGAAAGAATCGCAGTAGATGTATTGGGGCCACTTCCACAGACCGATGTAGGAAACAAGTACATCTTTGTTGTAATGGACTACTTCACTAAATGGGTTGAAGCATATGCAGTTACCAATCAGGAAGCTACCACTTTAGCAGATATATTGGTTGAAGAATTCGTAAGCCGATTTGGGGTACCATTAGAATTACATTCAGACCAAGGAAGAAATTCTGAGAGCAAGCTGTTTCAAGAAGTTTGCCAAAGATTAGGCATCCACAAAACGAGAACCACAGCGATGCACCCTCAGTCTGATGGAATGGTGGAACGAATGAACCGGACTATAACCAACTATCTGTCAAAAGTGGTGTCAGATTGTCAGAGGGATTGGGATCGACATATTCCACTATTTCTAATGGCAATTCGATCGGCCATCAACGAATCAACTGGCCAAACGCCTGCGAAGGTCCTGTTCGGTAGAGAAATGAGGCTACCATGTGACTCCAAGAAGATGGTTTGGCTGGCTCACGGAGTGTGCGGGATTCCGATGTAGGAAATAACATTCCAGGAGGAATGAATCTAAGGAGGGGGCAGTGTAACGGGATAACCGTAAAGGAAGGGACCTTAATTTGAAAGATTGTTGTTGACAGTTGATTTTTAGAAGTTTGTAAAAAAAAAATCAACTGACCATTTTAAATAATGTTTCTAGAAAATTCTAGAAACTTCTAAACACACTGACTAGATTAAATAATGTTGTATATAAGGGGATGCATGGGCAGTTAACGTCAGTTCGAGTCAAGTGTTCAGAAGAGTTCATTGTATTGTCAAGTAGTTAGACGTTATCCAGCAGAGTTCAGTGTATCTTAACAATTTTGTAAATAAATTGTGTAAAAAGCCCCCATAAGTGTTTCACTATTATTTATTTTCTGAGAGGCATTTTCTGTGCAACGAAAAAGAATTTGTTCATTAAGAATATCTTCATCAATTGAATGAATTCAATTTAATCCCCAGCTGAACACTCATACTCTGAACTGCCACAATTAACAAATTTCTAATATGGCAGAATAGTGCATCGGATTTAAACCCCGAAAATAAAGATTTTCTTTTTTTAGAAATTTCAACTTGAAAAAATATTACACTTCAAGACAGGGCTTCTCCATTAATAGAACAATTAGCCTACTTTCATGATCATGCCCTACTTATTTTAGTCATTATTACTATATTAGTCGGACAATTATTAATTTCATTATTTTTTAATAAATTTTCTCATCGATTATTATTAGAAGGGCAAATAATTGAAATTATTTGAACAATTCTACCTTCAATTACTTTAATTTTTATTGCAATTCCAAGATTAAGATTAATTTATATTTTAGATGAAATTAACAATCCAATAATTTCAATTAAAACTATTGGTCACCAATGATACTGATCCTATGAATATTCAGATTTTACAAACATTAAATTTGACTCCTATATAATTCCAACAACAGATTTAGAAAAATTTAATTTTCGCCTACTAGATGTAGATAATCGAATAACTATCCCTTATGAAACTAATATTCGAATACTAATTACTGCAGCAGATGTAATCCATTAAAGTTGATGCAACTCCTGGACGTTTAAACCAAATAAGATTTTCGATTAATCGATCAGGATTATTTTTTGGACAATGTTCTGAAATTTGTGGGGCTAATCATAGCTTTATGCCAATTGTTATTGAAAGAATTTCACCAAAATATTTTATTAACTGAATTTTTAAATTAAATTCATTAGATGGCAGAAAGTTTGCAATGGAATTTTAAACCATTATATAATAAGTTAACGATTATTTCTAATGAAAAATTTAGTTAATACATAACATTAATTTGTCAAATTAAAATAATTTTTTAAAATAATTTTCTATACCACAAATAATACCATTAAACTGAATATTACTATTTATATTTTTTAATTTAACTTACTTTTTAGTAAATAATTTTATTTATTTCTCTTTTTTAATTAATAAATCTAAAAATAGATTAAAAATTAAAAAACCTAATTTTAACTGAAAATGATAATAAATCTTTTTTCTGCTTTTGATCCAACCTCAAATTTTAGACTTTCCCTTAATTGATTAAGAACAATTATTATTTTCTTATTTATCCCATCTTTTTTTTGAGCTTCTCCTTCTCGTATTCAAATTTTATGAATAAAAATCTTTTTAACTTTACATCAGGAATTTAAAATACTTATTGGAATTAATAATAAAAACAAAGGAAGAACTTTAATTTTTATTACATTATTTTCTTTTATTTTAATTAATAATTTTTTAGGATTATTCCCATATATTTTTACTAGAACAAGTCACATATCTATAACACTAAGATTAGCCCTACCTACCTGAACTAGATTTATAATTTTTGGTTGATTTATAAATACTAAATATATATTAGCTCATTTAGTTCCACAAGGAACTCCTGCTATTTTAATACCTTTTATAGTATGTATTGAAACTATTAGAAATATTATTCGACCTGGAACTCTAGCAATTCGACTTTCTGCTAATATAATTGCAGGTCATCTTCTTTTAACTTTATTAGGGCAAACTGGTAATTTTTTATCAATTTTAACTATTAATATTTTAATTATTACACAAATTTTACCATTAACTCTTAAATCAGCAGTAGCAATTATCCAATCATGTATTTGCAGTTTTAAGAACTTTATACTCTAGAGAAACTTATATCAATACATAAAAATCACCCGTACCACTTAGTAGATATTAGGCCCTGACCAATATTAGGTGCTATTAGAGCTATAACAACAATAATAGGATTAATCCAATGATTCCATCTTTATAATAATACATTGTTTATAATTGGATTACTAGCAACAAGATTAATTATATTTCAATGATGACGTGATGTTACTCGAGAGAGAACTTATCAAGGATTACATACTTTATTAGTTACTAATGGGATACGATGAGGAATAATTCTTTTTATTACTTCTGAAATTCTTTTTTTCTTTTCATTTTTTTGAGGGTTCTTTCATAGATCTTTATCACCTTCTATTGAAATTGGGCTACAGTGACCTCCAAAAGGAATTATTACATTTAATCCTTCAGAGATTCCCCCATTAAACACCCTTATTTTACTGACATCAGGTCTTACAGTAACTTGAGCCCATCATAGATTAATAGAAAATAATTACAACCAAGCACTTCAAGGATTAGTTCTTACAGTACTTTTAGGAATTTACTTTTCTATCCTTCAAGGATATGAATATTTAGAAGCCCCATTTTCTATTGCAGATTCTGTTTATGGTTCATCTTTTTTTATAGCAACTGGATTTCATGGGTTACATGTATTAATTGGTTCAACATTTCTTTTAATTTGTTTAATTCGACATTTTTTTAATCACTTTTCA
The DNA here is from genome assembly GCA_964028335.1 of Altica lythri. Lineage (NCBI taxonomy): Eukaryota > Metazoa > Arthropoda > Insecta > Coleoptera > Chrysomelidae > Altica > Altica lythri. The sequence goes on along the minus strand of OZ034805.1, from coordinate 11,903,453 downwards.
TACTGACACCACTTTGGATTTGAAGCGGTTGCCTGATATTGACATTTTGTTGATATTGTTTGACTTTTCCTTTATATTTCTATTTACTGATGAGGTAATTAATTACTTATATAATATAAATAATTATATTTAACTTCCAATTAAAAAATCTAAATTTTTAGTATAAGTAATATTTTTAATTTTTAAATTATCTATTATAATTATCTTAATTATTTTTGCATTATCAATACTATTAAATTTAATTTCTAAAAAAAGTTTTTATGACCCTGAAAAAAATAGACCATTCGAATGTGGGTTTGACCCTAAAACTTCTTCCCGATTACCTTTTTCATTACAGTTTTTTCTTATTACTGTTATTTTTCTAATTTTTGATGTAGAAATTACTCTCTTATTTCCTTTAATTTTAACATTAAAATTTACTAATTTAGTTTATTATAGTTTAATTACTTTAATTTTTATTGCTATTCTTTTAATTGGAATTTATCATGAATGAAATCAAGGAGCTTTAACTTGACAAAAATAGGATAATAGTTAATTATAACATTTAAGTTGCATTTAAAAAGTATTGAATTTCAATTTATCTTATAAATAAGAAGCAAAAATTTGCATTTAGTTTCGACCTAAAAATTTGATTTATAATCCTTATTTTTAATTGAAACCAAATTAGAGGTATATCACTGTTAATGATAAAGATGGATTTTCCCAATTAAAGAAGTAAGGAATTCAAAAAGAAGCTTCTAACTTACTTTTTAAGCATTGAAATACGTTTTTACTTCTATTAATTTATATAGTTTAATAAAAACATTACAATTTCAATGTAAAATTAGATTTTATCTTATAAATAACTATCTAAAAGTTAAAACTACCTTAATATCTTCAATAGGTTAAAGTGACTGTCGCGACACCCCTTGCCTGAGCCCAGTAGGGTGCTAATAAAAGAGCAATAAAAGAGACCTTTTCGCCTACCCTCACCGCATGTGGTTGTATGAATTCACGATTTTACAATCTATTGTTTATATTTAACAAATATATGTGTTTAATTTTTTATAAATTAAAATAAATAAATATCAGAAACGTAAAGATATTTTTTTTCTGATTTCAACCATATATAATACTTACGGAAAATTTTCTAGTTTACAGGTATGACACCAAAATATTCTAAATTACACTGAGAAACAAACAACACCCAATATAACATAAAATACCTTTAGTGCCTGTATCTAACATGACTTGTAAATTAATGTTAATACTATTAATAGTCATAAATATACCAATCACCAACATGCAAAAAGAAATCAAAATAGAAAAGAACCTTAAATACTGAATTTGTCCTACAGGACTTTTCAGTACAACAGTCCCGTCTGCGACACCGATAACTTGGTACTCTTCCTTGCCTTTTCTGTTGGCCAAGTTGGATTCTATTCCCACACACTCATGTCCTGGAACGTGAAACAAATCCATGTACTATCAAAAAATTTACCAACGCCCCCCTTCCTTTATGTGATTCTTAAAAGCTGTAGAACTGCGGAGGAATTCCATCATATACAAACACATATATTTTTTATCACTACCGAACAATTAATAGGATGATGTATACCGTACGTAAAACAAGACACAAATAATTGTTTGTGAATAATGGCTAACATTTTATATATTTTCTGTTATTACCCAACAATACAAATTGATATTAAAAAAACATTAGGATGTTTTGTAATGCAATAGCATTTTAATTAGTGTAAATCTCTTTCAATCTGATTGTTATTGGAATTGTTAAAGTTTATCTATTTTCAACACCTCATTATGAGATTATCCCTTGCTGTTTTGGATTTAAATTTGATAATTAAGCATTTTTGTAGTATTAAGGTATTCTATTACTTATATATTATTTTTAAAACATTATTATGAGATTATCCCTTGCTGTTTTGGATTTAAATTTAATAATCATTGGGTATTTTTGTACCACATTATGAGATTATCTCTTGTTTGTTTCTCAGTGTAATTTAGAATATTTTGCTGACATAACTGTAAACTACAAAATTTTCCGTAAGTATTATATATGGTTGAAATCAGAAAAAAAATATCTTTACGTTTCTGATATTTATTTATTTTAATTTATAAAAAATTAAACACATATATTTGTTAAATATAAACAATAGATTGTAAAATCGTGAATTCATACAACCACATGCGGTGAGGGTAGGCAAAAAGGTCTCTTTTATTGCTCTTTTATTAGAACCCTACTGGGCTCAGGCAAGGGGTGTCGCGACAGTCACTTTAACCCTTCAATATTATGCTCTAAATTAAGCTATTTAGATAAATTAATAATAATAAAAATATGAATCAAATAAATAATAATATTATAAAAATTTTTAAATGATTTATAGAAATAATTTGAATATTTAATATTTTTTTAATAAAACAAATAAAGATTTTCTACCATAGTACTCAATTCATCCTTGATCAAAAGTTTTTATATAAACTTTACCTATTTTTAGAAAATTCAAAATAACTCCTAAAGTAGAAATTATTGGTATATTTCATATTAATCCTAAAAACCTTATAAAAGTTAAATTAAAAAAATTTATTTTATGAGTTAAGCTAAATTTAGAAAATTCTAAACCTAATACTATTCCAATTAAAACTATTAATAATGTTATAATTTTTATATAAAAAGGTAAAATAATTAATGTAGGAGTTGAATATAATATTCAATTAAAACATCTTCCTATAAAAACTACTAATAAAATTAATCCCCTTATTCCTTTTAATATAATTAATCTAGACTCTTTGATTATATTTAAAGATAAAAAATTAAATGACCCAATTAAGCTATAATAAGAAAGACGAAATCTATAAGCTACTGTTAATCCAATGGAAATATAAAAAATTAAATAGATATAAACATTTAATACTGATATTGATATAACTTCTACAATTAAGTCTTTAGAATAAAACCCTGATATAAAAGGAATCCCACATAAAGCTCAATTACAAATATTTATATAAATACAAGTTAAAGGTAAATGATTAATTAAACCTCCCATAAATCGAATATCTTGACAGTTTCCTAATCTATGAATTACATTACCCGCACATATAAATAACAAAGCTTTAAATAAAGCATGTGTAATTAAATGAAAAAAAGCCAACTTTGACTCCCCTAAAGCTAAAATACTCAATATTAGCCCAAGCTGCCTTAAAGTAGATAAAGCAATAATTTTTTTTAAATCATATTCAAAATTAGCTCCCAATCCCGACATAAATATTGTTAAAGAAGCAATAAATAATAGAAAATATAAATGTGTAAAACTTAAGCAATTCCTAAACCGAATTAATAAATATACCCCTGCTGTAACTAAAGTTGATGAATAAACTAGAGAAGAAACTGGAGTTGGAGCAGCCATAGCTGCGGGTAACCATGAAGAAAAGGGTATTTGAGCTCTTTTAGTTATTGCAGCTAAAATTATTGAACCCCTAATTAATATTATAGTTTCATCATTATAAAGAAAATCTAAATAATAGATAAATCTTCATCTCCCAAAATTTATTATTCAAGCAATAGCCATTAAAAAAGCAACATCTCCAATACGGTTAGATAAAGCAGTTAATATACCTGCATTATATCTTTTTACATTTTGATAATAAATTACTAAACAATATGAAACTAATCCTAAACCATCTCAACCAAGTAAAATTCTAATTAAATTTGGAGATAAAATTATAAATATTATAGAAAAAACAAATATTACTACTATCAAAATAAATCGATTTTTTGTTAAATCTCCTATTATATACTCTTCACTATAAAAAATTACTATAGAAGAAATAAATATTACTACTGATATAAATAATAAAGATATTTAATCTAATAAAATAATATAAACAAAATTTGTAGAATTTAAAGTTAATCCTCAAATTTCAATTAAATTTACTATATCATTTATTAAAAACCTAAAAGACAGCCCAAATATAATAAACCTTAAAATTAAAAATATAAATCTAAAAATATAACAAATAATTTAGAATAAACCTATAACTTTGACACCACAAATCAATATTTTTATTAAACTATCTAAATATAATCATTTAGTTAAAATTTCTAACTTTAAAAATAATATATTTAAAGGAAATCAATGTATAAATAATAGTAAAAATTCTCGTATTGAACAATTTAAATAAGTAATCAAACCCCTATAATATCTACCATGTTGAGTATAAGAATACAGAAATAATGAATAAGCTGCTCCAAAAAAAGATATTAATGATAGAGTAAATATATTAAAAAAAGAAAACCCAACTAAAGAATTAATTAAGATAATTTCTCTAACTAAATTTAATGACGGAGGCCTTGCCATATTAGAAGATAATAATAAAAATCATCATAAACTAAATGAAGGAATTAAATTTAGTAAGCCTTTATTTAAATAAATACTACGACTATGAGTTCGCTCATATATTAAATTTACTAAACAAAATAAACCTGATGAACATAACCCATGAGCTAGTATTATTAATAAAGCTCCTCAAATACAATACCTGAATAATTTAAAGTTAATAAACCCCTTAAAACTAAGCTTATATTATTATGTGCTACAGAAGAATAAGCAATTAATGATTTTATATCTCTTTGTCGAATACAAATTAAAGAAACTATTCTACCACATACTAAAGATAATGAAATAAATCAAGTATTTAATGTTAAAAGGTGACTCTTAAATATATAAATTGTTCGTAAAAACCCATAACCCCCTAGTTTCAATATAATTCCAGCTAAAATTATAGAACCAGAAATAGGTGCTTCTACATGAGCCTTAGGTAACCATAAATGAAAAAAAAATCGGAATTTTAACTAAAAAAACTATATTTAAACAAATAAATATAAAACCAAAATTCAACATAAGTAATTTTAAACTTAAAAAATTCAAAGAATTTTGATTATTATAAATAAAAAATACCATCACTAATATTGGCAATGATATTAATAATGTATAAAATAATAAATCAATGCCTGCTTCTAAACGTTCTGATTGCTACCCTCATCCAATAATTAAAATTAATGTAGGAATTAAACTAACTTCAAAAAACAAATAAAAAATAAATAAATTTATTGATACGAAAGTTAAAAAAAATCTAATTATTAAAACTACTATTATCAATAAAAAAAATTTTTGATAAGTATCTTTTAATATTTTAGCTCTAGCCATAATATTAAAGAACAAATTCAAAAACTTAATAATACTAATCTAAAAGATATTAAATCTAACCCAAAATTTATTCTAATCTGAGAATAAATTAAACTACTAAAATACCTAAATATAAAAATAAATCTAAAAATTAAAAATAATCATTGAAAAAATCAATATTCAATATAATAAACTAAGGGAATCAATATAATTAATCTAATTAAAAATTTTATCATAAATTAGAAAATGTTATAATATAATCATTAGCATGAACTCGAACTATAATAATCAAAATTGATAAACCTAGAACACTCTCACAAACCCTTATTGTTAAAAAAATTATCCTAAAAAAATAGTCATTTTCTAAAATTCTTAAATAAAAAAATAAAGATTTAAAAACAAGACTACTACCAAATATTCTAATCTTAATAATATTAAAAGTAAATGTTTACGATTCATTACAAATATAAAAATACCTGTTAAAAATAAAATAATTTGAAAATATATTAACATTATAGTTTTAATAATTTAAATAAAAATAATGATTTTGTAAATCATCTTTAAGATTACTCTTTTAAAACTTCAGATATAAAAAATTTTTCATCATTAATCTCCAAAATTAATATTTTAATTAAACTAATATCTAATATAATTATATTAATTTTAATATGTAACTTCATATTTTTATTTGTTTCCCATCCACTAACAAATGGGTGTATTCTATTAATTCAAACTATTTTAATTGCATTACTTTCAGGACTTTTAAATTTAAATTTTTGATACTCATATAAAATTTTTCTTATTATAATTGGAGGATTATTAATCTTATTTATTTATATAACAAGAATCGCCTCTAATGAAAAATTTAAATTTAATAATATAATTAGAATTTTTATATTATTAACAATTCTTAGTATTTTTATTATTTATTTAATAAATTTCTTATATTTTGATATAGCCCAAATTCAAGAAATAAAAAATTTTTTTTTACAAAAATTTTTTCAAACATCAATACTAAAATATTTAAATTACCCTAATAATTTAATTTTTATAATAATAATTATTTACTTATTTATTACATTAATTGCTGTAATAAAAATTATTCACTTTTCTTATGGACCACTACGTCAAAAATTTTAATGAAAATACCAATTCGAAAAACTTCTCCACTAATTAAAATTATTAAAAATTCCCTTATTACATTTCCTGCCCGAAGAAATATTTCCACAATATGAAATTTTGGATCTCTACTAGGATTATGTTTAATTGTCCAAATCTTAACAGGATTATTTCTAGCTATACACTATTGCCCAAATGTATCTTTAGCATTTGATAGAGTAATTCATATTTGCCGAGATGTAAATTATGGATGACTATTACGGACCCTACATGCTAATGGAGCCTCATGCTTTTTTATTTGTATTTATATTCATATTGGACCAGGAATTTACTATAGATCTTATAAACTTTTAGAAACTTGAATAATTGGTGTAACTATTTTTTTCTTAACAATAGCAACAGCATTTTTAGGATATGTACTACCCTGAGGCCAAATATCATTTTGAGGCGCTACCGTTATTACAAACTTAATATCTGCAATTCCATATTTAGGAACAATACTAGTTCAATGAATTTGAGGGGGATTTGCTGTTGATAACGCAACATTAAATCGATTTTTTACCTTTCATTTTATTTGACCATTTATTATTTTAGCAATAATAATTATTCACCTAATATTTTTACATCAAACAGGATCAAATAATCCCTTAGGAACTCAGTCAAATTTAGATAAAATTCCATTCCACCCATATTTTATTTTTAAAGATTTATTAAGAGGATTAATTGTTTTATTCTTATTAACTTTGTTAACTCTTTTTAATCCATATTTATTAGGAGATCCTGACAATTTTATTCCTGCTAATCCTTTAGTAACTCCAGTTCACATTCAACCAGAATGATATTTTTTATTTGCCTATGCAATTTTACGATCAATTCCCAATAAACTTGGAGGGGTAATTGCTCTTGTTATATCAATTGCAATTCTTTATATTCTACCATTTACAAACGAAAAAAATTTTTTAAGAAATAACTTTTATCCAATTAATAAATTAATATTTTGATCATTATTTTCTACAATTATTTTACTTACATGAATTGGAGCTCGACCAGTTGAAGATCCTTATATCTTATTAGGACAAATTTTAACTGTCATTTATTTTTTATATTTTATTATAAACCCAATAATTACTTAAATATGAGATATAATTATTTTTAAATAGTTAATGAACTTGATTTAAGTCTATAGTTTGAAAATATAAAAAAGAGATAAAAATTCTCTATTAACTTGTACTAAAAATAATTAACTAAATAAATAGGATAAAAATAAACATTTTTATCCTATAAAAAAAAATTAAATAATTTAAAGCAACAGGCAAATAACCTTTTCATACTAAATATATTAACTTATCATAACGATATCGTGGCAAAGTACCACGAACTCAAACTCAAAAAAAAGATAAACCTACTAACTTAATAAAAAATATAAAACTAAATAAATTAGCAGCCAAAAATATAATTACACATAATATTCCTATAAATAAGATATTTCCATATTCTGCTAAAAATAACATTACAAAACCACCTCTCCTATACTCAACATTAAAGCCTGAAACTAATTCTGATTCTCCTTCAGCAAAATCAAAAGGAGTGCGGTTTGTCTCAGCTAAACTTCTTACAATCTGTTACGAGAACTCGTATTTGAATTGAATAAATGGACTGTATTCATTAACATTTTTATTTCGACATTACTTTTCTAACATCAAAAAATTTGTTATATCAACAACACAAACTTAATTGCTACGTTACAACTTTTTTTTTTGTTTTTTAATAAGACTGTTAACTAAGCCTCAACATTCTCAACATTCTGCCCCCCGCTGAAGGAATCTTCAGAAATTGGACACACTTTGGTTATAGATCTTTTATAGACTCCAGCTGCAGTTCGAACAGACACTACTCTAACCTTACCATCCTTGCCCACGAAAATTTCCAGAATTCTTCCCAACTTCCATTCCAATGGTGGACTATTATCTTCTTTTAACAGAACCAATGAACCTACCTTTAAATTTTGACAAGAGCTTAACCATTTTGGTCTATTTTGTAATTTATTTAAAAAATCTTTGGACCAACCCTTCCAAAAAGATTGTTTTATTTTACAAATTTTTTCCCAGTATGTTAGTCTATTTTCAGGAAAACTAAGAATATCTTTTTCTGAAAACATGTTCATAGGTCCACCTATTAAAAAGTGATTTGGAGTTAAACAACTAAAATCAAATGGATCTAAAGAAAGGTTTTAAATGGGCCTGGAATTTAAAATTGCCTCAATTTCACACAATAATGTTGAAAATTGTTCAATTGTAAGTATAGATTTTCCCATTGTACGTCTTAAATGATATTTCGTTGATTTTATCCCCGCTTCTCATAATCCACTCCAATGAGGACTACTTCCCGGAATAAACTTCCAATTAATGTCTTTCTGTGATAAATATTCCTGTATCCCACCTGATTGTTCTTTTAAGAATTTTGTTACCTCCCTAAGTTTATTATTCACCCCATGAAAGTTTGTCGACATTGTCACTAAAGACAATGACTGGACAACCCCGCTATAAACCGTTTTAGAGTATTTAAAAATGTATCAGCGCTTAAATCTGAAACTAGTTCTAAATGAATTGCCCTAGTTACAAAACAGACAAATAATGCGATATAACTTTTAAAAACTTTTGATTTTCTTAATTTACATTCTTTAACGCTAAATGGCCCTGCAAAATCAATTCCCACTTTTGAGAATGGTCTGCTTACTATAACCCTATCTTTAGGAAGTGGTGCCATTAACTGTTTTGCACCAGCTGCTCTAAATCTATGACAAGTTATACAAGTTTTTAATTGCTTTTTAACTTGCCTTAAGCCATGAATTGGCCAGTATTTTAGCCTTATATTTGCTAAAGTACTTTGTGACCCAGCATGCAATTGTTTTAAATGTTCCTGCCAAATTATTAAATTTGTAACATGACAATTTCCCGGTAAAATAATTGGATGTTTCTGAGAAAAACTTAAATTTGAGTAATTTAATCTTCCACCTACTCGTAATATATTGTCTTCATCTAAAAAAGGTGCTAATTGTAATAAAGATGAACTGTTAATTTCCTTTTTCTGTTTTAATTTTTCAATATCCTCTATAAAGTAATAACTTTGTACCACTTTAATAATAGTTTGTTCAGCTTTATTTAATTCAGAACTAGATAAAGTACCAATTACTTTGTCTGCTCCCCTTTTTAAATTTTGTACAAATCGTAAACAAAACGCTATTACTCTTTTCAATTTGAGAAATTTCGAAAATCTTGAAAAAATCTCTATACCTTCTTTTATTTCTAATCTTACATAAATAACAACTTTTTTTTCTGGAATATCGTTTTCCTCTTTAACCAAGTAATCACTATCATATAAATTTTCTCTATAAAGACTTTCTGGACCTTGCCACCATTCGTTACATCCAATTAACGTATTTGGATCTAAACCTCTACTTATGAAATCCACCACATTACTTTCAGAAGCTATGTATCTCCATCTAGCTGAACTTGCCAACTCCTGAATTTCTGATACTCTATTTGCAACAAATGTTGTCCACCTTGATGGAGCACTGTTGATCCAAGCTAACACAATTTTTGAATCACACCATAAAACAGCTTTTGTATGTATGGTCAAAATTGAACATAATTTAAAATATAACCGTGACATTAGTAAAAAACCACATAGTTCTAGTCTTGGTAACGTTATTGTTTTTAGAGGTGCAACCCTTGATTTAGAACAAATCAACCTACTTGAAATCGTTTCATCCACATACATAACTCTTATGTAAAAGCAACATCCGTATGCAACCATCGATGCATCCGAAAACCCATGCAATTCTATAGTTTTAATTTTTTGATTCAACAGTACTGTTCTGGGAATATGTATTTTATTTATGTTGCCAATATCAGTTTTAAATTTTATCCAATCATCTAAAAGTTGATCAGATAATTCTTGATCCCAACTCAATTTTTTCACCCAAATTTTTTGCATTAAAATCTTTGCTTTAATAATAACTGGACCTATTAACCCTAATGGATCAAACAAACTAGAAATCATTGCAAAAACCAATCGTTTTGTATATACACCACAACTAGCATATATTTTTGGCAAAATTACCCTGAAACAATCCTTCTTACAATCCCAAGAAATCCCTAAAATTTTATTTAATTTATATTCCGTAGTTGATGTGTCATCAAAATGTGTATTGGAATTAACTAATTCTTCGCAATTAGAAACCCATTTGTGTAAATCAAATCCAGCCGTTTGTAGTAAAGTTATTAACTCATTTTTTAACAACTTACATTCCTCTACTGAATAAGCACCACCCAAAATGTCATCCATGTAACATTGATGCTGAAGCATTTTTGAAGCAAGTGGAAATTTAACAGAATTTATCTTACCTAATTCGGATAACCATTTTGTCGCTAGATAAGGAGCACAATTTGTACCGTAAGTAACTGTTTCTAATTGAATACATTTTCAACTTTCGTTAGGGGATTCTCGCCATAAAATATTTTGCAAATGTTGGTGTTCGTTAACTACTCTAATTTGCCTGTACATCTTAACTATATCCTATCCTATCCTACTCCTACTAATATTATATAGGCGAAAGTTTGTTTGGATGGATGTATGGATGTTTGTTCCTCTTTCACGCAAAAACTACTAAACGGATTTTAATGAAACTTTACAGTAATGTAGCTTATAGATCAGAATAACATATAGGCTATAATTTATAAAGATATTGTGTGAATTGTCCAAAATATAACGATAAATGTCATTTAAGTCTGAAAAAATTCTGCAATCTGCGAGCTACTCAGGCGTGTGCTTACATAAAGACCTTGATTTTATTCGAATTACACGCAGACGACGTCGCGGGCAACAGCTAGTCTGCAATAAGCACTACACGAAAGAATCTAAATCTAATAACTATATCAAACAAATCAGGTTGAACTGTTGGACCTGTATACATAACATCATTTAAAGAATTTCCTGACCTAGTTTTAGCTGATGCATCAAATACAACCCTTAATTTTGTAGATATAGCTTCCTCTTTAATTACACAATGATGGCGGCAAGAAATATTTAATATTATCCTCCTTAGTTTTTAAATCCAATGGAACATATTTTCCATGACCCAAATCAACATATTCGTCGATAAATTTTTTGTAATCCATAAATAATTCCTTATTTTTATGGATCCTTTTCTCTAATGATAAAAATCTACGTTTAGCTAATTCAAAAGAATCTCCTAGCTCCAAATCACCCACATTTCTTTTTAAAGGTAAATTAACTATAAATCTACCAGTATCATCACGAATTGTTGTTGATTGAAAAATATTTTCACATAATTTATCTTCCTGTGTATATATCCGTTTATTAGTGATCTCTTCCAGTTGCCAAAATTTTGGTATCAATTTTTCAATATCTATGGTTGAAACTAGACAAAGATTAAAATTGTTAGCATTATTCATTATTGAATTTGACTCAGTCAATCCTCCAACAATCCATCCAAATTTAGAATTCATTAAGGTTGGTAAATTTTGCTCCATTTTAATAATGCCACATTCAATTATATCATAGTATAAATCTGATCCAATCAACATATCTATTTTTCCTGGTTTGTAAAATTCATCATCTGCCAAATCAATCGATATTGGAATTTTAAATTTAGAAATATCAATTGGAATTTGAGGCAAATAACAAGTTATTTTTGGTAAAATCGCACAATTTATAACAAACCTTTCTAAAGTTCTATTTGATTCTATAGTTACTTCCATTATTTCTGTACTGTTTGTCATTGACTCGTAAATTCCCGAAATTTTTAAATTCGACCTAACGCAATTATTACCAAGCTTTTTTGATAATTCCCTAGTTATAATACTTGTTTGTGATCCAGAATCTAGTAAAGCTCTGGCTATTATCGTCCCATGATTAGAAATAAGTTTAATTTTAGCTGTAGCTAACACTATTTGATTTTTTGATTTCAAAAACCCCGTGTGGGTACAAGATACGGAATTGCCGATGCTTATATCACTAGCAACTTGTGGGCTTATTTCCTTATTATTACCCAAATTTTGAGATGCTACTAATGTATTTAAATGAGATGGACCTGGCACATCGTTATTGCTCTCAACATTGTCAACCGAATTATGAATCAGCGTATGATGTTTTCTACCACAAATTCTACAATTAAACGCCCTACATTTTAAAACTGTATGATTTGCCTTTAAACAGTTAAAACATAATTTATTTTTTAATATAATTTCTCGTTTAACTTGTAAAGAAAGTCCCTTAAATTTGTCACATTTAGTAAGCGGATGTTCTTCTTTGCAATAACTACATTTTCTTTTAAACATTGGGTTATCATTTACTGTCTGAGCATAGGTAGTTATACTAGATTGTCGTTTTTTAAATTTGTCGTTAGTTTTAGTTAAGTCAACCGTTACCTCAGATTTTTCCCAAGCATTTATACGCTTTTCTAAAAACGATATAAACTCATTTATTTTGGGTAAAGAGTCACCATCCCCTTCTTGTCTTTCAATTTCAAATTGATTTCTTAACCCTTTCTCAATTTTTGAGGATAATATATAAAATAACAACAAATCCCAAGACTCTACATCTATATCTAATGCTTCCAGAGCATGTATGTGTTGTTTAATTTTCGAGACAAACTCCCTTAGCCCTGTTTGACCTTTTTCAATTTTTATTTCTAAAATTTCATTAATATGATATCTCAAAATTGGACCCTTTTTCGCGTATTTCGATTTTAATAGGTTTTTAGCTCTGTCATAACTATCATCTGTTATTTTTAATTCACTTACAATTGATAAAGGTTCTCCCTTTATTAAACCTTTTAAATATAAAAATTTCTGTGATTTGGCCAAAGTAGTGTCATTATCTATTCCTGCAGCAAACAAGTCTATGAAGGTTCTCCAATCGCCATAATTTCCATCAAATGTTGGAATGTTGATACTCGGAAGTTTAACAGCCCGTTTGTCTGAAAATACATATTGTGAATTTTCTCTATTTACACAACTTTCTGAAGATACAAAATTAACTTGAGGTATTTCTAAATTTTTGATTAAAGTTTTAATATTGTTATATATTTTAATATATAAATTTTCCATCAACTCTCTTTCCTGATCAAATTCATTTTGCAATTCTTCCGTTACTTCACTATAACACTCTTTAAGTTTATTTTGTATCTCATTAAATTCCTCATAAGCCTTAAGTAACAAGTTTTCTCTTATTTGTGATTCGCTAATTGTTATATTAGTCACAGTATTTAAATAATTCTCTAATCTAGTAAATTTTGTTTTAATCGTACCCCGACGTCTTTTGATTATTTTGATTTCCTCCCCCATTTATAATTTATTGAAATATAAACAATAAATCACCGATTTGTTTTATCTAGGAAATAACAATCAAAATTTACTTAACTTTACTTAATTTTTTTTTTTTCAGCAATATGTTCTCTTGCTTCTCCTCCCAATGTGTTTATGAGCTGCTCTTTAACTGCATGTCTCGACTAGATTTTCCATATAGATATTCGTCCTTGGATATTAATTTTCCAAATCTGCTTCTTTGATATATCTTCAGCTTCACTGTTGGATATATCCCCCAATTGTATTAATATCCGGCTCGAATATGACCAAAAAATGTTACGATAACTCGTATTTTAATTGAATAAATGGACTGTATTCATTAACGTTTTTATTTCGACATGACTTTTCTAACATCAAAAAATTTGTTATATCAACAACACAAACTTAATTGCTACGTTACAACTTTTTTTTTGTTTCTTAATAAGACTGTTAACTAAGTCTCAACATTCTCAACACAATCCATATAAAACAAAGAGGCAACATTAAGTAAATAAATCAAATATATTCTTGGAACTTTAAAAAATCTAATAAATTAAATCTTAAAATTAAAAATAAGTAAGATAACATAATTAAGGCTAAACTAACTTCATAAGAAATAGTTTGAGCAACTCTTCGAATACACCCTAATAAAGAATAATTAGAATTAGAAGACCAACCTGCTAATATAATTGTATAAACATTTACCCTTGAAATTCTCAAAAAAAATAAAATTGAATAGTTAAATCTTAAATGGCTAGAAAATAAAGGCATACAAAATCATAATAATAAAGATAAAAAAAGATTTACTATTGGACAAATATAAAACAATCTTAAATTTGATAATAAAGGTAAATTTTGTTCCTTAACTAAAAGTTTAATTGCATCTCTAAATGGTTGTAAAATTCCTATAAAACTAACTTTATTAGGACCTTTACGAATTTGAATATAACCTAAAATTTTTCGTTCTATTAAAGTTAAAAAAGCAATTCCAATCAATAATATAATAATTAAAATAAAAGTAGATAAAAATATTAAAACTAAATCTAAAAAAATCAAGTATTATTTATAGAAACCTATATATTTAGATTCTAAATCTAACGCACTATTCTGCCAAAATAATAATCTTATTCAAAAATAAATAAATTTTATTGGTTAAACAGACTCTCGCGTCACCCCTTACCTGAGCCCAGTAGGGTGCTAATAAAAGAGCAATAAAAGAGACCTTTTCGCCTACCCTCACCGCATGTGGTTGTATGAATTCAGGAATTTACAATCTATTGTTTACATTTAACAAATATATGTGTTTAATTTTTTATAAATAAAAATAAATAAATATCAGAAACGTAAAGATATTTTTTTTCTGATTTCAACCATATATAATACTTACGCAAAATTTTGTAGTTTACAGATAATGACACCAAAATATTCTAAATTACACTGAGAAACAAACAACACCCAATATAACATAAAATACCTTTATGCACGACCGGGCGGTAAAGTACAGATTATTACGTACAAATAGCGGGCGTAAAGTGCCACTTTAGCGCCCGTGGACTACTTTACCGCCCGCCGGGCGATAAAGTAATTTTTTTGTCTTAAATATTGAAATACTTGCAATCATCTAAACTGACAATGAGTCTAAATAAAAATGGCCATCACCTATTTTGACTTTGTTGTTAGGGTAACGACAACATAGGTATATAGATTATTGTTTTAAAATATTATCTCTAGCCTCTGTGCATATTACTTTCAATCAAATTATTTATTTTAAATAACGAATGAATACAAATTATTAGGTGAATGGTTATACAGGGTAAGTTGTTAATAATATCGAGGTTCGAGGTATAAAATTCATGCAAGTTGAAATGGCATTTATATTAAATTGTTCACAAAAAATAAAAACAAAAAATATCCTTTATAAGTTTTATTATTAAAACAATCGTTGACAGTTGACATTTCACAGCTGACAGATAATATTTTACATGTGACAGTAGAAATTTGACATTTCAAATTTGACAGTTGGAACTTGACAGTTGACGTTTGATATTTGACAGTGAAAATTTGATGGTTGCCATTTCACAGTTGACAGTTGACATTTGACAGTTGGCATTGGAAAGTAGACAGTTGGCATTTGACAGTTGATATTTGACATTTGACAGTAGACTTTTGTCAATTGACAGTTGCCAT
This sequence comes from Altica lythri, assembly GCA_964028335.1. Lineage (NCBI taxonomy): Eukaryota > Metazoa > Arthropoda > Insecta > Coleoptera > Chrysomelidae > Altica > Altica lythri. The sequence goes on along the minus strand of OZ034805.1, from coordinate 11,887,594 downwards.
TTGACAGTTGACTTTTTTCAATTGACAGTGCATTTTTTTTATAAATGATTATTAAATCGGTCGTGCATAAAAGTTTGTATGTATTTCGGGCGTAAACAGCGTTTATGGACCTTACGTGTTAATAGCCCTCGCCTGCGGCTCGGGCTCTTATTTACACGTTGCGGTCCATAAACGCCCGTGTTACGCCCTTGATACATAAATAACTATTAGCGCCTGTATCTAACAGGACTTGTCAATTAATATTAATACTATTAATAGTCATAAATATACCCATCACCAACATGCAAAAAGAAATCAAAATAGAAAAGAACCTTAAATACCCCAAAAATGCATATCTAAATATTAATAGTAATAAATATACCCCTCACCAACATGCAAAAAAAAATACATCTAGCAAATGTATGTAATAGTTGTACTTACTTGTCAATGTAAAAAAGTGATTAGTTCATCAGTGGGTGAAAATGTTGTATCGCATTGGTAATATCCGTCCATTGCTCTTCATGTGTGGTGCATCGACTACGCCAAACATACTCCACCAAATATGTTTCAAATCTAGTTATGCACATCCTTCCCAATGGTCGACGAAGATTCCTCTTAATGACAAACCATTTACTTTCGATATTTTGGGTGTGAATAAGTCGATTGTTTGGATCCACAAAATGTCGTTGGTGATTGACTTGATAGTGATGGTATCCAAGGTGGTTTAAATCAGTATATCCTCTCCACGAGTCAGTCATTACAATGGATCCAGGCAAAACATTTTCCTGAATAACACGCTGTAATGTAATAGCGTTTCTGTTAGGCACAAACGTAAGAAAAATTCTCTTTGTTTGTCGGTCTATTCCTCCAACCACCCACCGTGTCCTTTGCAGACGTCCGCGATGATACTTTCGTTTTCCGTAATCACTTTCATCAATTTCCACTATGTGTCCAGGACCGCCTATTTGCTCATCGATTTCCAGCATCCAGTATATTAAATCCTTTCATACTAAAATATATTAACTATTTAAAGATAGAAACCAACCTGGCTTACACCGTGAGATCATGTAAAATTTTTAAAGTCGAACACCAAAATTTAATTTTAATCCAACATCGAGGTCGCAATCTTTATTATCGATTTGAACTCTCCAATAAAATTACGCTGTTATCCCTAAGGTAATTTTATCTTATAATCATTTATTATGGATCAAAAATATATAAATTTATAAATAAAAATAAAAAAAGTTTATTAATTTTTTCAATCACCCCAATTAAATTTCTTATAAGATATATAATTTTAAATTCTAAATATTATATAAAATAAAAAAATAAAACTCTATAGGGTCTTCTCGTCTTTTAAAAAAATTTAAGCTTTTTAACTTAATAATAAAATTTTAATTTAATTATTAAAAGACAGTTTTTTTTTCATCAAACCCTTCATACTAGCTTTCAATTAAAAAACTAATGATTATGCTACCTTAGCACAGTCAAAATACTGCGGCCATTTAAATACTCAGTGGGCAGGTAAGACCTAAAATTAACTTTCAATAGGCCATGTTTTTATTAAACAGGTGAAAAAATTTTTGCCGAATTCCTTATAATAACCTAAAAATTTATTTTATTTTTAAATTTAATTATACTAATTTTATAATTATTACTAATTTTTATAAATTTTAAACTACATTTAAATAAAAAAATTATAGAATATATAAATCTTTAATTTTAAATTAAATTATAACATACTTTTAATTATGAAAATTTCTAATCCTAAATTATTTTAATTACAAAATTCTAATAATATTTTATTTTTAAGCTCATCCCTAAAAATATTTTCTATTACTAATATAAAATTAAATAAATAAAACTATATTAATAATATTTTAAATTAAATTTATTTCTTTAAAAACTAGATATATTTAAAAACGAATAACATTTCATTACTAAAAAATAATTTCATTTAATTTTTCCACATTAATAAATTTAACTTTTTAGCTCTTTTAAATTCGAGAATATTAAATTTTTAATTTTTATTTAATAAACCCTGATACACAAGGTACAACAAATTAAATTTTCTTATTAAAGAATTTATTAATTCTTTCACAATACTATTTCACTATAATTAATAAAATTATTTCAATAAATTTAATAAAACTAAAATATACTTACTTTAATAACAATAAAATTAAATTTTTAATAATATTTAATTTTCAAATTAAATTGATTTAACAATTAACTTTTTAATGTAAAGAAAATATCTTTAAAACTTTAATTTGTATTCTAGACTCACCTTCCAGTAAACCTACTTTGTTACGACTTATTTCATATTAAATGAAAGCGACGGGCGATATGTACCTACATATTTTAGAACTAAATCATTTAAATAAATTATTAAAATTACTATCAAATCCAAATTCATTATAATTTAAAATTATAAATCCTTTATAAAATTAATTGTAACCCATTTAATCTTTCTTATAAACTATACCTTGATCTGAATTATATTTTTATTAAAAATTTTAAATATTAGAATTCTAATAAAATATTTTTTACGACGATATATAAGCTAAAACAAAAAGTTAATAAAATCGTGGATTATCATTTACTAAACAGGTTCCTCTGAATAGATTAAAATAGCGCCAAAATTTTTAATTTTCAAGAACTTAACTAATACTAATCTAATCTTTTTATTACATTTCTTATAATAGGGTATCTAATCCTAGTTTAAAATAAAAATTTCTAAACTTCAATATAAAAACTTATCAAAAATAAATTTAAAATTCCACCTAACAAATTTATTTTTTTAATAAATCAATTTCCTTTAATTTTAATTAAATTAATTAAATTTTGCTATTTGTATAACCGCAACTGCTGGCACAAATTTTGTTAACAATAATAAAAATTTCTAATTCTTAAACTATTAAATAATTGATTTTAATTACTATATAATTATTATTTAAAAAAAATTATATATAATAAAATTTTAAACCTAATTTCTAAACCAAAATAAAATTTTTATAAATATTTAAAATTTAGTAAACATATAATTACCGTTCCTCCCTTTAAAGACTAAAATAATAATTTGAAAAACTAAATATTTATAGTTTCATCTAAATTTAATTAAAAATTTAGCTTTAATATATTTACCAAATAAAAATATGACTAAAATCATAATAACTTAAAAATCAAAATCAAGTTCTCCCATAACCCTGATTCAAATTTTTGACATATAGACAATTCTAACATCTTAAAGACCTATCTAAAATTTAATCTAATTCTCTAGCTAAATTTTAAACCAGACTAAATCCAATCAAAATCAAGTTCTCCCATAACCCTGATTAAAATTTTTGATATATAGACATTTCTAACAGCTTAAAGACCTATCTAAAATTCAATCTAATTCTCTAACTAAATTTTGAACCAGACTAAATCCAATCAAAATCAAGTTCTCCCATAACCCTGATTCAAATTTTTGACATATAGACATTTCTAACATCTTAAAGACCTATCTAAAATTTAATCTAATTCTCTAGCTAAATTTTAAACCAGACTAAATCCAATCAAAATCAAGTTCTCCCATAACCCTGATTAAAATTTTTGATATATAGACATTTCTAACAGCTTAAAAACCTATCTAAAATTCAATCTAATTCTCTAACTAAATTTTGAACCAGACTAAATCCAATCAAAATCAAGTTCTCCCATAACCCTAATTCAAATTTTTGACATATAGACATTTCTAACATCTTAAAGACCTATCTAAAATTTAATCTAATTCTCTAGCTAAATTTTAAACAGACTAAATCCAATCAAAATCAAGTTCTCCCATAACCCTGATTAAAATTTTTGATATATAGACATTTCTAACAGCTTAAAGACCTATCTAAAATTCAATCTAATTCTCTAGCTAAATTTTAAACCAGACTAAATCCAATCAAAATCAAGTTCTCCCATACCCTGATTAAAATTTTTGACATATAGACATTTCTAACAGCTTAAAGACCTATCTAAAATGTAATCTAATTTTCTAGCTAAATTTTAAACCAGACTAAATCCAATCAAAATCAAGTTCTCCCATAACCCTGATTCAAATTTTTGACAAATAGACATTTCTAACAGCTTAAAGACCTATCTAAAATTCAATCTAATTCTCTAGCTAAATTTTAAACCAGACTAAATCCAATTAAAAACAAGTTCTCCCATAACCCTGATTCAAATTTTTGACATATAGACATTCCTAACAGCTTAAAGACCTATCTAAAATTCAATCTAATTCTCTAGAAAAATTTTAAACCAGACTAAATCCAATCAAAATCAAGTTCTCCCATAACCCTGATTAAAATTTTTGACATATAGACATTTCTAACAGCTTAAAGACCTATCTAAAATTCAATCTAATTCTCTAGCTAAATTAATAAACCAGACTAAATCCAATCAAAATCAAGTTCTCCCATAACCCTGATTCAAATTTTTGACATATAGACATTACTAACAGCTTACAGACCTATCTAAAATTTAATCTAATTCTCTAGCTAAATTTTAAACCAGACTAAATCCAATCAAAATCAAGTTCTCCCATAACCCTGATTCAAATTTTTGACATATAGACATTTCTATTAGCTTAAAGACCTAAATCCAATCAAAATCAAGTTCTCCCATAACCCTGATTCAAATTTTAGACATATAGACATTTCTAACAGCTTAAAGACCTATCTAAAATTCAATCTAATTCTCTAACTAAATTTTGAACCAGACTAAATCCAATCAAAATCAAGTTCTCCCATAACCCTGATTCAAATTTTTGACATATAGACATTTCTAACAGCTTAAAGACCTATCTAAAATTCAATCTAATTCTCTAGCTAAATTTTAAACCAGACTAAATCCAATCAAAATCAAGTTCTCCCATACACTGATTCAAATTTTTGACATATAGACATTTCTAACAGCTTAAAGACCTATCTAAAATTCAATCTAATTCTCTAGCTAAATTTTAAACCAGACTAAATCCAATCAAAATCAAGTTCTCCCATAACCCTGATTCAAATTTTTGACATATAGACATTTCTAACAGCTTAAAGACCTATCTAAAATTCAATCTAATTCTCTAGCTAAATTTTAAACCAGACTAAATCCAATCAAAATCAAGTTCTCCCATAACCCTGATTCAAATTTTTGACATATAGACATTTCTAACAGCTTAAAGACCTATCTAAAATTTAATCTAATTCTCTAGCTAAATTTTAAACCAGACTAAATCCAATCAAAATCAAGTTCTCCCATAACCCTGATTCAAATTTTTGACATATAGACATTTCTAACAGCTTAAAGACCTATCTAAAATTCAATCTAATTCTCTAGCTAAATTAATAAACCAGACTAAATCCAATCAAAATCAAGTTCTCCCATAACCCTGATTCAAATTTTTGACATATAGACATTACTAACAGCTTACAGACCTATCTAAAATTTAATCTAATTCTCTAGCTAAATTTTAAACCAGACTAAATCCAATCAAAATCAAGTTCTCCCATAACCCTGATTCAAATTTTTGACATATAGACATTTCTATTAGCTTAAAGACCTATCTAAAATTCAATCTAATTCTCTAGCTAAATTTTAAACCAGACTAAATCCAATCAAAATCAAGTTCTCCCATAACCCTGATTCAAATTTTTGACATATAGACATTTCTAACAGCTTAAAGACCTATCTAAAATTCAATCTAATTCTCTAGCTAAGTTTTAAACCAGACTAAATCCAATCAAAATTAAGTTCTCCCATAACCCTGATTCAAATTTTTGACATATAGACATTTCTAACAGCTTAAAAACCTATCTAAAATTCAATCTAATTCTCTAGCTAAATTTTAAACCAGACTAAATCCAATCAAAATCAAGTTCTCCCATAACCCTGATTAAAATTTTTGACATATAGACATTTCTAACAGCTTAAAGACCTATCTAAAATTCAATCTAATTCTCTAGCTAAATTTTAAACCAGACTAAATCCAATCAGAATCAAGTTCTCCCATAACCCTGATTCAAATTTTTGACATATAGACATTTCTAACAGCTTAAAGACCTATCTAAAATTTAATCTAATTCTCTAGCTAAATTTTAAACCAGACTAAATCCAATCAAAATCAAGTTCTCCCATAACCCTGATTCAAATTTTTGACATATAGACATTTCTAACAGCTTAAAGACCTATCTAAAATTTAATCTAATTCTCTAGCTAAATTTTAAACCAGACTAAATCCAATCAAAATCCAAATTAATTTTTAATTTATATGAAAATCTCTTTTAAATAAATTTATACTTAAATTAATTAACTATAAACTTTTGTAAATAAATCAAATTGTACGTTTTTTTTTGACAAAAATAAGCCTGATTTCAAAGGCCCATTGAAACCCCTAACAACAAAAATTTTAAAATTTTTTAAAAAATAATTCGTTTTTTAAAACAAAGCCATTTTCATTTTTTTTGTAAAAAAAACGTTAGTGTTTTTAAAACAATTTTTGTTTAAAATTTCAAATTATTTTTTTTTAAATTTAGCCTGTAAAACAAAACTTTTATGAATTTTTTTTTTTGTAAACATATAATTAAACCCCCATTTTTCCGCCCTTCCATTTTTTATGAAAATATAAAAGTAATTAACAAAATAATTTAAATAAAAAATTTTATAATTTTTTATTTTTACTTATACAAAAGCTTATAGTCAATTAATTTAAGTAGTTTTTTTTTTAAATTTATATATATATAAAAGTTATATTTATTAATATTTATAATAAATACTTATATATATACAGGGTGTTTCTAAATTGATGCGAAATATTTTACAGGATGATTTTTCAGCAAAAATTAAGGGGGGTCTTTGATATAAATTTTTGTTCAAAATCGCTCTCCCTCCAAGTTACAGCCCCTTAAAGTTGAGGGAAAAAAATTGTTTTTATTTAATATCTCCAATATGGAAGAATTTAGAAGAATGAAATGTAGCAGATAATTGATGCTAATAAAGTGGCATTTTTTGACAATTTTTGTAACCCTGCAATGTTTATACAAGGGGGTGAAAAAATCAACCCTTATGATATTTTGCCTCAGAACTTTTTTATTCGTCTACATTTTCCTACTGAAAAAATTGATTTAAAAAGACGGACTTAAACTGCAACTTTTTTATGTCCTAACTATTCCTCGTAAAATTGTTAGTTTGATCACAAAAAAATAAAATAAGTTACAATTCGATATTACTTATACCATTTTCACATAAATTGTTTGTTAAAAATAGAGTAAGCAGGTGTCAAATAATGTCACAATTGGCAGATAATTATTGCTAATAAAATGACATTGTTTGACGGTTTTTGTAGCACCGCAATGTTTATACGAGGGGGTGAAAAAATCATCCCTTATAATATTTTGCCTCAGATTTTTCTAGTTAAAAAATTGATTTAAGAAGGCGGACTTAAACTGCAACTTTTTTACGTCTTGACTATTTCTCAGTAAGTTGTTTCTTTGACCATAAAAAAATTAAATATTAGGTACTCATTACCATAATTCTTGCCTAATTTGTATAGGAACATCTTCAAGAAGAGTGGGCAACACTTCTTCGAGGAAATGGCCGTAGTCGTTTCCATTTAATCTTATTGGTAGAAAATATGGTCCAATTAAATAATCATTAACTGTTTGTCATTATGATATCATTCAATACTGGCATACTTTATTTTTTTTTAACAAACGATAACCCCTCTGGATGTATGTGCAAAAGGAATGAGTAATATTTTATTTTTTTTATGGTCAACGAAACAACTTACTGAGAAATAGTCAAGACGTAAAAAAGTTGCAGTTTAAGTCCGCCTTCTTAAATCAATTTTTTAAGTAGAAAAATGTAGACGAATTAAAAAGTTCTGAGGCAAAATATCATAAGGGTTGATTTTTTCACCCCCTTGTATAAACATTGCAGGGTTACAAAAATTGTCAAAAAATTCCATTTCATTAGCAATAATTATCTGCCCATTATGACATTATTTGACACGTGCTTACTCTGTTTTTAACAAACAATAACGCTTCTGGATTTATGTGATAAAGGAATAAGTAATATCGAATTGTAACCTATTTTATTTTTTTGTGATCAAACTAACAATTTTAGGAGAAAAAGTCGAGACATAAAAAAGTTGCAGTTTAAGTCTGTCTTCTTAAATCAATTTTTTAAGTAGGAAAATGTAGACGAATTAAAAAGTTTAGAGGCAAAATATCATAAGGGTTGATTTTTTCACCCCCTTGTATAAACATTCCAGGGTTACAAAAATTGTCAAAAAATTCCATTTTATTAGCATCAATTATCTGCCAAATTTCATTCTTCTAAATTCTTCCATAGTGGAGATATTAAATAAAAACAATTGTTTTCCCCCAACTTTAAGGGGCTGTAAATTGGAGGGAGAGCGATTTTGAACAAAAATTTATATGAAAGACCCCCCTTAATTTTTGCTGAAAAATCACCCTGTGAAATATTTCGCATCAATTTGGAAACACCCTGTATATATATATATATATAATTATTTATATTAAAGTTTATAGTTTTTAATTTTAAATAGATAATTATATTATTAAAAATAATTGTTAAAGATTTATTTTATATATAAGTAGATGAGCTATAGGCATTCTGCACCACTACTTCCAAATTTCGCCGCTAGATGTCGCCACAGGGCATTAACGTTGTATCTTGTAAATGGCCCAACGGATTTCGACGTATGACATATCATTGTAAAGGAGTTGCTGTATAGGGTAAGATAAAGCGTCAAAAAGACCGTATTTATGCTGCCAAAAGGGCATTAATGTTGTATCTCGTAAACGGCCTAACAGATTTTGACAAATGACATATCATTGTAAAGGGGTTGGTGTAGAGGGTAAGATAAAGCGTCAAAAAGACCATATTTATGCTGCCAAAATGGCATTAACGTTGTATCTCGTAAACGGCCCAACGGATTTCGACGTATGACATATCATTGTAAAGGGGTTGCTGTATAGGGTAAGACAAAAAGACAAAAACACCATATTTATGCTGCCAAAAGGGCATTAATGTTGTATCTCGTAAACGGCCGAACGGATTTCGACGTATGACGTATTATTGTAAAGGGGTTGGTGTATAAAATGTGACAAACAATAGTAGAAAAAATAATAAACAAGTCTTATCGCAATAAAGATAACAGACTTAGAAATATTTTGTGAATTAAATATTAAAAGCGCGTGACCTTGGTGCATTAGCGGGTTCGCGATGTGAAACAATTATTAGTATTATTCTTAGAAATTGTAAATTATGCAAAATGACATTATATTAATGAATAAACAATTAGAAATATTTTTTGAATTAAATGTTAAAAGCGCGTGACCTTGGTGCAATAGGTGGATTGCCATTTGAAAGCAGTATTATTATTCTTAGAAATTGTAAATTATGCTGCACCTGCAGGTTGTACGTGATTATAAAATCATATATTCATATTAATGAATATGAATGAATTTCTCAGGAAGCTATGAGTCATCCTGATGCATAAAGGTGTGGAATTTTTAGACATTAGCGTCACATAATATGATTAGTAAATATAATACTTAATAAACAACATAGAGAATATATTGTAAAAGCAGCAATTAGGTATTAATTTTTTTTATCGCCGCCTATGTGTTTTGATTAAGACACACATATTTAAAGAGCATTCTGAATGTAAGTTCTTCATTATTGTGTTGACTCTGTTTACATCCAGTTCAGTTTCAAGTGCAAAAGTTTTTTTTGTTACATACCCATAAAGGTAAGAATTTTTATTTTAACTTAATTTTATTGTTTCTTAAATTAATTTTATTTTTGAGTTTATTTAAGTATTTTAATTTTTGAGTTGAATTAATTTTTATTTTTCTTTAGTTAAGGTTATTTATCATAATTTATTTTTAAGTTGATTTAATTGTGTTTTCAAATTCAAGTATGTAATTTTTTATTTTTAGATGGATTTAAGTAAAATAAATTCGTTATGTCTTGCAGAAAAAAGTAACGAGAAAACTAGTATCAAATTAGGAGAACTTCCAGTGGATGTTCCGCAAAAAGTATTAAACGCTAAACTGGTCCAGAGCAAATTTGGGGAAACAATTTTGGTTGAGCTAGAAAACGGGCTCTGCTTTTTGCCCAAGAGAACCATTGAAACACTGAAGCCTCACTTGACAGAATTGTCTGGTGGACATTATTGTATCAAATATAAAGGAAAAAAAAAAATTGGTCAAGCTTATCCTACCGATACATTTGAAATAGTTAAGGAATAATTTTTGTAAGTTTTTTTTTATTTTTTTATTTTACAATTATGAATAACATTGTAGAGCAATTAAATGCTATTGTTAAAGATATTTTCAAAGCATATAAAGCGTTAATCAACAATTTTTCGCATAGGGAAGCAAATAAATTAATCAAACAAATTAAACGGCATGTTATCAGTTTTCATAAAGATATTCGTAGGGGAAATTTAGATATTGGAACACTTAGAAATTTACAAACAAATTTGGGGCATTTAAAATCGATAAAAGAAAAAATTTTTAATTTGTCTAAGCAGGGATCGGGGTTAACTGAAAAATCAGGGGTAAAATGGGTCGATCTAGAATCGGTTTTTCATTCAAGAATTAGGACTGCTGTTGTCGTTAATTTAAAACATAAAGACCTTAATAGTTTTTTTGGTGATGCGTTTAGGCTAGTTAAGAGTAGAATAGCTAACAGTTTAAAAAAATTTAATATGATTAAAGTAAATACAACATTTTGCGGGGAATTTATTAAAAAATCTAAGGAACTTGATGATATTTTAGAGTTTAAATATTTTAACACAAAAAACGCGGTAATAGATGCAGGTACGGATCTTGCATTGTGGTTCAACGAAAATATTGTTGATAAAGTAATGAGTAAATTATCGGAATTTCAACTTAAAGATTCTGAATGGGCTTTAGACAAAATTATTTCACTGGAAATTAACATCAATAAATATGAGATAGGTAACGGTGCTACATCATACATTAAGCTACCTGATCCTATACAAAAAAAGAAAGCATGCATTAATATTTAAAATTTAGATAAAGCATGCTTTTACTGGTCGGTAACAGCATCATTGTATCCTACTGCAAATAGACATGTAGATCGTGTATCCTCGTATCCTCATTATACAACCGTATTGAAAACCGAAGGTTTGGGCATGCCAATGAGACTAAACAATTTGTCAAAATTTGAAAAATTAAATAACATATCAGTTAATATTTATGCATTAGAATTGAATACCGTGAAAGATAAATCATTTTACACAATTTATCCTGCCCGACTAACTAAAGAAAAATTAAATAAACATGTAAATTTATTGCTTATTCAAGACAAATACTTTCCAAAATTAAACGATTATGAAGCTCCATCAATAAATACAAAAAATGAAGTAATTAAATATCACTATTGTTTAATCAAAGATTTATCTCGCTTAATATCAAGTCAAGTGAACAAAGCTCATATGAAAAAATATATTTGTGATCGATGTTTAAATTATTTTCATAGTCAGGAAAAATTAAGTAAACATGAAGATTACTGCAAAGATATGAACAATTGCAAAATATCGTACCCACCATTTGATCATGTAGAGTTTAAAAACCACGTATACAAGCAGACTACACCTTTTGTCATTTATGCAAAATTTGAGTCAGTGCTACGTCCTCATAACAAGAACTTGGGAAAACATACACGAAAGTTTCAGAAACACGAGGCGTATAGTGCAGGATATTATCTTAATTGCTCCTATAATAGTTCGCTATCATTTTATAATGAATATTGTGGAGAAGACTGCATGGATTGGTTCGCTGCTGAAATGACAAGGATGGCTAAATTTATCGAAGACAAAATTAAACATATCGAACCAATGATTGTCAAGCCTAGTTTACTTAATGCAACAACATGTCATATATGCGAGCACCCCTTCAAAGAGAAGGATATTATCGTACGAGACCATTGTCATTTCTCTGGAGATTTTAGAGGGTTTGCACACCAAAGCTGCAATTTAAATTATAAAACAAAGTTTGTTGTACCCGTAGTCTTTCATAACCTTTCGGGATACGACTTACACTTTTTAATTAGAGATTTATCCAAAAAAGGTAGTATAAGCTTGCTTCCTATAAACAAAGAAAAATACATTTCATATACACTAAGTAATGACGAGAGCGAAGTAAAGTTTAGATTCATAGACTCGCTGCGATTTTTAGATTCCTCCTTAGATAAACTGTCTGCTTTACTAGAACCATCAGATCTACATTATTTACGTTCACAGTTTCCCGATTTAACATCTGAACAATTTGAACTATTAAGTAGAAAAGGGGTGTTTCCTTATGAATACGTTGATTCAATTGAAAAATTAGACGATACGGAACTGCCATCCAAAGATAAATTTTATGGCACACTAACAGATGAAAATATTACTGACAATTTATACATGCATGCACAAAAGGTTTGGCAATCATTCGAAATAAAAAATTTAAAAGAATATAGCATGCTGTACATGAAAACAGATATCTTGCTTTTAGCATCTGTGTTTGAATGTTTTCGTGAAAAATGTCGAAAAACGTATGGTCTCGATCCTGCTTGGTATTATACGCTCCCCGGTTATACGTGGGATGCTATGTTAAAATATACCAAATCTAAATTGGAAATACTAAAAGATATAGACCAAATCATGTTTATAGAGAAAGGTATAAGAGGAGGAGTCAGTCAATGCAGCAATAGATATGCTAAAGGAAACAACAGATACATGCAAAATTTTAATCCAACTGAATCCGAAAAATATCTTATGTATCTCGATGTAAACAATTTATATGGATGGGCAATGAGTTAACCTCTACCATATGGGGGTTTTAATTGGGTTGACACAAACATCGACATAACTCAAATACCAGACGATGCTCCAGAGGGTTATATTCTCGAAGTGGATATAGAATACCCTCAGCATTTACATAATCTACACAATGATTTACCGTTTTGTCCAGAACATCGAAAACCTCAAGAATCAAAAATACAAAAACTAATGACCACTTTATATGACAAAGAAAAATACATAATACATTATCGAAATTTAAAGCAGGCTATGTTACATGAATTAAAAGTGAAAAAGATTCACAGAGTGTTGAAATTTAAACAAAGCCCATGGTTAAAGTCTTACATCGACCTAAACACAACTCTTCGAACAGCTGCTAAAAACGATTTTGAGAAGAATTTATTCAAATTAATGAACAATGCAGTCTTCGGAAAAACCATGGAGAATATAAGAAAACACCGCATTGTTAAACTCGTTAGATCTTGGGAGGGTCGATATGGAGCAAAGAACTTGATTAGCAGTCCTAGGTTTAGTTCGAGCAAAATCTTTGATGAAAACCTTTTAGCGATAGAGCTTTATAAAACCGAACGTGTATTTAATAAACCATTGTACATTGGCATGTCGATTCTTGATATTTCAAAGACGTGTATGTATGACTTTTATTACAGTTTTCTACTTCCTACGATGGGTGTAGACAACTGTAAACTTTTATACACCGATACCGATGCATTTCTTCTACAACTGCAATGCAATGATGTTTATACCGAATTAATTAAAGCCTATCCCGAAAAATTTGACACCTCGGACTATGAAACAAATAATGCGTACGGTATTTCACTCTTAAATAAAAAAGTCATTGGACTAATGAAAGATGAATGCAACGGCAAACTTTTAACTGAATTTGTGGGGTTGCGTTCAAAAATGTACTCGTATGTAACAGAGGGTGAGAAATGCGTTAAAAAATCAAAAGGGGTTAAAAAGAATGTCGTTGCAAAGAAAATTACTTTTGATGATTAACTTTCATGTTTAAGAGATAGTAAATTAAAAACAGTGAACCAATGCACGTTCCGATCCTACAATCATAATGTTTATACAATCGAACAAACCAAAATCGGTCTAAGTCCACACGACGATAAACGCTTTTTATGCAATGGATCATTTGACACTTTAGCATGGGGTCATTGCGATATAATGCTCGACTAATGTTATTCATAATTGAGAAATAAAAAGACAGTTGTAAATGGTTTAACTTTGTAAATTAATTAGGTTAGTTTTTAGTTTTTTCTAGTGTCTATTGTATGTCCAAAAGTTTTTATGTATACAATAAATTTTTAATCTGAATTTATGGTGTATTATTTCTTTTAAATATGTTCCGTTGAAACGACCAAAATAACGTTTAAATTTGTCGTTTAGACGTCTATTTTATGACACTTTGACGTTCATGAATTTAGTAACGATAAAACGTTAAAAACTGACGTTTTTTGGCACTTTTAAATGATGTTTTTCCATAAGAAATACATGTAAATCGAAAATTTCTTCTTATCTATTTTTAAAACGTTGAAACGAAAAATTTTAACGCTATTTTGACGTTTTGACGTTTCACATTTTGGTACTGTAACGTTCATGAATTTTGTAACGATAAAATAACATTTTTTGACGCTATTATTATCGATTTTGAAATAAAAGTCATGATTTTTTATAAAAGTTTATTTCATATTTTCTAAATCTCTTATTACATTTTGTTTATAAAAGTAAATATACTGACGCAAAGCGTTACATAATAAAGGATCAGTACATATTTCACAAAATACATCTAATCCTTTAAACCAGTTAAAATTAAAGTTTTTTTTTACAATATCTATTACATTATTATAATAACAATTAAAGTTAATATTTTCTAGAAGTAAAATCTGATAAGCTACGATAAAATGATGTACTCTAACAAGTTCATCTACATCCTTTTTCGTTAGATGATATCTTACGCCATGTTTTTCAACTTCTATGAACTTGGTGTCATCGTATACCAACTGTCGTATTGTACAAAAATCTCCACAGGAAAATGTAAATGCTTGATCACACTGGATCAAACTTATCTTATCTAAATAGTCAATAAGGTCAAGCCATTCCATTTTTCCAAACGACAATTTACTTGGCTTGCAGTATTCTGATAAAATAATAGCTGGAGAAAATGTTCTTGCAGGAGATAAACCAACTGTTATAACATACCCCTTAATTGTGAAAGATAATTGTAGCAGCAAATAATTTTCACGTTTTACTTTGTCTTCGTAAAAATTTAAAATTTTGTTTACTTTTTCCATATAGATAGAATCTTCACTACTACTACTACTACTCTCAGAATATGACGGTAAGTTTTCACTACAATTACCACTGTCTTGTGTCATCATCTTTTAATACTTGATAAAACTTGTGTTGAAACTAAGTAAAAAAAATCATATTTAAATTAAAAAAAGTGTGAGGTGTCAAGGGACACCCGGATGGAACGAAGTTCCCTTCGATTAATTAGTGAAGGAATTAGTAATTTGTAAACATAGCAGAGTGTTTATTCGCTCCGTGCAAAGTCATGGTAGGGGAATTCGAAGTGGACACTAGCGCACGCAGCGGGTAACTTTGGAAATAAAGGACGGTGTTTTTAATTTTGACGTTACAAAATACATGTGTGGTTATTAATTTTATGATAATTAAAAAAAAATGGGTAGAAATAGCCATCGAAGTTGCTGTGTAGTAAATTGTAAAAACACGATTGCAAAAAGTGATTGTAAATTTTATAAATTTCCGACTGCCAAATGGAAAGTTAATAAAAAAAATGTGGATCGCTGCAGTCCGGAAGCAAAAGTAAGTAGTATCCGTACCTTAATTTTAGTACCATTAATGATATTGAAAATAGCTTGTATTCTAATAAGTTAAAGAAAAATAAAACATTCAAATTTATAATTTGTATTTAAAACTGAGAGAATAATCAAGGTGCATTTAATGCTTTATAATTATTTCCTGTAAAAGAATATTTTTTAATTTGATATTTCATTATAGAAAATTATTTGTTATATGTCTCAAATAATTAAATCTATTAGTACCTAATATATTATTTTGATAATAGTTTCATATCCTGCTTTATCTGCTTACAAATATTATTTAAAGTTTGATCTACTGTGGTTATAACTTAACCTCTCATTTACGACAGTAGACGCTGCAGTTTTAATACTGTATTTAAATTATTAATTATACTTAGGTATTATTCTTCGGGAATTTTTACATAATAAAATGCACAAGGTTGATGTTTACTTGTGACAAGGTTTCACGTGCAAAAAAAAATTATAACAAAATTTAATTTCGACTGCAAAGCTCTGTATATTTACGTACTAAAAACTTAAAAACAGCGTCCTTTAGTTCAGAAACACCTTGGCGCTGCAATCACGCACAGAGCGAATACATACATAAGCATTTATTATTGTCTGTATAAAATCTCTACTTACCTAACAGTTCGTTTCTTTTAACAAAAGTGTCCATTTATACAATACCAGAGCTTTAAATAACACATCTTTTTAAAATTACTTTTTATAATTTAAAACAGGAATTAACAATTCAATACAAAAAATTTAAAATTAAAATATTTGACAGTGACTGACAGTTAAGGTAATTTGACGTAGTCAAGTTTGGGATATACGAATTCCTAACTGCGATCATAAAATTTGGGGATTAGTAAGTAATTCGGTAATCCTATGTCCGAATTCCTAACTCAACATATTTTACCTGATCTTGGCGACTACTTTAGATTTCTTAATCGGATTGTATTTATGTATATATTTATTTTAACTAATTTTTATATATTTTAACATGTATGTATGTACATATTTTATCAAATTAACGAAAATAAATATATATTTGCAATTTTGTTTTTTTTTTAATTTTATTAATCACACAAAGTTAGAAAAAAAATTACTTTGAACAGTTTATCTTCACTAAAAGCATTCACTTCAAGATTTTAACACGCGATATTTGAACGAATTAAATCTAATCGTATAAAAAAATAATGTAAAATTTTCCAAAACACATTCCGTTTTTAAAATTTTGAAGACTATTTTAGATTTATTAAATTCAGAATTAAATAATATTTGTATCCAGTTAGGAATTCGGATATAGGATTAACGGAGAGGGTCTGAAACCGGTAGCTCAGCTGGGGGTCGATCGTAATGACCTGACCATAGTTAGGAATTCGGTAATACCCGTCAAGTTACGAACTATTTTTTAAATGTTTATGAATTTATTAATTTATAAAAACAGGATGAAATAAAATATAATATAAAATGTAATACTATTATAGTTAAATATTATTTTTTCTACAGTATTTTCTTTTTAATGTACATTTTCTTTTAATTTAAAATAGTGTCTTTTTAATTGTAATATTGCCACGTACTTTTAGTAAAAGTAAAATAAAATCAAATTTTGAAAATTTAAACTTATGGTTTAAATTGAAATCTCCAACTCCAGTTAAGATGGGTAAGTGGTTTCTCTACTGGCAAATTTGTGCCCAGCTCAGCCGTAGAGGGTAATTCAAAACAAAATAATGTGAGTCGCGCCACCGATTTTAACGGTTCAAATCGGAAACCCCTGATGTTCCAGGCACTGACCTATCTTACTGGAGATAAATAATGAATTTAAGAATCTTAATTAATTAAAAAAAAAAGAAAATTGATTGAGTAACAAATGTGGTGAGTGGGTGAAGATCTGAGTAAGACACAAAGTTAGATCTATCAATTATATTCACAAAAATAAATAAATAACCCCCCGCACAATAAACCCAACAATTGAGTTATACAATATAAAAAATATATATATAAATGAAATAAAGAAAATTAGCGATTATCAGAAAATTTGTTCCACAATAATGTCAAAACCCTGGCAGATTTAATTATGAGTGATCACCCAGCGCAATATGAAAGATTTAAAAATTAAAAATTACTATAAATAATCAATATTCGACCAACAACTTTTACCATGTCTTAATCTTAAAATTAAATTTTTGGCTTATCTGTTTTCTGCAGTGCTGGTAGTGAGGCTTTCGTTATTAGCCTGCTGCTTGATGTTGGTGAGGCACAAGTTTAGCCTGATCCAGAAATATTCACCCGGTCCAAATAGAAAACAATATTCGCCAGGTCCAAAAGCAACTAATGTTCGCTAGGTCCACAAACAAGTCCAGCCAGGACCAAAAACAAATGTTCGCCAGGTCCAAAAACCCTAGTCGAAAAAGCGAATTAGCCAAAAAAAAATCCAAAGTTAAATTATTTAAGAAAGAAAAGTTAAATTTACAAATGTTGACTCTACTTGTTACACAAGAAAATTTAAAGATTGAATTACGCACTAAATTATTTAAGAAACAAAATATATTAAAGTTACAAGTACCGACTCTGCTTAATAAAAAGAAGAAGAAAAAGCAATTTTAAAGATTAAATTACTGATAACACAAACTGAAGGTATACTATAATAATAAACAATAACAGAATTATTGATGAAATTAATACGTAAATAAATCAATTAAATCAGATGCACGTGTGTCATTATACAATTTACAATTTAGAAATCCAATTTACAAATAAAAAAAATATACGATATAAAAATAATGGAACACAATGAAATATATTTAAATTCAAAATTCATCGATCAACTATAGTTAAAACAGGTTAAGCATATTACAAAAAATAATCATTGCACCTGATTCCAAAATTATTTACAACAGTTTATATAAAAATCAATAATCACCATTAAAACTTAAAATTAATAATTTAGTCGGGTTTATTTATGACTGATAAATTTAATTACACAAAATGAATTTAATCATAAAGAAAACGATAGATCTAATATTAACAAAATACCATAATTTAACGTAATATTTAGGTATGTACGTGTAGTTATTATAAGGATGATAATTTACGTGATTTTATAGAATAAACACAGGTAAACACTTACCCTTTTATATTAAGATTAGGGGTTAGCAGCCAAACTGCGATGTTAATTCGCTAACACCCGGTGGTAAATTTCGTGATCTTAAATCGGATGTCCACGCTTGTTCGAAACGAATTCTCTTAGCAACCACACTATAAACGAATTACGGTGTCAAGAAAAGGCATTATATAATTATGCATGAGGTATAACTTACCGAAGAAAGCACCATTTAATCAAATCCCAAAAATATGGATTTATCTATACGCCTACTCAAAAAAATACCACAAAGGAATAACCAAAAATGAGGCTTAGATAAAATATATTGAAGTGAAGTTCAAAACCCATACGGATGGCTTGAATATTGCCAAAAGAACTTTCAACTTCACAAAATGGCGTCAGTTAATTCGATAGTAATACTCTAATGTGTTCGTACGATCGTTGAAATGCAAAAGGAACCACATTACGCTAATCCACGCAAACCTTACCGCGATGACACTTGTGAGTATAGAAGGGGAAATAGTGTGTTCCGTTGTGCAAAACGGCTTGTTCGATATTAATTTGATTTCCGAAATGATGTTAAAATTAAATCGAATTCTTTAAGCTAAATGTATTAGTAATATTAAAAGAAATCGATGCACTTATTTATTTAATTTAAAATTTTAGCTATTAGCTTAGACAGTAAAAACCCGATATGTTTTCGACCTAAATCAAATTCTCTACTCTCCCCACGGGTCAAGTCAATACGAATCCCACCACACGGATCGGAACCCGTTTAGAGGCTAACAATCGAGCCGGGACATTAACTTAACTTTTAAATATGTTGACGCCGATTTCTGCACGTGACAACATCCCCCTCCCTTAGAAAGGAGAAAAGCTTACTCGTAAGATTTTCGACGATGACTTACAGATTCGTGTGATCACTAAGAGTAATTCGGAAATAAGCACACGCTAGAAATTACCATACATACCTTCATATAAGACTCAACAAAAGTAAAAGAAACATAAAATTAAAAGAAAGGTCGCAGAACCAAAAGTACCTTCACAGATTTCGAGCTAAGCTCGGGAACAAAAGCATTGTACTGGGTGCAAAGGCCATAAACAAAGAAATCGCGGAGGGAAGTTTTGGGCCGAAGCCCGGGACCTGAAGGGACCCAGTGCGATAAAGCCCACACCAGACTAAAACGAATCAGAAGGATCCGGTGACAATTTGGAAGTGTACCTGAAGGGTACATCCTAAATACAAATAACAGCAAGAATGAACTAAACCCAACACCTAACGTTGAACAGTACTCCAAAAAAAAAAAAGAAAAAACCAAAAGGCATCTGGCTCCAGTCAACCTCGGGACAACCAGTACAACTAGCAATTAAAGACCAAAGAGAAGGAAAAGAAAGGAGTAAATATATTTACCTGATATTAAAAGAGATGGAGATAAAAAAAAAGTTGGGATTAGATACAGAGAGAGAGAGGAAAAAAAAAAGAAAAGAGAAATAAAGGAATTAGTAACGAAGAAATCGAATAACGGAAGGGGATCCAGTGTACGGAAGATAAGACAAGATAAGGTAAGAAAAGTTACGACAAAACTGAATCCTAAACTGTTAAAGTCAACGATGGTCATGTTGAGAAGAAAAAAAAAATAATGTGTTGGATCCAAGTACGAAAGATAAGATATGACAGTAATATGATTTCTACTAATCCGACTCAGAGAATTCCTCTACAAATCCCACAACTAGGTTTTTCCCACTGGACACTCAATAACCCAAACTAAAAGCCAAAACGCAAAAGGATTCAATGGTCCAGTCGAAAAATATAGGTTAGGGTCTCAAAAATCCACAATTAAGTGACATAGATACACTAAAATTGAAACCAAAACCATGAGGTTACTACTAAAGTCGGTGATGACTAATACGAAAGCAGGTAAATGAAGAAACAAAAGGTACGATAAAGATAAAATAATAAAGATAAGATAACGTACAAGATTCGCTACAGCGCAAGGCGAAATAAACCACGAAACTTGGATCCAGAAGTGTTAAGGTTAGGGGACTTTTACCCACTCCGCCTGGAATATCCTCGGGTGGTGAAATTCTTAGGCCTCCAGCCACAAGGCACGCAAAAGAGATCAACGATGGGATTGTCGAAAAGATTGGATTCAAGACGATAGGTAAGATGGAATAACAATAAAACAACCCAAGGTATAACGAAACTTGAACCCAGAAGTGTTAAGGTTAGGGGACTCTTACCCATTCCGCCTGGAATATCCTCGGGTGGTGAAATTCTTAGGCCTCCAGCCACAAGGCACACAAAAGAAGAAAAGAAAAAGAAAGTGAACAAAATCAAACTAAAACAACGAAAGGCAACTAAAAAGAGAACAAACAAACAAACAAAAGAAAAACGCAGACAGGTATCAACGATGGTTGTTGATTTGGCTGGATTCAAGTAATGTAGCAAAATGTAAGGAAGGTAACGAACACATGTTTCCCACTAAGTCGACCAAAATTCCTCGACAAATCCCAAAAGGTGGTAGGAGAGATAAGGTTAGATGTTCGTAGGATTCTCTCCAGAGAATCTCCCTCGACTACCGCTAAGGCTTTTCCCACCGGACACCCAAAACCAATGGTCCAGTCGGGAAAACAAAAAAGGTTTGGCCTCCAAAATCCACAAAATGTGAAGCAGTACCTAACAACGACTGCATAAAAAAAAGAGACCAAAACCATGAGGTTAATTGAGAGTCGACGAAGCAGGCAACAACAAAAAAAAAAAGGTAAGATAACGTAAGGTAAAGGTAAGATAAAGGTAACTCAAGGTAAGATAAGGAAATTACTTGAATCCAGAAGTGTTTGCTTTATTACATTTCAACCGTCTTCGGTTTTCCGATATAGAAGTTACAACACGAGAATATCCATATTTACAGAACAGATAACAAATTAAAATGTCACGATAGAGATAAGGTAAGTTACAATAAGATAAACATACCACATGAAATGCATCATAACATTACGTAAAAAAAAATAAAATAATGAGAAAAATAACCGGACAGCAATAATTACACAATAAAGAAAATTCCCCATGATACGGGAAGATAAACTACAAATATCACGTAAGATAAAAGCAAAACAAATGTCCGGATATGTCTCAAAATAAAATCGAAACAATATAGGTGTTTAAAATCATTAGGGTGTTAGCGGTAATTCAATAAATGCGAAATATGTTTTAGCATAAAAAAAAATAGTAATAATAAAAATATTTGCTGTAAATACCTAAAAGTTACCAAGTTACTCAGTCTTACTCAGCTCACCAATTAAAAAGAACTTTAAAACAAGATTAAAGTGATAATTTCACACAATAAGAAAAAAATTACGCCCCAATTTAAAAAATATGCCCAATTTAAAAAAATAGGCCCAATTTAAAAAAATATGCCCCACGTTGGGCGCCAAAAATTTGCCACGTACTTTTAGTAAAAGTAAAATAAAATCAAATTTTGAAAATTTAAACTTATGGTTTAAATTGAAATCTCCAACTCCAGTTAAGATGGGTAAGTGGTTTCTCTACTGGCAAATTTGTGCCCAGCTCAGCCGTAGAGGGTAATTGTGTCGTGACAACTTTTGGTATGAATTTTTTTGGGCTAGCTCCTAGCGTCAGTCGTAACTGTTCGTAACGCGCGAAAGGGAACTTCGTTCCAATAACTGCTTCTGCTTCTAAGGACAGTTTTAGTCGGACCACAGACTGAACGGTTTGAGCAATAGATGATATGAATCAAAAAGGCCCCCGGAAGCTGTGAAAACGTACCTAGTTTGTCATAAGAATACGTGTAAAAAATGTTCAAAATAAGAAACAAGAAAGTTTATAAAATATTAGATTTTTTAATCCAGCTATTATGCGAACTATTAAACCCCAACCATTTAACGTAGATTTTATTGCCTTTTTTCCTCAGCACTTTTTCAACAAGGTAAACATCAGGATATTTTGACTTTTGTAGCTCTTCCTCGTAAAATGCTCCTTTAATTGGCGATCCATGTAAATCCTCCAACATGTATGTTACAGGCTTAGTTATGTTCACTTTGGTAATTTCAAAAAGCTCCGTAGTCCAATTAGGTGTATAGCCTTTATCAAATAGATGCTTTGCCTTGCTTATCCACACCACATCTCCAATTTTATATTTTCGCGGGCCTGTTATTTTCAAATGATTATAATGTTGCTTCAGAATCTCTTTTTCATTGGATCTGTTTACCTGAGACGGCTTTTGACCAATCGTTCTATGTTTGCTTTCGTTGTACTCTTTTGTAATTTTCGGTAACACATCTATCCACCTGTACGTACCGTTTAAGCTAAAATGCTTGTACAATTTCGTTTTCAGCGTTCTAATAATTCTTTCCGCCATACTTGCTTTCATCTTGGTAAATGTACTATAATGATTTATGCCATGTTTCTGCATTAGATTTTGAAATTTTGTGTTGTAAAACTCTTTGTCCTGATCAGATTGAAGATTTTTCGGTTTGCGTTTTCCTATAATATCGGCAAAAGCTTTCGTGATTTCTTCGCCAGTTTTCGATTTCAACGGTCGAGTCCAGAGAAATTTTGAGAAGCAGTCAATTACCACTAGAATCATTTTAAACGATCGATTTTGAGTTGCGTAAGAACTCATTTCAGCCAAATCAATTTGCCATAAATCGTCCAAACCTTTGATAATTGTTCGTCGTCGAGCATAATTTTTTCGAGCCGGTTTATGCAGCTCATTAACAACTTGAACCTTTTCCTTTGAAAACATGACTGTGACTACATCTAATGTTTAGGGATTTTGTACTAACCGATTCTCCAATGCTTTAATAATATTTAAAACATTTCGCAAATTATTTTGATTTATAGTTATTGTATGAAGCAAATCAGCAATGTTTTTTTCAATAGCCAAAATTTTTCCAGAGAGTACATTAACATTTTTCGTTACAGAGTCAGTTCTTTTAAGAATCTCATCGAACAAATCTTGTCGTATATCTGGAATATCCTGATTATATAATTTTATTATCACTTTCTCGATTTTATCTTTTACGTTTTCTACTGCATTTGTTTGATTTACAGCTAACTGTGCAGAGTTTGCATTAATCGTTGCTATTTGTGATTCTAAACTTTTAAGCGAATTTTTGATGTCTCCTCGTAGGTACTGTTTTGTAGTGACAATTGATTCATCAACATATTTTTTGTTAGCCATTTGTTTGCTGGCTAACGTAGGATCTCTTGATATAAAAGTGTTTATGGCCATCAAGTCATTATTAAATGTAAGTTTCATAGCATTCATGTTTTCAGTCAACTTTTGCACATTATTATCCATATATTTTTTATTGACAGCATCGCTGTCTGAGTCAGGATCTTTAACATTACAAAGTTTTAAATTTTAAAAATCAATATCACCGTTTGCAGTATGGACTAAGCTTGGTTTAGACATTAGCAATAGTTTTTTATTGCCTACATCATGTTTAGTACGTCCGAATTTGTCGACACTCATTGTGGTAATGATGTTTAAGCAATAATGCGTGCTTCTTTTAATTCTTCTATAATTGCAACAATTTCATTATCATTTGAAGTATTTCCTGCTTCTTTTGACGCTATTAAAAGCCGAAGCCTGTCAACGAGTTCGTTTGGATCGTCCCAATATTGAAGGTCAATTTTATTATCGTTGTAAACCATTTGCATCCCAGAGCCCGAAGGTTTTCGCAAGTGAGAGATAGCCAGAGGTTTTATGATATATGTGTATTTGAATCGTTTTGTTCCTTTAAGGTGTCCTTTAATGTTTTTATGAGGATTTGTTAATTCTAGTATTGTTCCGTACCGATTAAAATCGTCATCATTGTAATTTTTAGGTTCATCATTAAAAATTAATTCATATAAACCCGGTGTACCTTTTATCTGTTTGCCTTCTGTAATAATAAATCCATGCTTTTTATTAAAGTCGATTTGTTAGCTACCCAAAAACCATTTAGATGTCTCAGCATCGTAAGTAGGACCATAAACCGTATCTATATTATCTTTTTTCTTCCAATGATCTATAATATATGGATGAACCATTGGGGGATACTGATCCAAGTATTCCTTAATAACATTTGCTGAATTGTTAAGATCTTTAACAGCCTGTTCATCGTCTTCATAGAATACTTCATTATCATCATCATCATCACTAGTAGTTTCGGCAACATCTTCCAGTTTTACAAACGCAGGTATGCTCGATTGCTCTTTTTGTTTAGGTGATTCCTTTTTTTGTTTGGGCGGCTCTTCTTCTTGTTTAGGTGGTTCTTCTTTTTGTTTAGATGGTTCTTTTTTAGGCTCTGGCTCGTTGACTGGTTGAGGATGAGAGATCACTGTTTGGTTTAGAGAAGATTTAACAATTTTGTATAGAGGTTCCGTGAGAGGTTTAAACAATTTATTTAGTGTCTCATCCGTTTCAACTCTACCCAATTGTAACGCTTTATATTTTTTTCGAATCGATCAAGGAAGTTCAGCAATTTTTCTCTTACGAACGGCAATGTCAACTGGATTGTCTGGAATGTTGCCGAATACTGAACGCAATGTTACAATTTTATGTATTTATCGAAACCGATTCGATATCGACCGTTGTTTAAATCAAAGTCTTTCGCAATAACCATTGTCCCATACTTTTCCTGCCAACATTTTGAACACAACTGTTTGAATTCTTTAAAACTCATATCCGGTGACACGTGTTCATCAAAGACATGTTTTAAATTAATAGCATCTTGTTTAAAAAGTACAATTAGGTTACTGTTATCTCTACAAATTTGTTTACAGCATTTCGAGTAGGTCTGCGAAAGAAATGCGCTATCTATATCCCGATGTCGACCCATGCTGTAGTATTCTCGAATCTTTTGCTGGTTCTCACATATGACGTCATCAAAAATAAAAATTGAATTCGGCTTTGCTTCATTTGGGCTAATTATTTCATCGTTTTCTTTAAATGGAAAATATCCCACTCCTTTAACTTTTGATAGCACTTCTTCCAACAATTTATACTTGGGTTGATACAATGACTTTGAATAAACGTAAACATTTTTAAATTTCGCGCCATGTGGATGAAACAGTAACGATAACATAACGTTCGTTTTGCCACACCCACTGGGTCCACAGATTAGCGCTCGAAACGAATTTGGTAGCAATGGTCCATGTTTACTGTCAGCGATTTGACCGTTTCCTTCATCTAAATTTACAATCGGTAGCGTCTGGTCTTGTTGAATGATCTTCATTGTTTAACATGTTTTTTAATGTTTCACTGTATAAATAGAGTAGTAATTCTTAAATTATTTTATTTCTCATGTTGGTGTTTGAAGGTGAAGGTGTGCTTAACAGTTTAATCAATAATCTGCCGTTTGAACTACATTATCCTGGTTACAACTTTTTGGGTCCTGGAACTAAATTACATAAAACACTTGCACGTGGAGATACGGGGGTTAACCTGCTGGACGACGCAGCCAGAGAACACGATATTGCATATTCTAAGCATAAAGATTTAGCGGAAACACATAAAGCGGACGAGATTCTAGAGAATAAAGCGTGGGAACGCATCAATTGGCGGAAAGACTGCAGCGTGGTTAACTACCACCGCAATGAAAGCTAAACGTAAACTTGGCATGGGTGTTAGGAAACCTAAATCGTTTAAACGCAATATTATAAGTAAAATACAAAGAGATATAAAAAAGCTGGTCCTTCGGCTACATTAAAACGAGCAGTCAGTATTGCTCTAAAAGCAGCCAGGGTTGCTGTTCAAAATGCTAGTGGAAAAAAACAGGTTAAAGTACCTAGGATTATTCCCATCGAACCAAAATCCGGAGGCTTTTTACCGTTAATTCCGTTATTTGCTCGACTAAGTGCACTCGGGGCGTTGTCTAGTGGAGCTGCTGGAATCGCTAAAACTGTGATTGATGCGAAAAATGCACAAAAAAAATTGGAAGAAGAACATCGACATAACAAAGCTATGGAATCTCTCGGTAAAGGACTATATTTACGAAAAAATGCCAGAGGGGGCTTTGGTCTTTTTCTTAAAAAAACTAGGTAAGCTACCCAATCGAGGATTGTATGATTACGAACTAAAACGATATGCTAAACGTCTAAGAATCCCAAATTTTAGAGGTGTATTTATGCGAGACACATTGCCTAAAACCGGTCCTGTTCAACGCGAATGCGCAATCCTAAATTTGGATGAAAGCAAAAATCATGGAACTCATTGGGTGGCGTATCGAAAGATTAACAATAACGTCGAATATTTCGATTCATTTGGCAAGTTGAAACCGCCGAAAGAACTTGTACAGTATCTGGGACCTGCAACGAAACTTGTTTACAACCACGATCCTTACCAGCCTTTTAATCAAATCAATTGCGGCCATCTTTGTTTAGAATTTCTATACGATGGAGGCTGTTTTGGCGTACATTTATCGTGAAAAGAACCTGATTGACTTTACTGAACAGGAATTGGCTTGTTTTCCTATATGTTATTTGAAAAGGTACGTAGAACCTTGTAAATTATTACACGTTTGGTGCAAGTTGCCGCTTGAATATAGATTGGATTTTGAATTGCGAACCTGCCTGCCCTGCTTTGTTCATCATAATCGTCCTGAATGGACAACCCATGTTGATGGACCTGCGCAATCACAAGGAAATTGTCATATATGTAAACTAGGTTTAGAAAAATGTAATGAGATTGTAAAAAATTATTTAAATAAATGTTAAAGATATACAATTTTATTTCTTTGTTTAACCTCCAACAGTTATGTTGTTGACGCTAGAGAGTCGTGATTATCAATTTGATTGGACTCCTCCGGTTCCGTTAAGTTTAGATCCAAAGAAACAATACAAGTTGGCATTTCTGTTTTTCTTTTCGTACAACAGTATACCAAATGTAGAGATTGGCAGTAATGCTTTTTACTATTACGAAAATAACAATAAAACTAAATTGCAGAACAAACATTACCACAGGAGCCTTCTACAACAACAGACCTACTCACACTATCCACGAGTTTGGTATATCTGTAGACCCTGGTTACGCTATCGACGAAATTCCGAAAAATATCACGTATTTGCCGGTGATTAATATACCTGAGATTACAAATATTACTATACTGGCATTGGATCAAAATTCAAGACCTGTAAATTTTCAAGGTGAAAGAAGCATATTGGGTTTGGAGTTGAAAGAATGGGATTAATCTTCAACAACTATATAGCACCTTCATATTTTCAGAAGCCTGCAGTATTGAACAAGTCGTTAAAGTGTTCAGTAGGACGACAGCGACGACGACTTACTAGAGACAACGTTTTATTTTTGAAAGCTCTTGGTTTCAAAGTTATTAACACTAATAATAATAATGAATCGTATACGAACAATTCAAGATCCAATGTTTGATCTCTATCGAGAACTGACTCAGGATGAATCGATTAGAAAATCTGAATACCGATCTTACACACCATTCATCAAATCGTTTAGCTGCAGCGACATTGTAGAATTTAGTGTAAATCAGGTAGACTCATTCTTTGCAATGCATGATACGTTCTTGGCTATTAAAGAAAAATTGGATGTAACTGGTGATGGCGATGTTAGTTTGACACCAAACTTTGGAGCATTTCTATTCGACTCGTGTACGTATAGCGAAAGTGCAAGAGAGATAGAAACAGTTCGAGATCCTGGAATTGTTAGCACTGTAAGAGCTTTAACATGTTACAATGAAGAAGATTCTCGTCACCTCGCCATTGCTGGTTGGAATTATCCCGTAAGTCCCATTCTCAATCCTGATGATAAATCATTTAGTTTACTGATGCCGCTTAAACACATCTTCAACATTTTCAATGATTACCCAATGGTAACTTGTGGACGACAAACGATTCGATTCGTTCGAGCTCGTAATGATCTCGATAGCGTTATTGTAACAGAGAAACGAGATGCCGGTGGCTTACCTACTGTTATAACCGTACAGATTATGATTCATTCGATGGAACTAAAAGTTAAACATATTTATCCAAATGATTTTGTTAAAGAACAATTGATGCGATCAATTCAAAGCGATCGTCCAATCGTAATTCCGTTTAGAAAATGGAAACTACATGAGCTACCTTCTTTGACCGCAGGAGCAAAACAAGAAATTTAGGCTGTTAAAACGACGTCTGCAATAGAGAAACCTCGATATGTTATTGTATTTTTTTAAACTAATAGGAGAAATATGAAAATTGCAGATCCTTCTTTATGTGATCACGTAAATCTACAAGGTCTTAGACTCGCATTAAATGGTAAATATTTTCCCAATGAAAGGATGCAACTTGATTTTGAAAAAGGCGACTTTGCGCTAGCTCATTACAACTACAGCGAATTCAATTCCAGTTACAACAGAGTATCAATGAAACGACCATTAATGGATTTTCTAGCATTTCGAAATCGTGCTTTGTTTGTTATCGATTGTTCTAAGCAAAAAGAATCGATGAAATCATCGACTTTTGATGTACGATTAGAAATTGATGCTGATGAGGGATTTCCCAAAAATACTAAAGCATATTGTATCATAATTCACGATTGTTTATTGGAGCATTATCCCTTAACAGAAGTAGTTAAAAATATAATATAAACCACTACCTATTTAGTATTTGCTCAGCTTTCGAAGAAGTTTCATCGTCGTCGTCATCATGAGAATTGCAGTAGTCGACATCCAAGGATTTATAATCGATGAAGTTTTTTATCCAAAAGAAGTCGCTATTCAGATTGGTGGTATAAAATCGAATTTTTTATTTAAACCTCCTAAACCATTCCACGAGTTGACTGCTAAAGACAAGAAAACCACGCGATATTTGGAATTTTTTTTGCATGGAATACGATACGATTCTGGAGATGTAGATTATTCCGATGTCAATGCAATTTTGGAGAAACACCTACTTGGCAACGTTGATTTGATTTATGTTAGAGGAAATCAAAAAATTGACTTTTTAAAAGCAAAATGCGAAGAACTTGGACTCCATGTATTAATTTATAATGTTGTAAATTATGATGGGACACCCTGTGCAACGAAAAATTTTGAAGCTGTATATTTAGGATGTCCTCACCACGCCAACGGTAAATTTATGTGTGCATATAATAATATTCTTTCTTTGTATAATTGGTTGTATTATACTGTATTACCTAAATAAAGCTATAAAACAAAAATTTAGTTTTTTTTTTTTATTAAAACACCTTTTACAAGTTTACAAATATTTATTGTTATTATTATTAATATTTAAAAATACATTTCATCGCTTCATTCTTCTTTTTGCATCTTTTGATATAATTTTGAGAATTAATAAGTAAACTCCTACTAACGTTGCCCATTCTATTTGTACGATTTGGCACATTTTCTTTTGCATTGGATCCTCCACAGTAATTTCTAGTTGTTGCATTGGGATTTGAAGATTTGATCGCCATTCTCCCACTCCTTCTGAGTTATCTTTAAAGATTAATTTTAGCTTGTAGTTAAGAGGTGATTTCGTTAAATTTAATGCAAACACCGGCATTTTTCCATCATTAACTGTTGACAGACTCATCATTTGCCATGTATTGCATTCTTGTTTTGTTCCGTTTGTGTCTAAACACACACCAATATGTGCAACGTTTTGCGGAACGTTAACGTAAAGCATGTTATTTAATATTGCTGTTAAAAGAACAAAATTTGCTTTTAGCAAGGCCATGGTTTTATTCGTCTTGTGGGCGTTGATGATGTTGGTAAATATTTTTCAAAAACTTTGTCCCACAAACTTAAATTTTCAATTTTTTTAACACTTCTTTTTGGTCTTCGTAGACAGAAATCTGTTGGTTTAATTTTCTTATATTTTTACAAAACTCTTCAAGTTTTTGACTGTATTCTCTCGAAGCCATGCTAAAACTGCATATTTTCCATGATGTGTTTTATTATTAATAGCGAAAGCAAAGTCTGTTATCACTCTAACACACCAGTCGATTACGTCACACATCGCAATCCACCTATTGCGCCAAGGTCACGCGCTTTTAACATTTAATTCAAAAAATACTTCTAATTGTTTATTCATTAATATGATGTCATTTTGCATAATTTACAATTTCTAAGAATAATACTAATAATAGTTTCAAATCGCGAACCTGCTAATGCACCAAGGTCACGCGCTTTTAACATTTAATTCAAAAAATATTTCTAAGTCTGTTATCTTTATTGCGATAAGACTTGTTCATTATTTTTTCTACTATTGTTTGTCACATTTTATACACCAACCCCTTTACAATAATACGTCATACGTCAAAATCCGTTGAGCTGTTTACGAGATACAACGTTAATGCCCTTTTGGCAGCATAAATATGGTCTTTTTGTCGCTTTATTTTACCCTATACAGCAACCCCTTTACAATGATATGTCATATGTCGAAATCTGTTAGGCCGTTTACGAGATACAACGTTAATGCCCTTTTGGCAGCATAAATACGGTCTTTTTGACGCTTCGTCTTACCCTATACAGCAACCCCTTTATAATGATATGTCATACGTCGAAATCCGTTGGGCCATTTACGAGATACAACGTTAATGCCCTTTTGGCATTCGAAAAAGAAGAGTTGGCTGCTTGCGCTAAATGTCAAAGGCCATTTGAAAAAAGAAGAATTGGCTGCTTGCGCCAAATGTCAAAGGCCACTCGAATAAACAGAAGATTACAGCGCCGCCACCTGTGGCGACATCTAGCGGCGAAATTTGAAAGTAGTGGTGCAGAATGCCTATAGCTCATCTACTTATATATATATATATATATATATATATATATATATATATATATAAAAATATTATATTTCTTTTGAGTTAGAATTTATTTTAATATTATAAGTAAATCTTTATATTATTTCTCTAAATTTCTTAGTAAACGATCCTATACTCATAAATATGGTATATTAAGTTATCTTAATATATGGATTAAATACTCTAACAATTTATAAATATGGTATTTTAAATAAATTATTATTATTATTATAAATAATTAATATAGATACATTTATATTATAAAATAAATTTATTATATATATATATATATATATATATATATATATATATATATATATATATATATATATATATGTGAATTGACATGTTTCGGGACATTTTTTTTCATGTAATGGTAACTTCGACGACTTTTGGTGTTTACCGGGTCTGGTCCTGAAATTTTTATATGTTTTACGTTGTATTCCGGGTCGGTACCGGAACAAACTTTTTAGTATATTTTACGACTCATTCCGGGTCAATCTTGAAAACGATTTGTTTTCTCATAAGAAAATAAAAATTATTTACATTTAGCGGATAAAGAAGATAATATATACAATTGGTACATGGAAATTAATATTGTTTATTTGTTAATATAATTACAGTTACAATTACAAGCTATAATAATAATAATTATAAGCTATAATATACTATATATTTTTTTTTGTAATAAAGAAAAAAAAAACAAATAAACAAACAAGTAAGTGCGCTTTACCCATTAAGGCCTTTCGGCTGAGCATGGGTTTGTAATTTTTTTTCTTTTTAGTACAATTTATTTCTTATCTCTATCATATTTTAATTTTAACTGATGATCAAATGAAGATTTTTGAGAATAATGTGTTGGAATTCTTTCAACAATGAGTAATACATATATACATACACCTAAACTTATCTAAAATATTTCTTAAATCAAAAATTATAGTCTATTAATAATGAATTTACTATATTAAATTATGTAGTTAACGGCCAGTTATAAAATTGTGAGATTATTATTAAAATGTCAATAAATCCATCACCAAGCTTCTTTCTAAGTTAAGAATCATTCTTTTAAATATATCTTTTACCATGTTTGCTGAATTTATTCTCATTAAATAAGTTTTATATATTTCTGGTAAGAAATTGTATATTTCATGTAAAAGGTAGGCATAACATCGTTGCCCTATAGCCTTTTTTGCAATTCCTCTCTGTACATATCCTTTTTCTTTGGTCCTAGTTGAGTACTTATGGTCAACGTTTTTTAAAAAAAATTTATTTCTATAGATATACATAATTATGGTATGCATATATAACTTTCTGATATCCATGACACACGATTCTTTATATAATAGATCAGACGGATGAGTAGTTGGTTTATTATGTATTATTTTTAATATTTTCTTTTGTATAATCTCCAGCTTTCGAGAGTGCGTAGGTAGCACACTACCCCAGGCTAAGATGCCGTAACGCAATCTCGATTCAACAAGTGCATAGTATACTGTTTGTAAATTGGAAGAATCTATCACTGTGCGTAGGTATTTAAATTTTGGTAGGAGGCTTCGTAAATATTTAACAGTATCCTCGATATGACTACTCCAGGTTAGGTGACAGTCGAGTTTAATTCCAAGGTATTTAATACTTTTGGTCATTTTTATATTGGTATTGTTTATGGATAAATTATTATATAGCATTATATAGCATTTAACCTATTCCTGGAATAAATACTTTTAATTTTAAAATTTGTTTTTTGTAAACTGACCCATATTTAAAAACTATTACACCTACATATTAGTTCACTATTATTTTGAGACATCTTTCATGGGATTTAATGTTTCAATTGTCGATTTGACAAATATTTTCTATATTTATGTGCTTAAGAAGGAATTGAGTAGGTAAGTGTCATATTCGACATGAGTTGAAAAAAGATATGATCAGAAACGCCAAGTAATTCATATTGCATCTGTGGCTGAAATGCTTAAAGGCACTACCGACTACTTATAATCGAGTTGAGTCTTGCCGGTTGTGACATTATTTCGATTCCTCCCTGTTTTTTTTGTTTGTCTTATTTTCAAATTTATTTTATACATATTGTTAAAATTAATGTGATGTTACAATGCACATACCCGAAATAAAAAGCATCTGGTTCATATTTTAAATTAATAAATTTTTTCGTAGAATGATGTCTTTGGGTCCTTCTTCACTTTTTTTAGTTTACGATGTTTTTTAAATTAATCTAAACAAAATACATATCGGTCAAATGTTCAGGTACTTGTGGTAACTAAACCGTTTTACAATGGATTTTAAAATAGTGATACTACTACGAGCAGCTGTAGTTTGGACTCTAGTAAAAGTACCATAATTACAATTACTTTTAGTGACGTTTAGTGAAATGAAAGAATATTGCATTTTATAAAAAAATTTCACGTTTTTTCTTTGGATTTCCAATATTTAAATTAAATCCAACAATCAGGTGGCGGCGTCGTTGGGTTAAGATTTGAGATTTGACGCAATATATTCTTATTTTCAGAACCATTTGATTGGATTAACACAGTTCGTATAGCTTCATGCCGTACTTTTGTTTTGTGTTTTTTATATATTAACGAAAAAATATTCTACCGCGCCAGAAGATCATTAATTCATCAAGTCATTAGAATATATCTGGAATATAATGTTCTTTCATTATTTTTTAAAATTACTTGGGACTGGCCTTATTATGTTTGTTCCGAGTTGTCAGCAAAATGCAAAAAAAGTAAAAGTACCTGAAATCTGTTTCTACTCATTACTTATCCCCAAAATAGCATTTTATAAATAATATTTTGAGACCAGTAATGTTTGATTGATGGTAAGGTGCATGGGTTCATATGTACAGAGGGTAATAAAAACTCGCTGTTTATTTTTGTCAGTTTCAACCCATCTAGTCAGTCGAGGTGACCTTGTAAGTGGATGTTTTTGATTTCTTGGGTGGTATGTAAATTTTTTTGTTGAACCAAGATGTTCAAAAATTTATTAGAAGAAAACAAGTGAACCAGATAGTCCATAGTTAGTTGACCTTGATGATTTATCCCAATATTTGGTGCCAAAAAATTAAAAGTTGGTGAGTCATTCTCAACATCATACCAATCTACTTCGTTGAATAATTCAGCGTTTGGCTTTAGAGTAGGTTAGTCCAATTCTATTTGTGATAAACATTTCTGATCGCTAGCTTTACTACTTGTTGTACCCTGATCATACCCTGTGTCGTTATCTGAATTATCCTTCTGGAACTCTTTTCATTAAGACTCATTCATGTTCACATAATTTTCGTGTTTCTCTAAAGTTTCGTTTTCTGGACATATTGCATAAAAAAAGAGGAAGATACAACGAATTCACCAATAAAATACACAAAAGACGCACAGCTGTATGGCACGATAACTCAACAGTGATACTAGACAGTCTAAACACGTGGTTCTGCTTAGTTGTTAGAGCGTCAGCGCGTAGAGCTGAAGGTTGCGAGTTCGGGTCTCGCTAGGTGCGACATTTTTTAAATTCCTTTTTATGTCATTTAATATATTCTTGTTTTTTATACTTTCTAAAATTTTCAAAAAACGTGGTTCTGCTGTCTTGGTTGTCCTACCAAAGGTATGATGCAGAAAACGACCTAAACTAACGAATCCTGTAAAGCGCACGTAAAAATTCAGCACAAGTTATCTCGTGGTTTTTTTCGATATAATTTGTCACCTATTATACGGGGTACGGTTTGCTATTCTTGGCTTATGGAATCGTCTTACTCAAATTCCACTAGCAACCCATACCATAGTTATTGTAATCTGTAGTAGCTATAATTACTTTCTAATAAATATCCAGATAAATTATACAGCATAAGTTTGTACTAATGTACTGTCATACTCAGACACCTGTATCTGTTGTAAAATATTTTTTACCAAATCAAAGTTTTAAGTTTTTTCTTTGTTCTTAACTGTTATCTAATATTAATTAATTTTTTTTAGCTTTGAGTATTTAGGATCGTATTTAACAATTTCGAAAATGTGATATAAAAATCTTGTTAGTAATATTTTTAAGCCAAGAGAAAATAAAAATAATTAAAAGCTATTAGATTATTTTCAATATTTAGTTCCTAAATATATTTTTGTATAACGCGACTGCTTAAAAGCTTAAAACTATAGAACAGTTTGTAAACTGTGTTAAGATAAGTTCCGGGACTCGCTGTCACAGGCGAAATCTCAGCCTAACATTATCTGATCACGGAAAACCCATCTTTAAGAACAACTATAAAATCCATAAGCTAACATATTCGCTTTAAGTCTTTTTTTGCATACATCCCGTAAAAAATTTAACGGTCAAAATATTCCTTTGTCACACACACAACGATTATTTGGTTTATTTCTTACAACGCAGTGTATAGTGTCACATGGTAAATATGATTTCTCTAGTGAAATTTTCAGACAACTCCTTAGAAGTTTATTCTAGTAATTTTTTACTTAAAAATTTTAATTCAAAAAAAGTAAATAAAAAAGGTAAAATTATCTATGGTATATTAAAATAAAACTTAGACTACTGAATATTTTATTTGATTAGACTATCTGATATTTAAAGAAATCGCAATCACATGAAATTACAAAAAAAAAAAATTAGTTTACTAATATTATAAAGAGAAAAGGTTTGATTTTTTGTTTGTTTGTTTTTTTTTTTAAATGAATAGGCTCCGAAACTACTGCACCGATTTCAAAAATTCTTTCACCGTTGGCAAGCTACACTATTCCCGAGTGACATAGGCTATGTTTCATTTAAAAAAAAATGGAGATCCTTACTAAAATGCCATTAATGTAACCAAAAATGACCTTAAAATCCTTACATCGCGTGCGCTGAGAATACTATTGATTATAGAATAAAATAATGTACTACGATTTTGAAGAATATATAAATATCTACAAAAAATGCCGCGACAGCATATGTCTAACTGTTATAGTTACGTCACAATAACTAATTTTTAATTTTTTAAAAGTTTTTATCTTGGTATTATTCCTTATCAAAATAACTGATTTCATAATCACGACAGATATCACAAATTTAGCATGTGTAATGGGACGAGGCTACTTATAAAGGAATTAAAGGACAATTAAGTTGTAGCAACCAATATAACTGAACCACCAGCTGGTCAACTAACCCCTACACTGAGTATACCGATGATCCCAACTGATCTACCAAATCCATTTAAACCGCTTCAATTTCCTATCAAAACATCTTTCGCTTTTACTAATAATAAGTCTTAAAGTCAAACCTTCCAAATAGTAGGGATCGGTTTTCCTCATGGCCAACCGCCTAAGGCGGGTCGGAGTACCTGAAAATCAATTTATTTTGCTGCCAGAAAATAAAACAACATGTGATATTGTTTACAGGGAAGCGTTGACCCAATAAATGTAATGGCTTTTGATATTTTTCTTTAATCCCCGTGCAAAGCCGGGGCGGGCTGCTAGTTATATATATGTATATAAAGTGTTGTCTACATTGACAGTCAAATTAAGGTGACAAATTCAATAGTTTCATTTTTTAGTTTTTCTTATTAAATCATTGTATTTTCATTTCTTAAAATATTACAGAGTCAAATAAAATATTCAGTATTCTAAGCTTTACTTTAATATGCCGTAATAGGTACCTTCTTAAGTTATTAATTTTAGATTAAAATTAGTACCTAATCAAAAAGTTAACAGTTTTAAGCTCTAGACCGCAAAGTGATAGATACCTAATAGTGGCAAACGACATTTTTATATTTAGGTTTGTGGATGTACAAAAGCCAACTTTCCATATTGATCATAGAAAAATAGCTATTTTGCATGTGTTTAAGTAAGTCAACTATCAGAAATATCAACATGTGATATGTAGAAATATGAATTAGTTTTGTTCACACTGTGAAAGGTCCTGTATTTTATTTGCTTTGAAAATACACATCCTACAACTGCATTAATTAAAAAACTGTAAATAAGTAAATAAAACAGAAACGGTTTTACGGTATCCATAATATATTACTTTGTAATACTTATGTAATGTGTTTTGCGATAATATAGCTTTCTCAAAGACTAGTACTGTAGTACTAATAATCTGTAAAATTAAAAAAATATATATTTAATGTTTACAATTAAAGATCATCCGTTTCGTCTATTCAAATTTACGAAAAATTATTTATAAGTATACAAAGTTTCAGTATAAGTAAAAATTTGTAGAAAATCAAAATTTGGCAAAAATAAATTAATTAAAATTATACCGACTCTATTACTGTTTTAGATAAATTCTTATTTTGATTTAAATGTTATATAGTGAACTATCTACGTTACGTTTTCGACACACTTCATAAATTAGCATTATATGTCCCGGAATTTGCCTATACATTGAATGTTGTAAAGTAATGTATACATCGAAAAAGTATATAATTTTTATACATTAATTTGGTATTATTTTACAATTTATTTAATTAGATTTTAAATTTAACAATGACCCTTAAGTGATCATTATACATAAAATTTTAAGTACCCAAAGTAATCAATACGTAGATATAGATGGGCTTGAACTAATCTATACATCATTTCTAAAAAACTATAATAAATTGGTAATAAATAATATTTTTTTACGATATACTTTTAAAATGTATATCAATTTATTGAACTGTATATACACCTTCATAAATGTCCCGGAACCAATCAATTCACATATATATATATATATATATATATATATATATATATATTATTTTAATTCATTAAATATTTATTGAAGACGAAAATATAACGTTTTTCCTGGGAAGATATAACCTTATACTATTTTAATTAAATTTAATTAACAAAAATTCACTAAAAAAATCGCCAAAAAAATGATGAAAAAAAATGACAAAATTTGGTCATTTTTCGCTCAACCAAATTGACATTAAATGCAATATAATTCCCTATTAAAATTTTAAACATGTTTATTGAAAATTAAACTTAATTAAAATATTAATATAATAATAGAATTTTCTATTATTATATATTTATATAGAGTGCCTGATTAAAGGATAATCTTGATAGGATTAATCATGTGCCCCCCACCTCTATAAACCGAATTATATCTAAAGACTTAGGATCTCTTCTTTTAAAATCAAAATTTAATGTACATTAAATACTAAATATAAAAAGATAAGCTAAAAAAGCTATTGGGCTCATACCTCACTTATAAAGGTTTTACTCCTTTTCTTTTTAATTTTTAAATCTTATAAAATTCTCTTTTTTACTACTTTAATCCTTGGATCTTTAATTACAATTTCGGCATATTTATGATTTAGAATATGGATTGGATTAGAAATTAATTTATTAAGAATTATCCCCTTAATAAAATCTCCCAATAATCAATATCCAACAGAAGCAATAATTAAATATTTTACTACACAAGCTTTAGCTTCCTCTCTAATTTTATTTGCTATTATTAGAAGATTAAATTTATCTGACTTTCTCCCACAGTATATAAATTATTCTATAATAATAACTCTTAATTCTGCTATTTTGATTAAATTAGGGGCGGCCCCATTTCATGTTTATTATAAAACAAGCATTAGAAATACTCCATAGAATAAAAAATAAGAATCCTAACCGGTATGTTCACCGAGCACTAGTTCCACAAATAAGTTTACAAGGAACCGCTCTTGGTAGTTTAAAATACAATTGGGCTGATCAGTTACGACATTGTCTTGTTAAATACTGTAACACGGAAACTAACGTTAATGATATTGACTTAAATTCAAAGCATACAATTCTGAACAGTTACATTCATAGAAATTACGAAAAGAATTTAAATAAAATTTTAATTAGTATCCGTCATCCTCTTTATAAACATTTGTTACAAAATAATCTTGAAATTAATTACAATTATCTAAATAGTACAATTCCTTTACATACTAAAAGGCTGATTGCTCAACTCAGAACAGCTAACATAGAAACACTATATATATATATATATATATATATATATATATATATATATTTATATATATATATATATATATATATATATATATAGGATAGGAATGATTGGGTTAGCAGCAATGAAACGATAGATTATGTGTGCTCATTTATCATACCAAGCTTTCGGCTACGATTGTAGCCATCTTCAGGGATCTACAAAAAGTGTTATTCAGTACAACTTATACAAAGAAAAAAAATGAAAAGATTGTTTACCGATAGTCGAGATTGTATCTTTATGTGTTCTAATGGAATGACTATGGTGGTAAGTATTATTTAAATACCCAATATTATGGTTACAATTGTTATAATAATAATTATTAATATCCAGGTACACAGACCAACAAATTCAAAAAACGAAATTTAGTATTATTCGAAAAGCCAAATTCTATGGTAATATAGTTATAGATCTTCTTATCTCGGTACACAGACCAAAAAATTCTACAATGAACTATAGTAGTACTATAACTACAATATAACAAAGTCCAAAAACGGAAAGCTCTCACAACAGGTATGCCGGTAAGGTACCTTCACAATTTTCAGGTAAGTAATATCAACAATAATTCTTTCCCTTAATACAGAAAATTATAAGTATTTCTCGATAACAGTTCTATTATCTAACACTATTACAATATAACGCAGCACGAACTTAATTTTAAAACACGTGTAAATCTTGTTCTTTGGTTAACCAAAAAATTAGTAATGTCAAAATTGTCAAAAACATGACAGCGACCTTGATCAGCAATGACTTAACAAAACGCGTCTTTACAATAAAAATTATTCAGGTTTGATTACAGTTTTCATCAATTTACAATCTACAAATATTATCTGACAAATATATTAGTTTTAATAACGTTAAGGTTCTCACAAATTCTACTAGTAAATTATGTTTTCTATTGTTTTATAGACAAATAAGTAATGACAGATGCCATGAAACAAACCCAATCATTCCTATAGTACAAAAAAACGCATCCAAATATAACATTGACATTGACATTTAGGTTATCTTTCAAAAAAGATGTAAACAACAACCACAAAATTATAAAATACAGCAAAAATTGAGTAGAAAACTGATTGAAAAAAAGGGGGTTTAGTATCAAGAATCCATCACAAGCAGGTAAGCATATATCTCACTTAAACTCTGAATATCCGATCTATTATTAACGTAACCTAAAAGATAAAACGAAATTACTATCTGAATCCAATGTAGTTTATACTATACCTTGTGGAATGTGTAATAAAGTATATGTTGGACAAACATCAAGAAGACTTAAGGATAGATTGGTGTCTCATAAAAGTGATGTGCGCTTATACCCTGATAGAACAGCTTTAGGGAAACACATAGCCGCTTCCAATCATACAGCAGATTATAATAATGTTCAAGTTTTGGATAGAGAACGCAACACATCTAAGCGAGTTTTCCTAGAAATGGCTCATATTACTAAGATTGGTGAATTTTGTATGAATAATAGATCGGATATTCAGAGTTTAAGTGAGATATATGCTTACCTGCTTGTGATGGATTCTTGATACTAAACCCCCTTTTTTTCAATCAGTTTTCTACTCAATTTTTGCTGTATTTTATAATTTTGTGGTTGTTGTTTACATCTTTTTTGAAAGATAACCTAAATGTCAATGTCAATGTTATATTTGGATGCGTTTTTTTGTACTATAGGTACCTATTGTTTGTTTCATGGCATCTGTCATTACTTATTTGTCTATAAAACAATAGAAAACATAATTTACTAGTAGAATTTGTGAGAACCTTAACGTTATTAAAACTAATATATTTGTCAGATAATATTTGTAGATTGTAAATTGATGAAAACTGTAATCAAACCTGAATAATTTTTATTGTAAAGACGCGTTTTGTTAAGTCATTGCTGATCAAGGTCGCTGTCATGTTTTTGACAATTTTGACATTACTAATTTTTTGGTTAACCAAAGAACAAGATTTACATGTGTTTTAAAATTAAGTTCGTGCTGCGTTATATTGTAATAGTGTTAGATAATAGAACTGTTATCGAGAAATACTTATAATTTTCTGTATTAAGGGAAAGAATTATTGTTGATATTACTTACCTGAAAATTGTGAAGGTACCTTACCGGCATACCTGTTGTGAGAGCTTTCCGTTTTTGGACTTTGTTATATTGTAGTTATAGTACTACTATAGTTCATTGTAGAATTTTTTGGTCTGTGTACCGAGATAAGAAGATCTATAACTATATTACCATAGAATTTGGCTTTTCGAATAATACTAAATTTCGTTTTTTGAATTTGTTGGTCTGTGTACCTGGATATTAATAATTATTATTATAACAATTGTAACCATAATATTGGGTATTTAAATAATACTTACCACCATAGTCATTCCATTAGAACACATAAAGATACAACCTCGACTATCGGTAAACAATCTTTTTATTTTTTTCTTTGTATAAGTTGTACTGAATAACACTTTTTGTAGATCCCTGAAGATGGCTACAATCGTAGCCGAAAGCTTGGTATGATAAATGAGCACACATAATCTATCGTTTCATTGCTGCTAACCCAATCATTCCTATCCTAAATAGTGAACCAGCAAATATTACTGTCTATTTATATATATATATATATATATATATATATATATATATATATATATATAAATAATAGCTCTCACAAAATTGATACTACCGCTATATGCTCAATTTGTAACTTTTTAAAACCAGAAACCCTCGAACACATACTGCTGGTCTGTCCAATATATAAGAACCTGAGAGACAAACTGATTAGCCCTGCGGGACGATCAGACGACCTGGACTCACTTCTATCATCTACGGACAACTTTACCCTTTGCCAACTATACCGATTCGTAAGTGAGGCAATGAAAATAAGATCGTTTATAATTAATAAATGAACGTTCCCAGATGTAATCATCCAATCAGAAGTTACTACAATCTTTATATCTCTGTATATATGTATGTGTAGATAATGTATATGTATTCTTTAATTCTCATGGAGCACTTATCTATTTCTGTTACTTTTCATATATTTATATTTATTTTATTTGTTGCTACCCTTGCTGTAAACTATAGTTTTAAAAGCAATATTATTATTATTATTATTATTATATAAGTAAATTTACCAAAACTGTTAAAATGATTGCTTATTTTCTTGGATTTATACAAAATTGTAAGAAAAATCAAGAAAAGGAAAAATGTCAACTTGATGTGGAAGAGCTAAACAATGCTGAAAGATTTATTATTAAATTAATTCAGAAAGAATTAGAAGGAGTTATATATAGCAGCATAAAATGTTTGAAACCTTTCTATGATACCTTTGGAATTCTAAGAATGAAATCAAGAGTTTCCAATAGAGTTAACACAGACAATTTCCGTTACCCAATCATTTTACCAAAAAATCATGAAGTAGTTAACAGTTTGATTATGCATTTGCACCGAAAATCATGTCATGTTGGTACACAGGGTTTGCTCCAGTATATTGCGAGAGAACTATTGGATATTGGGTGGCAGACGAACTGTGCAATCTGTTTTAAAAAATTGTGTCATATGCGGAAAAACTGAAGCGAAACCGTATATTGTGGAATCACCTTCGTTGCCTGCTGATCGAGTGCGAGATGCGGTTCCCTTTGAAATAACAGGGGTAGACTTTGCAGGGCCTCTATTTTTAAAAACTGGAGAGAAAGCCTGGGTATCTTTGTTTACATGTGCACTGTGCAGTATACCGAGCCGTAGACCTTGAGTTGACAATGTCATTATCAACCTTTACATTTTTACAAGTATTGCGTCGTTTTATTGCTCGAAAGGGTATACCAAAAATCTTATACAATGACAATGCTACTAATTTTAAACGTACTGATAATGCTTTTAATAACTTAAACTGGAAACAAATTAAGCATGAAACAAATGCTGAACGAATTATATGGAAATTTAACGCCCCCAGTGCCCCATGGTGGGAAGGTTTTTTATAACGCCTTATTGGCTTACTTAAAAGGTTGTTACGCAAAGTATTAGGACGAGCCAATCTTAATTATGAGGACTAAATGACTTTAACATTTGATTGTGAAGCGGTATTAAACGCCTGACCGTTAACTTATATATCTAATGACCCTAGAGACCTTATTACATACATGAACTCCATCTATGTTTTTGAGGGAACAATCAGACACCAGTGTACCGGATTGCGATAAAATGGATAAGACTTCTTTTTCTCGTAGCATGCGTCATAAACAAAGAATTCGAGAAAATCTGCGGGCAAGGTTTCGTTTAGAGTATCTGGGGCA
This sequence comes from Altica lythri, assembly GCA_964028335.1. Classification (NCBI taxonomy): domain Eukaryota; kingdom Metazoa; phylum Arthropoda; class Insecta; order Coleoptera; family Chrysomelidae; genus Altica; species Altica lythri. Next base: position 11,843,778 of record OZ034805.1, on the reverse strand, counting down.
ATTGAAAACATTATATGAAAAAAGCGAAAACCAGTCAGTTAAGCTTGGAGAAATTGTACTCGTTAGTAACGATTCTAATAAACGGATTAATTGGCCTATTGCTCGTATTATCGAGCTCCTACCCGGTAGGACAAGTCCGTACTGCTTCTGGTGAACTGCTGCGACCAATGCAGCGCTTAATTCCATTAGAATGTATGGATAATGTTCCTGATTGGTCAAGGCTATAAGTAAGTATATTAGTATTTTCAAAATCATCTTTGGTTGAAGCTATTAAATAAAATTTTTCTTAAGATTCCGTCAAACAGCTATTTCGATGGCAATGACGCTTTCCCATTTCGGACAAACCTTCTGAAACCATATCCAAGAAGTGCCCGTTTCTCTTTGCCACAACATGTTTTAATTATAGGCTTTCGCGAGCCCGTAGAATTTTCAAAAATGTTTCTGGTATTATGATAATAAGATTTCGAATATACGAAAAGCCAATTTCAGTGAAAGCATTATGGATTGTTAAAGAAACATCTACTCTACAACAACTGGCTCCGTAAGACTTCTAGCGGTACATATTTTTTCAGAAGTTGTGTCGCTACTGAATCTGTGGAAAATGGACCATTATCCCAGGTAGGTGCGCAAATACTTTCACTAGGAAATGTGGGCAGTAATCACTATGGCCAAAATGCAGCACGAAAACGTGATTTTTATGCTGAAAGATTTATGAGATCACAATCAGTTCCGTGGCAATAGAAAATGGTATAAAGGGGTTTAGTTTATTTTAAATAGTTTTTTATAATATTTAGGAATATTACTTTATATAAATAAAATTTTAACTCTTTCAATGTACATAATAAATCTCTAAAAAACAACATAAAAATTAGTTATTACCTAATAAACAAATTGGATTGGCTTTCTCTAGAATTAGAAAAAATGATTTAGCTTGTGCGAACCAACAATGTTTAGGTTTAATATTTTATTCAGTTCAACTTTGTACATGGTTATTTTATTTATTTTTTGCTTCGGTAATCGTTAAGCCGTCTATTTTTATTCCGGGACAAATACTTTTATAACTTTGTCACGTGCAGAAATCGGCGTCAATATATTTAAAAGTTAAGTTAATGTTTCGGCTCGATTGTTGGCCTCTAAACGGGTTCCGATCCGTGTGGTGGGAATCTTATTGACCTGACCCGTGGGGAGAGTAGAGAATTTGATTGTCAGGTCGAAAACATATCGGGTTTTTACTGTTTAAACTAACACACTAATAGCTAAAATTTTAAATTAAGTAAATAAGTGCATCGATTCCTTTTGATGTTAATAATACATTTAGTTTAATGAATTCGATTTAATTTTAACATCATTTTGTAAATCAATTTAACATTTAGCAAAGTCATTTTTGGCACAACAGAACACACCAGTTCCCCTTCTTATTCCCAAATGTCATTGCGAGAAACATATGCGTAAATTTCCGGATTCTAGGCCTTTTCTTTTTCGATTTGAACAGTTGAACGAACAATTTCAGTGCGATTATCGAATTAAGTGACGCCATTTTGTGAAGTTGAAGGTTCTTTTGGCAATATTCAAGCCATCCGTATGGGTTTTTGAACTTCACTTCAATTTATTTTATCTAAGCCTCATTTTTGGTTATTCCTTTGTGGTATTTTTGAGTAGGCGTATAGATAAATCCATATTTTTGGGATTTGATTAAATGGTGCTTCCTTCGGTAAGTTATACCTCATGCATAATTATATAATGCCTTTTCTTGACACCGTCATTCGTTTATAGTGTGATTGCTAAGAAAGTTCGTTTCGAAGAAGCGTGGACATCCGATTTAAGATCACGAAATTTACCACCGGGTGTTAGCGAATTAACATCGCAGTTTGGCTGCTTAACCCCTAATCCTATTATAAAAGGGTAAGTGTTTACCTGTGTTTATTCTATAAAATCACGTAAATTATCATCCTTATAATAACTACACATACATACCTAAATATTGCGTTGAATTTTGGTATTTTGGTAATATTATATCTATCGTTTTCTTTTGTGATTAAATTCATTTTGTGTAATTAAATTTATCAGTCATAAATAAACCCGACTAAATTACTAATTTTAAGTTTTAATGGTTATTATTAATTTTTATATAAACTGTTGTAAATGATTTTGAATTCAGGTGCAATGATTATTTTTTGTGATATGCTTAACCTGTTTTAACTATAATTTAATCTATAAATTTTGAATTTAAATATATTTCATTGTGTTCCATTATTTTTATGGTGTCTTCCTATTTTGTGAATTCCCGTTTTGTGACTAGACCTTTTTCAGGTAAAATTTTTCCCATTTTGTGCCTAGCCAAATTTTTACCCGAAAAGACCCGAGGTGAATTTCCCGTTTTGTGACTAGCGTAAAATAAAGCCAATTATTTTAATACCTACCTGATTTAACGATGAACGTCCGATCTTTCTTCAACGAAGTCTGTAACTGTACGGCGAATTCTTTCATCCAGTTGTACATACTTGGTTTTCCTCCGTTTCGGTGTCATATGCAATTCAACTTGTAGTTTTATATTGTCGTAATATGATGCTTTTCCTTTAAGTACTTGTGTAAGCTCGAAAATGTTTGGATTTACCCAGGCAATTTTTATATTTAGCCGGTTGTGCCATCCATTTAAGGAATTGGTAGCCCGGTGCCTTTGGTTATAGCACACCCACATCAGTCCAAAAATATTGTTTTCAAGCCAATGTTCCACAAAATAATCATTAAATATTTCCAGAAGTGGATTATTTTTAAAATTCGTCATAATCCACATCCAACCGTTGTCCACTTTCTCAGGAGGAAGATGTGCTAATGCAGCACACATCCTTATGTGGGTACGCACTATTTCGTTTTCCTTGAAAAGAGAAGTTAATCCAATTTCTTGCACTTTTCGCCATAAACATTGGTTAAAATGAAAATTGCAACCAGTAATGTTTATATTAGGGATTTTCTTAAGTACCTGGAAGGTAGCCACTTCAAAATCAATTTTAAAATTTTTTGGTTTCCACTGTGGTTATGTTTTTCAATTACCTACCTAAAGAAAAAAGCCTGGTATACGTCATTTCCTTTTTATCTGGCAGCAAGGCAAAAATAGCAGGAACAATATTGGTTTCAGTGCCCGTGCTGCCAACATCGGCGTAGATTGTATAAAGCTGCTGAAAATATTTAGAAAAGCTACCAGTGTCTGTCGCGCTTTTAGCAAAGCAAAAATCAATATTTTGTCCTCTTTGCCATCTTCAAACATAAATAGAAAGTATAAACTTCCCCGAAAAGAAAAACATCGTTAAAGGGATTATCATTATCTTAATACGTTTCAGAATTGGGAAAAACCTAACATTTAAGAGATCATAAAATCACATTTTATTCTAGTCACAAAATGGGAATTTATTAGGGGTCTTTAACAGGTAAAAAATTCTCTAGGCACAAAATGGGAAAAATTTTAATCCAAAAAGGTCTAGTCACAAAACGGGAATTTACAAAATAGGAATTACCATTTTTATATCGTATATTTTTTTTTTTATTTGTAAATTGGATTTCTAAATTGTAAATTGTATAATGACACATGTGCATCTGATTTAATTGATTAATTTACATATTAATTTTATCAATAATTCTGTTATTGTTTATTATTATAGTATACCTTCAGTTTTTGTTATCAGTAATTTAATCTTTAAAATTGCTTTTTTTTTCCTTCTTTTTATTAAGCAGAGTCGGTACTTGTAACTTTAATATATTTTGTTTCTTAAATAGTTTAGTGTGGAATTCAATCTTTAAATTTTCTTTTGTAACAAGTAGAGTCAACATTTGTAAGTTTAACTTTTCTTTCTTAAATAATTTAACTTTGGATTTTTTTTTTTTTGGCTAATTCGCTTTTTCGACTAGGGTTTTTGGACCTGGCGAACATTTGTTTTTGGACCTGGCGAGTGAAATTATTTTTTGGTCCTGGCTGAACTTGTTTTTGGACCAGGCGAACATTTGTTTTTGGACCTGGCGAGTGAAATTATTTTTGGTATTGGCTGATAAATTGTGAGATCAGCTCACCACTGAGGAGTCAACATCGAGCCTCACCATCCACCGAGCAGCAGGCTATTAACGAAAGCCACACTACAGATCTGCGGATATACAGATAAGCCAAAAACCTAATTTTATGTTAAGGCATTGTAAAGAGTTGGCCTAACCTTGTTTTTCTAATATTGTATATTTCATAGGTTTTATTAAATTTTGAATCTTTATAATTGCGCTGGGTGATCACTCAAACTGCCAAGTTCTTGGCATTATTTGTTGATATTTAGGTATTATTATTAACTTTCTTGTTGGATTATATTTTTATATATATTGTAACTTCACTGTTGGGTTTATTTTACGTTAATATAATTGATAGATCTAACTTTGTGTCTTACTCAGATCATCACCCACTCACCATATTTGTTACTCAATCAATTTTCTTTTTAATTAAGATTCTTAAATTCATTATTTATCTCCAGTAAGATAGGTCAGTGCCTGGAACATCAGGGGTTTCCGGTTTGAACCGTTAAAATCGGTGGCGCGACTCACACTTTTGTACATTCCCTCTACGGCTGAGCTGGGCACAAATTTGCCAGTAGAGAAACCACTTACCCATCTTAACTGGAGTTGAAGATTTCAATTAAAACCATAAGTTTAATTTTTCCAACTTTGATTTTTATTTTATTTTTTTTTTTTACTAAAAGTACGTTGCAAATTTTTGGCGCCCAACGTGGGGCATATTTTTTTTATTGGGCACATTTTTTTTTAAATTGGGGCGTAATTTTTTTTCTCATTGTGAAATTATCACTTTTATCTTGTTTTAAAGTTCTTTTTAATTGGTGAGCTGAGTAAGACTGAGTAACTTTTAGGTATTTACAGCAAATATTTTTATTATTACTATTTTTTTTTTTTTATGCTAAAACATATTTCGCATTTATTGAAATTCCGCTAACACCTAGCGATCTTAAACAACTGTATCGTTACGCGTTCGTTGAAGAGCGCATTATCTGTCGTGCAACTATTCGTGAATTTGTTCTTTCTTTGTATTTTTCTTCTGTTATTGTTATTTGAAGTTCATCATCCCATACAGCGGGGAAAATTATCATATTAATCGTTTTAAATTATCGTTGTTACCGTTGAATTTTTATCGTAATTTTAATAAACCATGGATTATAAAATGGATATTTCTTATCTAAAGAAGGACATGTTAATGTATGAACTCGCGGTGCGTGGAATAACTGCCGAATCAACACAAACAGTGGATCAGTTACGTGCTACCTTGCGACCCATCTTAAAGATGGAAAAAACGGGAACATTCACCGCTCCTCCTTATTCCTTTGCATTCGAAGATGAAATAAAGCAAATTAAAACCTCCCTGGAACAGGCAAAAAATTCAATGCCGACCGCTGGAAGCGAGGATTCCCAAACGAAGTATCACTCCACACTTTCCAAATTGGTGCACATCTACCAACGGGTAAATCGGATACCGGAGACTGGATTGGACGAGGATGAACGGAAGGAGAGAACGAAGTGGATCATGGAAGCACTAGCAGCCCTGGATACATTGGAATCGGTGAGCAAACAAAATCCGGAATTGAGCCACATCCTGCAAGAACCGGGGGATAACGTCACTTCCACACCCACCGCTTCACACTCAAGGCTACCAACGATGGCATCGTATTCACCGCCAAGAACGAAACCTCATACCATCGATAAGTGGAACCTCAAATTTGACGGAGAAGGGAAAACATCCATTCATAACTTTCTCGAGCGAGTTCAGGAACTGCGAAGGGCTAGCAACATTTCAGAACGACAACTGTTCGACAGTGCCATCGACCTGTTTTCAGGCAAAGCTTTGCATTGGTATCGAGCCAACTCTCATAGGTTCGTCGATTGGACCAGCCTATCAGACCTGCTTCGACGCCATTTCGAGCCACCAGACTATCGAACTCGGTTATTCCGCGAGATGCTTGATAGAACGCAGGATACTTCAGAAAGTATAATCGACTACCTAACCTGCATGCAGATGTTGTTCCGACGTCATGGAGGACTGACGGAAGAAGTCCAGCTGGATATTATATCTCGAAACCTGTCACCGTTCTATACTACCCAACTTCCTGTGGTGACAACTCTTGAGGAGTTGGAGACCGAATGCCTAAAGCTCGAGACTAAGAAACATCGAGTGGACTCTTACGTTCCACCATCCAGGAGGAAAAACCAGTTTGTTGAGCCTGATTTTGCTTTCGTAGGCAGTATTCCCAGATCATCGGAGCCGACTCCCACGATGGAGAAATTAACCAAATCGATTCCCCTCGCGCTAGGCCACCAGCTAGAAACATAGTTTGTTGGAATTGTCAACAAACGGGTCATACAAATCGGAATTGTCCAAATCCGCGGAAAATCCATTGTTATCGCTGCGGAACACAGAACGTAACTATAAGATCTTGTCCCAAGTGTTCTGGTTCGGGAAACGGATCGAGGGAGAACCGTTAGGTCGTGACCTTCTTTCCCATACTACTCCAACGACCAATTCACTAGATATAGCCCGCAAAACATTACTCGACTATGTAATCGCGCACGCTCAAGGTGACGAACGACCTTATTTAAGCATAAATATATCTGGCTACCCTATTTTAGGATTACTCGATTCGGGTGCTAGTCGTACTATCGTCGGCCTACCAGGTTATAAAATACTCTTGCGATTAGGTTTAAAACTTGTGAAACAATCCACTACCTGCACCGTAGCTAATGGTGAATCATGTGCTAGCATCGGTTATATACAAACACCTGTCACACTGATGGATAAGACTCGCATGATCGACATCTTGGTACTACCTCAACTTTCCCACAACCTCATCTTGGGAATAGACTTCTGGCGAGCGATGGAAATCATTCCCGATCTTAAGCAGGATGTCTGGCGATTCTCGGAATCTCCAATCAATGTGGATGTAGCTCTAGTCCAAGGGATAGACCATCTTACTCCCGAGGAGAAGAAAAACTTGGAGGAAATCGTCGAACGGAAGATATCTGCGATGGGTACTGGTCTCGGTTGCTGTAAAGTAGCTGAACATGAAATCATCCTAAAGCCCGGAACCCGACCGATTAAACAGCGCTACTATCCGGTTTCTCCATATAAACAGAAGATCATAGATGACGAAATAACCGAGATGCTAAGTCTAGGAGTTATCGAAAGATCTAATAGCCCATGGTCCAGCCCAGTATGCTTGGTTCGCAAAAAAGATGACACCTTTCGGTTTTGCGTCGATTATCGACAAGTAAATGCTGCGACTCGTAAGGACGCCTATCCTATTCCTTACATTTCAACCATTCTTGATAGATTGAGAGACACGCGTTATATTAGCTCAATAGACATAAAATTAGCGTTCTGGCAAGTACCACTAAGTGAGGCATCCCGGGAATATACAGCTTTTACAGTACCTGGGAGAGGTTTGTTCCAGTTCCGTCGAATGCCATTTGGGCTATCGAACGCCCCTGCCACCTGGCAAAGAATTGTGGATACCATCTTAGGCCCAGAACTAGAACCGAACGTTATGGTATATCTGGATGACATCATCATCATATCTAACTCTTTTGATGATCATCTCAAACTACTGGAAGAAGTATTCGACCGTCTAAGAAGAGCAGGATTAGTAGTCTCGAAGGAAAAGTGCCATTTCTGCAAACCACAACTAAAGTATTTGGGTTACGTCGTGGATGATAAAGGGTTACGTCCAGATCCGGAGAAAGTACAGGCAATCGTGAATATACCCCCGCCGCGGAATGTCAACGAAGTCCGTCGGTTTGTAGGGACCGCTTCGTGGTATAGACGCTTTGTACCCAATTTTTCCTCTCTTTTGGCCCCTATATTAAAATTGACAAAGAAGAACGCCAGTTGGCATTGGACACGTGATTGTCAGAATTCGTTCAACGCCCTGAAAGAGTGTCTAGTTACAGCTCCTATTTTGACAGCTCCTGATTTCGAGAAAACCTTCTATCTTCATACCGACGCTTCCAACTATGGTCTTGGTGCTGTTCTGTCTCAGCAATTCGAAGAGGGACAGAAGGTGATCTGCTACCTATCCAGATCCTTGTCGAAGCAGGAAATGAAGCTTTCAGTAACGGAGAAGGAGTGCCTGGCTGTTATTTGGGCCGTCGAAAAATTGCGACACTACTTGGACCACGTTCACTTTACAGTAATCACGGATCACGCGTCACTCTTGTGGCTACATCGACTAAAAGACCCTCAGGGCAGGCTTGCACGTTGGCAGTTACGACTCCAACAATTCGATTATAAACTAATACACCGGAAGGGTAAAGACCACATAGTCCCCGATTTCCTTTCTCGAGCTGTGCCAGAACTCATTGATTCGGTAAATTCATCTAATACCTGCTGCACAACCTCCTCGACTACGACGGATAAATGGTACATCTCAATGTTAAGGAAGGTTCAAGATAATCCGAGAAAATATCCATTATGGAGGGTGCATGACAACGTACTTATCAAATTGATGAAACCGACCATCCCGAACTTCTCTCCTTCCATGGACAACTGGAAGACGGTGGTACCAAAAGACGAGCGTTTATCCATCCTAAAACGTTGTCACGATATTCCTACTTCAGGACATATGGGAGTATTCAAGACCCTTGGGAAAGTCCGTCAAGGTTATTACTGGCCCAAAATGAGAGCAGACGTGTCTAAGTATGTGAAGACATGTAAATGCTGTGCTCAGAACAAAGTGGAGCAAAAACCACCAGCGGGATTGATGGGAGATCGACCGGAGATTACGGAACCTTTTCAAGCTATTAGTTTGGACTACATCGGACCGCTACCACGTTCAAAACGCGGCTACCAATACATTTTAGTAGTTTCAGACTATTTCAGCAAGTCTGTCTTCTTGTATCCCTGTCGGAAGGCTACTGCAAAGTCACTAGTCGAAACGATGGAAGCTTTCTTCTTACTGTACGGAACACCAATGACTGTGACGTGTGACAATGGGGTGCAGATGAAATCGAATGAGTTCCGCAAATTATGCGAGAGATACAACACCAAGATATTCTTTACCGCCTCCTATCACCCACGAGCTAATCCCACCGAACGCCATAATAGGATAATTAAGACCATGCTGCGAACATATGTTAACCAAGACAATCATAGGACCTGGGATGAACATCTAAACGAAATTGGCTGTGCTATAAGGACATCACCTAGCGAAACTACAAAGTACAGTCCTTACTACCTCATTTTCGGGAAAGAACATAAACTCTATGGGACAGATCATCGAGCGAAGACATCGATCGCAACACCTACTCTGGATACTTACGTTAAAAGTCGTCAAGATGGATTTGTTAAGTTATACAAACAAGTAAAACAACGTATTGCGGCAACGAGAACTCATACCGCTAATCGCTATAACTTACGTAGGCGACCGGTATCTTTCAATTGCGGAGATCACGTGTGGCGTCGGAATAAAGTTCTTTCGGACGCGCTAAAGTATTACAGCGCAAAATTAGCTCCCACTTATGTAGGTCCCTATATCATAAAAAGAAAGTGTGGCTCTTGGTCTTATGAACTACAGGACGAACAGGGTAATCAAAAAGGCGTCTGGCATGTCCAAGACCTCAAACCATTTTGTGATCCAAACTTGGAACCTTAAATAACGATATATTTAGGATTTTTTTTTTCTCTATCTCCTTTTCGCTGAATTATTTTCCCTCATCTTTACTTTTATTATTATTTTCAGTTAATTACCTATTTCATTTAGTTTGATTTTGTTCACTTTCTTTTTCTTTTCTTTTCTTTTGTGTGCCTTGTGGCTGGAGGCCTAAGAATTTCACCACCCGAGGATATTCCAGGCGGAGTGAGTAAGAGTCCCCTAACCTTAACACTTCTGGGTTCAAGTTTCGTTATACCTTGGGTTGTCTTACTGTTATTCCATCTTACCTATCGTCACTTGAATCCAATCTTTTCAACAATCCCATCGTTGATCTCTTTTGTGTGCCTTGTGGCTGGAGGCCTAAGAATTTCACCACCCGAGGATATTCCAGGCGGAGTGGGTAAGAGTCCCCCAACCTTAACACAACTGGATCCAAGTTTCGTGGTTTATTTCGCCTTGCGCTGTAGCGAATATCTTGTACGTTATCTTATCTTTATTATCTTATCTTTATCGTACCTTTTGTTGTTTCATTTACCTGCTTTCGTGTTAGTCAGTACCGACTTTAGTAGTAACCTCATGGTTTTGGTTTCAATTTTAGTGTATCTATGTCACTTAATTGTGGATTTTTGAGACCCAAACCTCTACTTTCCGACTGGACCATTGAATCCTTTTGCGTTTTGGCTTTTAGTTTGGGTTATTAAGTGTCCAGTGGGAAAAACCTAGTTGTGGGATTTGTAGAGGAATTCTCTGAGTCGGACTAGTAAAAATCATATTATTGTCATATCTTAACTTTCGTTCTTGGATCCAACATATTATTTTTTTTTCAACATGACCATCGTTGACTTTAACACTTTAGGATTCAGTTTTGTCGTAACTTTTCTTACCTTATCTTGTCTTATCTTCCGTACACTGAATCCTCTTCCGTTATTCATTTTCTTCGCTACTAATACCTTTATTTCTCTTTTCTTTTTTTTTTCTCTCTCTCTGTATCTAATCCCAACTTTTTTTTTCCTTCCATCTCCATCTCTTTCAATATCAGGTAAATATATTTACTCCATTCTTTTTCTTCTCTTTGGTCCTTAATTGCTAGTTGTTACTGGTCGTCCCGAGGTTGGGTGACTGGAGCCAGATGTCTTTTTCTTTCTTTTTGGTTGTCTTTCGTTGTTTTAGTTTGGTGCAAACCTTAGCACCCAGTGCAGTGCTTTTGTTCCCGAGCTTAGCTCGAAATCTGTGAAGGTACTTTTGGTTCTGCGACCTTCCTTTTAATTTTATGTTTCTTTTACTTTTGTTGAGTCTTATATGAAGGTATGTATGGTAATTTCTAGCGTGTGCTTATTTCCGAATTACTCTTAGTGATCACACGAATCTGTAAGTCATCGTCGAAAATCTTACGAGTAAGCTTTTCTCCTTTCTAAGGGAGGGGGATGTTGTCACGTGCAGAAATCGACGTCAATATATTTAAAAGTTAAGTTAATGTTTCGGCTCGATTGTTGGCCTCTAAACGGGTTCCGATCCGTGTGGTGGGAATCTTATTGACCTGACCCGTGGGGAGAGTAGAGAATTTGATTGTCAGGTCGAAAACATATCGGGTTTTTACTGTTTAAACTAACGCACTAATAGCTAAAATTTTAAATTAAGTAAATAAGTGCATCGATTCCTTTTGATATTAATAATACATTTAGTTTAATGAATTCGATTTAATTTTAACATCATTTTGTAAATCAATTTAACATTTAGCAAAGTCATTTTTGGCACAACAGAACACACCAGTTCCTCTTCTTATTCCCAAATGTCATTGCGAGAAACATATGCGTAAATTTCCGGATTCTAGGCCTTTTCTTTTTCGATTTGAACAGTTGAACGAACAATTTCAGTGCGATTATCGAATTAAGTGACGCCATTTTGTGAAGTTGAAGGTTCTTTTGGCAATATTCAAGCCATCCATATGGGTTTTTGAACTTCACTTCAATTTATTTTATCTAAGCCTCATTTTTGGTTATTCCTTTGTGGTATTTTTGAGTAGGCGTATAGATAAATCCATATTTTTGGGATTTGATTAAATGGTGCTTCCTTCGGTAAGTTATACCTCATGCATAATTATATAATGCCTTTTCTTGACACCGTCATTCGTTTATAGTGTGATTGCTAAGAGAGTTCGTTTCGAAGAAGCGTGGACATCCGATTTAAGATCACGAAATTTACCACCGGGTGTTAGCGAATTAACATCGCAGTTTGGCTGCTTAACCGCTAATTCTATTATAAAAGGGTAAGTGTTTACCTATGTTTATTCTATAAAATCACGTAAATTATCATCCTTATAATAACTACACATACATACCTAAATATTGCGTTGAATTTCGGTATTTTGGTAATATTAGATCTATCGTTTTCTTTTGTGATTAAATGCATTTTGTGTAATTAAATTTATCAGTCATAAATAAACCCGACTAAATTACTAATTTTAAGTTTTAATGGTTATTATTAATTTTTATATAAACTGTTGTAAATGATTTTGAATTCAGGTGCAATGATTATTTTTTGTGATATGCTTAACCTGTTTTAACTATAATTTAATCTATAAATTTTGAATTTAAATATATTTCATTGTGTTCCATTATTTTTATATCGTATATTTTTTTTTTATTTGTAAATTGGATTTCTAAATTGTAAATTGTATAATGACACATGTGCATCTGATTTAATTGATTAATTTACATATTAATTTTATCAATAATTCTGTTATTGTTTATTATTATAGTATACCTTCAGTTTTTGTTATCAGTAATTTAATCTTTAAAATTGCTTTTTTTTTCCTTCTTTTTATTAAGCAGAGTCGGTACTTGTAACTTTAATATATTTTGTTTCTTAAATAATTTAGTGTGTAATTCAATCTTTAAATTTTCTTTTGTAACAAGTAGAGTCAACATTTGTAAGTTTAACTTTTCTTTCTTAAATAATTTAACTTTGGATTTTTTTTTGGCTAATTCGCTTTTTCGACTAGGGTTTTTGGACCTGGCGAACATTTGTTTTTGGACCTGGCGAGTAAAATTATTTTTTGGTTCTGGCTGAACTTATTTTTGGACCAGGCGAACATTTGTTTTTGGACCTGGCGAGTGAAATTATTTTTGGTATTGGCTGATAAATTGTGAGATCAGCTCACCACTGAGGAGTCAACATCGAGCCTCACTATCCACCGAGCAGCAGGCTATTAACGAAAGCCACACTACAGATCTGCGGATATACAGATAAGCCAAAAACCTAATTTTATGTTAAGGCATTGTAAAGAGTTGGCCTAACCTTGTTTTTCTAATATTGTATATTTCATAGGTTTTATTAAATTTTGAATCTTTATAATTGCGCTGGGTGATCACTCAAACTGCCAAGTTCTTGGCATTATTTGTTGATATTTAGGTATTATTATTAACTTTCTTGTTGGATTATATTTTTATATATATTGTAACTTCACTGTTGGGTTTATTTTACGTTAATATAATTGATAGATCTAACTTTGTGTCTTACTCAGATCATCACCCACTCACCATATTTGTTACTCAATCAATTTTCTTTTTAATTAAGATTCTTAAATTCATTATTTATCTCCAGTAAGATAGGTTAGTGCCTGGAACATCAGGGGTTTCCGGTTTGAACCGTTAAAATCGGTGGCGCGACTCACACTTTTGTACATTCCCTCTACGGCTGAGCTGGGCACAAATTTGCCAGTAGAGAAACCACTTACCCATCTTAACTGGAGTTGAAGATTTCAATTAAAACCATAAGTTTAATTTTTCCAACTTTGATTTTTATTTTATTTTTTTTTTTTTACTATTTTTAAATTCCATGTGCTCCTGGTATAATTCCTAAAATTTTGGGATATGATCATCTCTTCAATTAAAACTAGACATTTTTAACACAAACCACAATTTTCTGTCTCTTAAGAGAGCAAAAAAACATTCAGAAAAATTCGTGTATAGAATATAGAATAGAATATAAAATAAAATGTAGAATAGAATATAGAATAGAATATAGAATAGAATATAGAATAGAATATAGAATAGAATATAGAATAGAATATAGAATAGAATATAGAATAGAATATAGAATAGAATATAGAATAGAATATAGAATAAAATATAGAATAGAATATAGAATAGAATATAGAATAGAATATAGAATAGAATATAGAATAAAACATAGAACAATATATAGAAAACAATGCTAGAAATGTCCAACAGCTTACTAATTTAACATAAGCAGAGTGAGAAAACAAGACAATGTTGACAATTTAAAATAAATCATGCCAACGCCAAGTAGAAGCTGCATAAGGGCTATAGGAGTTATTAAATTTATCCATATTTTATTGTTTTTGTTTTTTGTATGTTTAAAATTTTAATCCCAATTCGTTGCAGAAACCAAAAAAATACCATAGTGTTTTTTGAAGTTATACTTCTATTCGGACACTCTGTGGAATGAATTAGTGTGTAGCTAAATGGGAAAAATCATAACATATGTAATGGTGTGAGTAAGAGAGAGACAGAAACACATATAAGGTATCAGTAAGTACATTGAAAAGAGATAGATATACAAAAAAACAATCTGAGCTAATGTTTTGGAATAGCTATCATAGTAACGTATTACATTGTGTTTGACAGATTACTTTATAATTCTGTCACGTAAGTAAACATAATATAAAGTTTAGTATTTTATATTTTATATTAATCATAATTATGTATTCAGTAATTTGCATTATACTTATTTTGCACTATGGGGTTTTGTAAACACTTTTTTTGTACATTGATCGTTTTACTGTTTAGTTTTCGTGTTTGAAGTAAGGACACACATGAACTGGTCTTATTTTTCTAAGTATTTATTTAATTGAATACAGTTTATGTAAAAAAAAATATTATTTCTACTTGCCTGTGTTTGTAGTTATTAAGTTTTATTAGTTAACAGTGCATATAGAAGTATAACTTCTGCCGGCAGTCCTACTGACTGCCACACCCTTTTTTTATTACAATACAGGTTATTTGTAAGTAAAAGATTTTGATACGAACTAAGCATAATTAATAAAAAAATAATGTTTATTATGATTCAACTATTATAAACAAAGGTGTGTTTAGCTTGGGTAACTCCGATTAAAGAGCTTTCTATGCTATCTTTGACTAAAGAGCAAGCCGGAATAATATATTTTTCTTAACATTTTTGGATAACAAATTTTATTCAATAAATAAAATAATCTAAAAAATAAAAATTTTAAATAAATACTATAATTTAAATAAAATAATAATATATTGTAAAATACAAAAATTGGCATAAAATATTAATATTTAAATATTGTCTATAGCTTCTTTGTGGCATAATAGGGAATGGCAATTTTTTTATTTTTTTTATTCAATAGGTATTTATTTCATATTAATATAGAAAAAAAACATAGCTGTAAGAGAAGTAATTATTTTTTCATAAAATCTTAAAAATATTGGTTTAAGTTCTAACGCTCCTATTTCTCGCGCGCTTGAGGCGTGACGTCATAGGGCACGTCCTGTCAGTTTATTGTTTGCATTGAGGGTTAGTTTGATAGTTAACAAGGTGTTTTAGTTTAAATATCGCTTTATAGTTAGCAAGGTGTTTTAGTTTAAATATCGCGTTATAATCATGGAAGAAGAAAAAAAGCCATTTTATAGATATTGCATGGTACCAATGTGTCCGAACACTATAAAAAGTGCTTTCACAAAACCGTTGTCCGTCATTGCTGTTAATGACGCTTAGTACCTGCTTCTTGACATAAAAATATCAGAAAACTAAGCTAGAATAGCAATATAACCAATCTTTTTTTCCAACATAGCCAGAATGTCTGAAAATAGATCACAGGTGACTGACAGGACATGCCCTATGACATCACGTTTCAAATCGACCAGTGGTGTGACATTTTACAAACTTGAATTTCGCTCGTAAATTTTTTCATTTTTTGATTTATGTTTTAAATAATTAAATACATATTAAATTAGAAAATAACGAATTGAGTGTAATACTAGGACCTTAAAAGCTCAGGAAAAAAATCAGGCCATTTTATTTTTTATGCATATACCCTATTGTATATATTTACTTCTTTAATTTGACATATCTATTAAGATAAATAAGCAAGCGTCATTTTCACAATATTGATTTTAGCGGGAAAAACTTTCCAATTAAAGAAGTAAATAAATTAAATATTAATGTACTGTATGTTATAAAACAAAGTCATCTACCGTAAGTATGTAGGTACGCGGAAACTTTTTCCTGATTCACTGTTCATACCTCAGAGTATTTAGAGTTATTTATTACTCTGAGTCTCTCGGCCATATGCCGAAACCCACATAAAAAAACTTCGCTTTAAAAATAAAATAAACAATTCCGTATCATTTTGGTTAAATGTATTTCTATTCTAGGTAAATATATAATTAAAGAAGATTAAAAGGGTCTTTTTCTGATATTTTTTAATGCTCTGTACATTGTATGTGTTTTAGAACACAAATTACTCGAATATTTAAACACAAGATTGATTATAACAATAAATATTAATTTTATTTTAATTGTAAAACACCTGATTCAAAACAGTTTTTTTGTTGCTATCGTTTTTTACAAATAGATAAAATAGATATCTTTAAATTAAAAAATAGAACCTTGACATCATGACATCAAGTTATGTTTACATAAAAAAGTAATTTTTAAATCTAGATTTTCCAAACCAAACCACAGACTAATCTATCTGTAAAAGTAAATATTGACAAGCTGCTTTATATTAATTAAAAAAAGTGTTATTGACTGTCTACAAATTCAACTAAATATTACATGAATTTGATTCTAATAAATTGTAATATACGGTTTGAAATTTGTTTATTTTTATAAATCTATCTTCAATAGATAAACAATAACGTATGCAAAATATTACTCATTTTTGTATTAAAAAATGAATAAATCATAGTCTTTGTTAGATATTAACCTTCATAAAAAAACGCAATTTTTATTGGTTATTTTCAATTTAATAATAGTAATAACTGAAATGATTTAATTTATCTATAAACATTTACTGGGTGTCAAGGTGACTTTTAGAGTGGAACAAAACATTAAAAAATGTTTTATTAATAATAAGAGATAATTAATTTTCTATAGCTATACTTTGGTTTATCAATAAAATGCCTTACTGAAAATAAGTAGATAATATAACTGTTATATAATGCCGTTCAATATAAGAATTTTTTATATAAAAGTATGGAAATTTTATTATAAAAAAAGAACATATTAATTAAATTAAGCTACTTGATTTATATAGCCTGTTGTAATATAAAAAGACATTTAAAACCTTTTTTTATTAAACTTATTTATTGAGAAGATGTTAAAAATATTCAAATGTGTTTTTTTCAAAGCATTTGTCATTCACATGGTTTACTCATTTGTCCAACCAGATTATAAAATAATATTAAAACAGATAAATCAACTGATTAAAAATTTTCTGATGCCATAAGCGTATCTCTCAAATAACAATATAAAAATTTTCAACAAATTTTGTTAAATTTGTTATGGTTATTTAAAAGTTATCACTGAAAAGAACAAAGAAAGGAATAGCATTAATTATATATACCAGAAAGTTTGACTTAAATACACAAATTAAATTAATTTTAAATTCTACTTCTTGTCTAATTTTGCTAGTATAGTTTATCCAAAACCACTTGAATAGGCGTGGTAAACGCTCTTTTCGAATTTTCAAGAATTCTCTTCATGGGCGTACAGTTGTGAGTCGGGAAGTTAAAAGCAACATTAAACAGATACTTTACTAGGTTCGTTCATATAATGACGTTCTTTTAAGTTTCCCCTGGTAAAATCGTAAAAATAATTCCTATCCAAGTGGGTCTAGTTATACTACACTTATATATATATATATATATATATATATATATATATATATATATATATATATATATATTGTAATGGTTTCTCCTCTTAACTCCGGCTTTCTGGGATGGGTTCCTTCTTATTTCTTTTATTCTTTTTTAATTTTATTTAAAAAAAATCACTATTTAATTAATTATAACTCTATATTAAGATCAACTTTAAATACAAAATGACAAGTTTAAATTATCAATCAAAAATCCGAAATCAATCCAAAAATCAATAATCGTTTCTATAACATTTCCTCTCATATTTATATCAATTCTCAAAAAAAATAGTCACTGGTCTATGTCGTCATACTTTAAAGTAAGATATTTTAATTTACACAATAGACACAGTGAAACCATAACAAATCCCCACAATTAAAAAAAATTAAAATTTTCTTCAAAGACATATTTTAATTTTTTAAATTTACTTTTAATTTTTTTTTTTTTATTAATTTTTTATAACCTCTTTATTTAGTGTTCCTTTAAATTTTGTTTTAAACAACTTATAACAGTTTTATTTATTTTCTTCCATATTTTTAATTTTAATCTTAATTTTAATTTTATTTTAATCTTATTTACTTTTATTTAACTATTTTATTTTTTTCTCTTTTTATAATTATAAATTATATCCTTCCAAATCTTTTTTAATCTTCTAATTTCATCACATATTTCAAAATAATTTATATCACCATCTTCATAAGGTTTCTTCTTATCATCGTCATATTTATTATTTAGTTTTAATTTCATAATTTCATTTTCTTGTATTACATTTATTTCTTTTTCTTTTTTCTCCATTTCATATATCTTTTTTACTGTATTTTGCATTTCTTCTTTTACATTTTTCTTTTCCATATTCTCTTGTTGTATAATTTTTTAATTTTTTATTTGTATTAGTATTGATTTCTTTTATTTCATCTTTACCTTCCTTGTTAATAATTATTTTAATTTTTTCTTCTTGTAATTCCTCTAATTCTGTTTTTCTCATTATCGTTTCAGTTCTTATTTCTGTTTCTGTTTCTTCTAATGTTTCTCTATACATTTCCATTTGCTTCTTCGTCTCATCTTTTAATTCTTCATTATTTTTGTTCATGTCTTTTTTTATTTCCTTTTTCATTGCATCCATATTTAAAATTATTGCTTCAGTATTTTTGTTCATATTTCTTTAATTTCTTTAAACATTTTTTTCATTTCTTTTTTCATAGAATCCATATTCTTGTTTATTTCTTCATAATATTTGTCTTGTTTTTCATTCATTTTTTCTAAAAATTTAAACATCCTTTCCATGTCACTTTCTTCATGTTTGTTATCACTACTTTCTATAATTGCTTCTATAATTGTAGTATTCTCTTTTTCATCTCCCGATTCATTATTTTCCATAATATTTATATCATCTTTTTGATGATCTCCTTTTTGTGCATTATCCCTATCCTGTCTTTGTCTTCTTGTTTCCATAATTATATATTTTTTTTTTTTTAGTTTTAAAATTTATTTTTAATTTTCAATTCAATAATTTTAGTTTTATAATTTATGTTTAATTGTTTTAATAAAATTTTCCCCACAAATCACTGCGTCTATTATATAAATGCAAATATCTTACCTATCTGTCAGTCCCGTCTGTCAAAGTCCTTGGAGGTGTCTCGAATTTTGAATTTCTAGTTGCTTGTAGGATGTCTCGAATTTGCAGTTCTAGGTGCTAGTAGGTGTCTCGATTTGCAGGTCAGGTACTTGTAGGTGTCTCAAATTTGCAGTTCTGGGTGCTAGTAGTTGACTTGTATTGGGCCCCACGTTGGTTCGACAATTTTGTAATGGTTACTCTTCTATGCCACAGCTTTTGGGTATGGGTCTTTCTCTTTTTCTTTGTTGATTCAACTCAAACCAAATTTTCATTTAATTCTATCTTTTATTTAACTTTTAACTTTAACTTCATAAAAATTACCATCAATCAAATTCAAAAATTATTAATCCAATCCAAAAATCAATAATCGTTTCTATAACATTTCCTCTCATATTTATATCAATTATCAAAAAAAATAGTCACTGGTCTCGGTCGTCATACTTTACAGTAATATATTTTTAATTTACACAATAGACACAGTGATACCATAACAATATATATATATATATATATATATATATATATATATATATATATATATATATATATATATATAAATATTTTAGTTTATGTTATCTTGGGTATAGGTTTGTGTAAATAAACAAATCTTCTATTTTTTGTAACTTGACGTTTCGTCCATTATACTGGACTTTTTCAAAAGTTTTTTATTATCTAAAAATACAATAAATATGGTTGAAACAAACAATAAACATTTAAGACATTACAATCATAGTTCCAATAGTTAGGAACTTTAAAATTATTTTACATATAGGTATACGCACCTTAAAATATATTAAACAATGTTCGGTGTTTCGGATTTGTTTAAAAATAATTTCGATTGTCTCGTGAAGGAATGTTGGATTTTTTTTTCTTATTATTTTATTTGTGGTATTCTTTTTCTGGGTAAGTATAATGGACAAAACGTCAAGTTACAAAAAATAGAAGATTTGTTTATTTACACAAACCTATACCCAAGATAACATAAACTAAAATATTTATATACGACGGTTTAAGACAAATAAATAAGATATATATATATATATATATATATATATATATATATATATATATATATAACGTAAAGTCAATTGTGGAGGTGCAGTCAACGTTATGGCCAAGGCAATTAAAAGAAAACTCTTTGATTACAGTCAAGCTTTCGAATTGATTTAATTCTTCTTTAGGACATCTATGGTAAAGAACAATTTTTTATAATAAAAATATTGTTACACATTTAGTTTACTTACTAATCGTGAGGTTACAAGAGAAACGACGAATTCCGTTTAACAACATTACACTAATAAAATAATTTAAAATTAAGGTAGGTACATCACTATTTTTTAAAAATACATAAAATTATATACATTTAAGACATAAAACTAATTATTTAGATCTTTCTAGTGTGGAGGTTTGTCTTTAAATGATGATTGATTGACAGAAGGGAAACATGTATCAATAGAAAATCTGATATAGAAGGGCTAAGCAATATTTATTGTTACATTCTATCTTTCCAAAAATAAATATAAATAAATTTAAATAAATAAAATCTAAAATATAAATATAAAGAAAATATCACTATAAATAAATTAAAATAAATATAAAGTTTAATAAAACACTAATATAAATTAAATATACAAACACAAAAACCAACAACTTTTATTAAACAGTACATATAAAAATCTTTGAATTTAAAATCCCTCATCTCATGACAACAGAATTTTACTTGATATAATTTCAAAATCACAAATAAATATATCAATAACATGTTTTGCTCTCCTACTGTTGTTAAAATAAAAACTATATATAAAAAACACATATACATATATAAAAATTTTAAAAGAAACTAAAGACAGATTAAAAATCAATCATCATTTAAAGACAAACCTCCACACTAGAAAGATCTAAATAATTAGTTTTATGTCTTAAATGTATATAATTTTATATATTTTTAAAAAATAGTGATGTACCTACCTTAATTTTAAATTATTTTATTAGTGTAATGTTGTTAAACGGAATTCGTCGTTTCTCTTGTAACCTCACGATTAGTAAGTAAACTAAATGTGTAACAATATTTTTATTATAAAAAATTGTTCTTCACCATAGATGTCCTAAAGAAGAATTAAATCAATTCGAAAGCTTGACTGTAATCAAAGAGTTTTCTTTTAATTACCTTGGCCATATCGTTGACTGCACCTCCACAATTGACTTTACGTTGTATTGAACCAGTCATTAGTACCATTATTTATATATATATATATATATATATATATATATATATATATATATATATATATATATTATATATATATAAAACGAACAGAGCGTTTTGTGACAGTCTAAGAATGTCCAAAGATGATACATAACGTATCTAGTGCCTTACTGTCAAAAGTAATAATTTCAGTTTTGAACTGAAATGGTGTCGGTTAGAAATTTCTAACACTTTAAAAGACACCTTGGATGCTGCGATATAAATAGATATAAATATCATTTAACCTATATCAGGGCAAAACCAAACTACAGACACGTGTTTCGCTCTTAGTTTGAGCTCATCAGTGTAGTACAGGCTATGTCTCTCAAGTCACTAATCAAGAGACATCCCTGCTATAAATTGAACGATATCTATAGATGTCAAATTGCAAAACTGATAAACAGTCGCAAGTGGTTCCATCTTCACTCCAAAAATGGTATTTCAGTGGTAGCTTTGCATCTTGAATATAACCTTAGGCAGAGTAAAATGATAAAACGAACAGAGCGTTTTGTGACAGTCTAAGAATGTCCAAAGATGATACATAACGTATCTAGTGCCTTACTGTCAAAAGTAATAATTTCAGTTTTGAACTGAAATGGTGTCGGTTAGAAATTTCTAACACTTTAAAAGACACCTTGGATGCTGCGATATAAATAGATATAAATATCATTCAACCTATATCAGGGCAAAACCAAACTACAGACACGTGTTTCGCTCTTAGTTTGAGCTCATCAGTGTAGTACAGGCTATGTCTCTCAAGTCACTAATCAAGAGACATCCCTGCTTAAATTGAACGATATCTATAGATGTCAAATTGCAAAACTGATAAACAGTCGCAAGTGGTTCCATCTTCACTCCAAAAATGGTATTTCAGTGGTAGCTTTGCATCTTGAATATAACCTTAGGCAAGGTAAAATGATAAAACGAACAGAGCGTTTTGTGACAGTCTAAGAATGTCCAAAGATGATACATAACGTA
The DNA here is from genome assembly GCA_964028335.1 of Altica lythri. Lineage (NCBI taxonomy): Eukaryota > Metazoa > Arthropoda > Insecta > Coleoptera > Chrysomelidae > Altica > Altica lythri. Next base: position 11,821,350 of record OZ034805.1, on the reverse strand, counting down.
TCTAGTGCCTTACTGTCAAAAGTAATAATTTCAGTTTTGAACTGAAATGGTGTCGGTTAGAAATTTCTAACACTTTAAAAGACACCTTGGATGCTGCGATATAAATAGATATAAATATCATTCAACCTATATCAGGGCAAAACCAAACTACAGACACGTGTTTCGCTCTTAGTTTGAGCTCATCAGTGTAGTACAGGCTATGTCTCTCAAGTCACTAATCAAGAGACATCCCTGCTATAAATTGAACGATATCTATAACTAAGAGCGAAACACGTGTCTGTAGTTTGGTTTTGCCCTGATATAGGTTGAATGATATTTATATCTATTTATATCGCAGCATCCAAGGTGTCTTTTAAAGTGTTAGAAATTTCTAACCGACACCATTTCAGTTCAAAACTGAAATTATTACTTTTGACAGTAAGGCACTAGATACGTTATGTATCATCTTTGGACATTCTTAGACTGTCACAAAACGCTCTGTTCATTTTATCATTTTACCTTGCCTAAGGTTATATTCAAGATGCAAAGCTACCACTGAAATACCATTTTTGGAGTAAAGATGGAACCACTTGAGACTGTTTATCAGTTTTGCAATTTGACATCTATAGATATCGTTCAATTTATAGCAGGGATGTCTCTTGATTAGTGACTTGAGAGACATAGCATGTACTACACTGATGAGCTCAAACTAAGAGCGAAACACGTGTCTGTAGTTTGGTTTTGCCCTGATATAGGTTGAATGATATTTATATCTATTTATATCGCAGCATCCAAGGTGTCTTTTAAAGTGTTAGAAATTTCTAACCGACACCATTTCAGTTCAAAACTGAAATTATTACTTTTGACAGTAAGGCACTAGATACGTTATGTATCATCTTTGGACATTCTTAGACTGTCACAAAACGCTCTGTTCGTTTTATCATTTTACCTTGCCTAAGGTTATATTCAAGATGAAAAGCTACCACTGAAATACCATTTTTGGAGTGAAGATAGAACCACTTGCGACTGTTTATCAGTTTTGCAATTTGACATCTATAGATATCGTTCAATTTATAGCAGGGATGTCTCTTGATTAGTGACTTGAGAGACATAGCCTGTACTACACTGATGAGCTCAAACTAAGAGCGAAACACGTGTCTGTAGTTTGGTTGTGCCCTGATATAGGTTGAATGATATTTATATCTATTTATATCGCAGCATCCAAGGTGTCTTTTAAAGTGTTAGAAATTTCTAACCGACACCATTTCAGTTCAAAACTGAAATTATTACTTTTGACAGTAAGGCACTAGATACGTTATGTATCATCTTTGGACATTCTTAGACTGTCATAAAACGCTCTGTTCGTTTTATCATTTTACCTTGCCTAAGGTTATATTCAAGATGCAAAGCTACCACTGAAATACCATTTTTGGAGTGAAGATGGAACCACTTGCGACTGTTTATCAGTTTTGCAATTTGACATCTATAGATATCGTTCAATTTATAGCAGGGATGTCTCTTGATTAGTGACTTGAGAGACATAGCCTGTACTACACTGATGAGCTCAAACTAAGAGCAAAACACGTGTCTGTAGTTTGGTTTTGCCCTGATATAGGTTGAATGATATTTATATCTATTTATATCGCAGCATCCAAGGTGTCTTTTAAAGTGTTAGAAATTTCTAACCGACACCATTTCAGTTCAAAACTGAAATTATTACTTTTGACAGTAAGGCACTAGATACGTTATGTATTATCTTTGGATATTATATATATATATATAACGTGAAGTCAATCGTGGAGTTGCAGTCAACGTTTGGCCAAGGTAAGTAAAGAAAACTCTTTGATTTCAGTCAAGCTTTCGAATTTATTTAATTCTTCTTCAGGACATCTGTGGTGAAGAACAATTTTTATATAATAAAGAAATATTGTTACAAATGTGATGACTTACTAATCGTGAGGTTATAAGAGAAGCGACGAATTCCGTTTGACAGCATTACACTAATAAAACATTTTAAAAATCAGGTACATCACTATTAAAATACATAAAAATATATACATTTACACCATAAAACTTATAATTTTGTTATTTTTAGCATGGAGGTTTGTCTGTAAATGATTGAATTTTAATGTGTCTTCAATTTCCTTTTTTTTATCTGTGTGTTTTTTGTATACCTTATGGTTTTTATTTTACACAGTAGGAGAGCAAAACATTTAGATGATTTATTTATTTAGATTTAATTATTATATCATGTAAAATTCTGTAGTCATGAAATGCGGGATTCCAATTTTAAAAATGTATTTGTTAAATTTTATGAACGTTGTTGTGTTTTTATTTTTATTTATTTTAGTGTTATATTAATCTTTATGTTTGTAATCATGTTTTAATTTATTATTACTGTTTATTTATCTTTATATTTATATATTAAATTTTTTTTATTTATATTTATTTTTGAAACGACAGAATGTAACAATAAATATTACTCAGCCCTTCTATATCCGATTTTCTATTAATACATGTTTCCCTTCTGTCAATGTGTGTCATTTCTAAGAATAATCGTTTCTTAAGGTTCCTTTCCCTTTCTAAAATTTTTGTTTCTTCAAATTTAAAACTATGACCATTTTTAATTGCATGTTCAGTTAGTGCGCATGCTTTATATTTATTATTTTTAATGTCACTTTTATGCGAGATGTTCCTGCTGTGTACAGTTCGGCATGTTTCCCCAATATACACCCTTTCACAATCATTTCATATACTACATTTGAACTTTCTAAATTACTAAGCGGATCTTTGGTTCGGGTGTATAATCTAGAAATGGTTTTGATATTTTTCGTGCCTATTTTAAAATTTTCATAATTTTTGAATAGTTTTAAAAGTTTAGGAGTGAGTTGTGGGATATAAGGTAAAGAATCAAAAATTGGCTGTGAAATTTCATTAGACAAGACACCTCTCTCAATGTCAAATGTTTGTTGTTGATTGAAATTATTGTTGTCACTTATTCTTGCAATGCACGTGGTACTAAAAATTAATTTATTTAATAATCCCAAAGGGTATGAATTATTTAACAGTATTCCTTTTAATTTAAGTAAAACTTTGGTTTTTAAATTTTGGGTGTGATAGTTTTAAAACCCTGTCTTTTAATCCCAGAATTAGGTTAATCTTAGTTCTTGGAGGGTGTTCAGAATAAAAATTAATAAACCTGTTGCTGCATATTGGTTTACGGTACCATTCAGTTTGTAGGATGTTGTTTTGTGTGCGATGGACGATTAAATCTAGGAAAGGTAACCTGTTATTAATTTCTTTTTCCACTGTGAATTGCAGTTGTTTACATTGGTTATTAAAAATTTTTAGGACAAGATCAACTTTATTAAATGGTATCGCAAGTATTAAATCATCAACAAAACGTTTGACAAAAGGAATTTTGAATGGTATTTGATTAATACTTCTCTCTACCAAGTCATCCAGTACAAAGTGGTAGAGAGAAGTATTAATCAAATACCATTCAAAATTTCTTTTGTCAAACGTTTTGTTGATGATTTAATACTTGCGATACCATTTAATAAAGTTGATCTTGTCCTAAAAATTTTTAATAACCAATGTAAACAACTGCAATTTACAGTGGACAAAGAAATTAATAACAGGTTACCTTTCCTAGATTTAATCGTCCATCGCACACAAAACAACATCCTACAAACTGAATGGTACCGTAAACCAATATGCAGCAACAGGTTTATTAATTTTTATTCTGAACACCCTCCAAGAACTAAGATTAACCTAATTCTGGGATTAAAAGACAGGGTTTTAAAACTATCACACCCAAAATTTAAAAACCAAAGTTTTACTTAAATTAAAAGGAATACTGTTAAATAATTCATACCCTTTGGGATTATTAAATAAATTAATTTTTAGTACCACGTGCATTGCAAGAATAAGTGACAACAATAATTTCAATCAACAACAAACATTTGACATTGAGAGAGGTGTCTTGTCTAATGAAATTTCACAGCCAATTTTTGATTCTTTACCTTATATCCCACAACTCACTCCTAAACTTTTAAAACTATTCAAAAATTATGAAAATTTTAAAATAGGCACGAAAAATATCAAAACCATTTCTAGATTATACACCCGAACCAAAGATCCGCTTAGTAATTTAGAAAGTTCAAATGTAGTATATGAAATGATTGTGAAAGGGTGTATATTGGGGAAACATGCCGAACTGTACACAGCAGGAACATCTCGCATAAAAGTGACATTAAAAATAATAAATATAAAGCATGCGCACTAACTGAACATGCAATTAAAAATGGTCATAGTTTTAAATTTGAAGAAACAAAAATTTTAGAAAGGGAAAGGAACCTTAAGAAACGATTATTCTTACAAATGACACACATTGACAGAAGGGAAACATGTATTAATAGAAAATCGGATATAGAAGGGCTGAGTAATATTTATTGTTACATTCTGTCGTTTCAAAAATAAATATATATAAAAAAAATTTAATATATAAATATAAAGATAAATAAACAGTAATAATAAATTAAAACATGATTACAAACATAAAGATTAATATAACACTAAAATAAATAAAAATAAAAACACAACAACGTTCATAAAATTTAACAAATACATTTTTAAAATTGGAATCCCGCATTTCATGACTACAGAATTTTACTTGATATAATAATTAAATCTAAATAAATAAATCATCTAAATATTTTGCTCTCCTACTGTGTTAAAATAAAAACCATAAAGTATACAAAAAACACACAGATAAAAAAAAGGAAATTGAAGACACATTAAAATTCAATCATTTACAGACAAACCTCCATGCTAAAAATAACAAAATTATAAGTTTTATGGTGTAAATGTATATATTTTTATGTATTTTAATAGTGATGTACCTGATTTTTAAAATGTTTTATTAGTGTAATGTTGTCAAACGGAATTCGTCGCTTCTCTTATAACCTCACGATTAGTAAGTCATCACATTTGTAACAATATTTCTTTATTATATAAAAATTGTTCTTCACCACAGATGTCCTGAAGAAGAATTAAATAAATTCGAAAGCTTGACTGAAATCAAAGAGTTTTCTTTACTTACCTTGGCCAAACGTTGACTGCAACTCCACGATTGACTTCACGTTATATTGAACCAGTGACTATACCATTATTCGTATTATATATATATATATATATATATATATATATATATATATATATATATAACTTGCTATGAATTTGTTTATAAGTATATATGCTATAATTAAATTTTTACTATGGAATTTAAACTTTTTATAAGGAATTTTAATTAAGGTAAATGAATTTTATATATATGATTTTAGATATTATTTTAACATAGCCCACAATACTCTTTACTCAGGGTAGAATTCAAAATTTAAAAAAAATTATTATTAAAATTGGTTATAACTTTGTCTTCAATATAAATTTTTATTTTTTAATTCTTATGAACCAAATGACGCGCTAATTATTGATTTTTACTGTGAACTCATAACCTTAAATTTCGATTCTTAAAACGGTGTTAGTGAAATTGTGCAAAACTTCTATAAGATATTTAAATGAAATGAGAAATTCTGAATATTATAAAGTCTAGTGATATGCAAAATTATTTTAAAATTGAAGTGGAAATGAGTTTAGTTTATACAATGAAAGAAATAACACACAGTTTATTAAATATTGTTCTAAAATACCGTATTAATGCTGCTAATCCTATGGTACAAGTCTTCTACCATCCATGAACTGCTAGAACGATTTAAATGATGAACTTCCTTCAATTCTTGGGAAAAACTGATGTATTTCAAACTGGTAAGTGCTTAATTCAATACCTTTCTTCTTAACTTGTGAATTTCCCTTCTTTATAACGATGTATATTCTTCCTGATACAATGTCTCTTCGTCTCAAGTTTTCAATCTTTTAAAATTACTTATTTATAATCTTTCTTTCTTACCAAACACGTAGTATTGCTTCTTATTAACTTGAATAATAATATTATCTTGTTTTAAACTCTTTTTACTTAATATTTTATGAAAAAACTCAATTTTTTTACTGCATAACATTTATTCACATCCGTTCTCTTCAAAGGATCAAGGGAAAAAGAGCTTCTCCAAAATCAACAAATTAACAATTGAATGTCCCTAACAACCGAAATCATATACAATTTGTTTAACAAACAAACTTGATTACATGCAAATAAAACAAGTTATACCTACTAGATTACTTATCCTAATTTTAACAATTTCTACCATGATCATGCATACTGGATTTATTACACTAATTTACAAATTTCTATTATGATCATTCATACTAGATTTCTAACACTAAATACCAATTCTTATTCCTACTATGATCTAATATAAATTTAATTTTCAGAATTTCTCATTTTCTTATTAATTTTATAACTAACAAATGTGGATATTATGGATATGAAAATTTATATACAGTCTTTTAAAAGTGAGTATTTAATACTTTATTCAGCTAATAAAATTATTTTAAAACAAATGTATCTTTAATATTTAATTTTTTATTTATCTTTCTTATTTTATTTTTCTTTTTTAGGAATGAAGAGAATAATTTTTAATATCCGGAAAAAATGAAAACTAAATTATGCAAATTCCAATGCTTTGTACTCCTCCCTGGGATCAAGAATATCTTTTTTAATCATTGTTTTATTTAATTTATCATAATATATATATATATATATATATATATATATATATATATATATATATATATATATATATATATATATATATATGTATATACAAAAAATATGTCGCACTCCCTTATATAAATGGATTGTCATTAAACATATACTTAGTAAAATTAACTTATCGGTGTGCCACAGTGCATTTAACACTAGCAACTGGCAACTGCTTGTATACCAAATTAAAAAGTAAGGTCTCAAAAAATAAAAAATCAAACATAATATATTTTATTTCATCCTGTCCAGTAAATACACTTCCCTATAATCAATTTGGCGCCGGTAAGTAAAACATTACGGTATCAGGTACTGTAATGTGTTGTCTAGCAACGCTGCTCTGATTGCTTAAGGGAAGACAATTACTTTTAATTTTTGACAGTTAAAAATACTATAATGACTAAAAAATAAAAATAAAATAATTAATTATTTACTTTTACATCCATATTTAAAAAGAAGTCAATGTTATTCAATTTTATCTTAAAAATTAAATTTTAATAATAAAAAAATTATTTGACAGTGACAGATGGCTTTCAAGGTGATTTGACCTAACTAATCAAGTTACGAACTATTTTTAACACGCTTTTATTAACTTCACCTGTATGTAATGTATGTTTGTTTGTAACTCTCCACTCCGTTATATAATTATATCTCGATAAGTTATCGTTTTTTTAAAAAAACACAGGAATACTTTTTTGTTTAGAATTAAATTTTACATCAACTGTCAAATTATGACAGGTGTCATATTGACAGTTTTCGAAACAAACACTATTTTGTGAATATCTCGAAAAGTTATCGTTTTTTTGGAAAAACACAGGAATACTTTTTTGTTTGGAATTAAATTTTACATCAACTGTCAAATTATGACAGCTGTCGTATTACCAACTTTCGAAATAAACACTATTTTGTGAATATCTCAAAAAGTTATCGTTTTTAAAAAAAAAACACAGGAATACTTTTTCGTTTGAAATTAAATTTTACATCAACTGTTAAATTATGACAGCTGTCATATTGACAATTTTCAAAATAAACACTATTTTGTGAATATCTCGAAAAGTTATCGTTTTTTTGAAAAAACACAAGAGTACTTTTTCGTTTGGAATTAAATTTTACATCAACTGTCACATCATGACAGCTGTCACATTAACAGTTTTTGAAATAAAGACTATTTTGTGAATATCCCGAAAAGTTATCGTTTTTTTGAAAAAACACAGGAATACTTTTTTGTTTAGAATTAAATTTTACATCAACTGTCAAATTATGACAGCTGTCATATTGACAGTTTTCGAAACAAACACTATTTTGTGAATATCTCGAAAAGTTATCGTTTTTTGATGTGAAACATCTATAGCGGCACGTAAATCAGATTTCTCGCGTGGTGACGGTGACGTCATGACGTAAAAAACCTAACGCATCGATAATAATCGATAAGAGATGTACTGATATCTTATATGAAATTGGTGTCATGTTTTGAGCGACGCGACGGTGGCGCGCCAACAATAGGGGGAAAAAGCTCATCGATTCAAAAATTTGGCGGTACAGGGTATGAATTGTTTCATAAAAACCTAACTCGATTCCGCCTACTATCTATTCTATATATCTAAAAATGTTTGTTTGTATAGGCAACATAATATACCTACATATTTTGCTGACCTGTAAAATTGACAGCTAGTCAATCAAAATTGATTGTTGGTGAATAGTTGTCATATAGTTGTCCGCGTAAAATTTGTGTATAAGTTTTAAATATGAATAAACAAAGTGTTAATAAAGATAGTGATGAAAAAATATTGAATAAAAACGAGTGAGTCCTACCTACTTTATATACATTAGGGTGTCCGTTACTTCCCAAATTTGGTTTTGTTCTCCAAACACCCATCATCAAATTTTTAGATTATGACCTAACAAAAATTATCAGACCCAAACCAGCCCTTAATATTCACATTTACCCGTGCCTAAATCATAATACATTTCCCATTTAAATACCGTTTAAAAGTTATTCAACGATAAAGTTGTATTCATAGTTAAATTCATCATTTTCCTAATTTTTATTTAGTATCGCTTTTTGTTTGTACTAAAATTATGAAGTAACTACAATTATATTAATATAGTAACGTACTTCTATATAAATTTGTGTTTTAATAATTTCCTTTTTTAAGATTATTGAATTTAAGGCAATTAAATAAAAAGCTAAACGAAATCACTTTTTAAATTCATTCAATAAATAGTCATCGTTATCTGGAAAAAATCGTAATATTTTATTTTATCATTATGACATATTTAGTTCCTATCACAATCTGTTCTTTTTTGCATATTACTTTTACACAATAATGTCGATGTTTTACATCTGCCAGGCGTCCCGTGACGGCTCACATTTTTTTTGAAAAAACACAAGAATAGTTTTTCGTTTGGAATTGAATTTTACATCAACTGTTAAATTATGACAGCTGTCATGTTGACAGCTTTCGAAATAAACACTATTTTGTGAATATCTCGAAAAGTTATCGTTTTTAACACGCTTTTTATTATTATTTATTAATAAACTTCACCTGTATGTATGTATGTATGTTTGTTTGTTTGTAACTCTCCACTCCGCAGCTGCTGCCTCGGGTAAGTCCCATATCGTTATTTTTAGTCACTACCTCCCCGTGCCGGAAGTGGGTAATAAACAATACGTTTAATTATAAACGATATAAATGAAATTGTCTTAGAATTAATCTAACAATTCTTTAGATTTCACAATAGAAATTTTTTTTTCCAAGTTCTGAAAACAATGCGTTTAATTATAAACAATATGAATGAAATTGTCTTAGAATTAATCTAACAATTATTTAGATTTCACAACAATAATTTTTTTTTCCAAGTGATTAAAACAATATGTTTAATCATTAACAATATGAATACAATAAATATAATTTGAAAAATCAAAAAAACACGCTTTCAAAGCATTTCCGAAAAAAGTTTGTAAAGATTAAGCCTTGGATAACACTTGGTTTAATAACGTCAATGAATCGCAGAGACAAAATGAAGAAGCAATTATTGAAACATCCAAGCGATCACCTTTTGAGTGAATACCGTAACTATCGAAACACACTGACAAAACTAGTTTCAAAACAAAAATATAACTATTACTCTAATAAAATTGACAATGCTGGTCAAGACATTAAAAAAGTTTGGAATACCATTAAAGAGTTTATAGGCCGAGAAAACAACGAAACTGTTTCTATCACTCTTCAGGATAACGGTCTGAATATAAGTAACCCAGAAATAGTAGCTAATAAATTAAATGAATATTTTGTTGGAGTTAGTGATTCTTTTGTACCCACCTATATTGGCCCCTCTTCGACGTCAGGTCATAAGCCAAATATCTCATCTTCTATGTTCCTTGAGCCAGTCACAGAAAACGAAATAAACAGCATTATTGTTGGTCTGAGAGATGGTGCGTCGATGGGAGCTGATGGTATCTGGGTAAAGGTTATTAAAAATTGTCGTCAGCATTTATTGTCCCCATTAGTGTACCTTATTAATATGTGTTTTAATCTTGGAGAATTTCCGTCTTCGTTAAAACATTCCATAGTAACTCCTATTTATAAAAAATCTGGAAGTAGAGAAGATCCAAACAACTATCGTCCCATATCTGTCACCAGTCAGTTCTCAAAGATATTTGAAAAAGCAATAGCTATCAGACTTAATAATTATTTTGATAAATATAATATCATCTCTCACCGACAGTTCGGGTTTCGTAAGAACCTGTCAACACAAGATGCCTTATACTTCTGTTTTAAAAACATATATAATTCTATCAACTCTAATAATAAAACAATTGGAATATTTTTGGATCTACGAAAGGCATTCGATACGGTCCCTCACGGTCTGTTGTTAGAGAAACTTGAAAATTATGGAATAAGGGGTCAAGTTTTAAACTTATTTAGGTCATATCTGACTGGCAGAAACCAGGTGGTAAAAGTTGGAAATACTTTCAGTGAACCATTAGTCACTAAAACTGGTGTGCCTCAGGGCACTGTACTAGGTCCCATTATGTTTATAGCTTACATAAACGAGCTTCTTGAAACTGACATAGACGGCGAAATCATAACTTACGCTGATGACACGGCACTGGTATTTTCAGCTACTACCTGGGACGAAGCTAAGCAGAAGGCTGAAATGGGAATAAAAAAGGTTGTCAGTTGGTTGGATTTGCATAGACTATCTTTAAATATTACCAAAACACATTTTATGCCATTTTTTGCGAGTTCCTCGGAACAAATACATTTTAATTATTTGACTGTACATAGTTTGTCATGCCACGGTACATGCCAGTGCAACGAGCGCATCCTTGTCACGAACGAAACTAAATATCTTGGAATCGTTGTGGACAGTCGATTACGCTGGGAAGGTCATATAAACCAATTAACAAAAAAGTTAAAACCATTTCTTTTTATATTTTACCAACTTCGTCAAATACTTAATCACAGAAAACTTATAACCGTGTACAGATCATTAATTGAATCTATAATACAATATGGAATAATAATTTGGGGAGGAACTTACAAAACATTAACTAACTCATTAAACATACGTCAAAAATACTTGATTAAAATTATTTTATTCAAAAATAAATTTTATTCTAGCGAACAACTTTATTTAGAGTCAGGCCTATTGGATATACAATGCTTGTACATTTTGAAATCGTGTACGTTCGTTAAAAGGGTATCAGAGTTGAGAGGGGTTATAAGTCATCCTTTTAGTACACGTAATCGTCTTGAGGGGACTCTTGCAGTTCCGAAAATGAGGACGACATTAAACCAAAAATTTATTTCATATCTCGGCCCAAAATTTTACAATAAAATACCTGCCAGCTTAAAGAGGATCAACAATCCTTCAATGTTTTCCAAAAAGCTGTACTTCCATTTATCACAATACCGCTCTGAATTTTGTTATTAATGTAAACGTATTATTTTTACTTTATACATAAACAAATATATTTGAAAATTATTTACACTTCACTAACATCCTCAGACTGCGATCATTAAGGTTTTTTTTTGTGTTTTCTTTTTTGTAGTTAATAATTAAGTTTATAGTCACTAAACGACATAATACAATTGACAATTACTAAAAATACAAGACGACCCTTTCAAGGGTCAGGTATAGCCTAGTTTATAATTGTGAGCAATGTACTATGTATCTTTTATGAATAAACGATTTGATTTGATTTAATTTGATTTCCAACTAAATAAACGAATAATGATTGAGTGAGGGTCTTGTAATGGTCACAGCAAATTAACGAATCTATTGAAATAAAATAAATTGGACTAAAAAGTAAAAAATAAATATAGTTTAAAAAAACTAAAAAACACGCTTTTATAAAGCATGTTCCTGAAAAACATCGAACTAAAAAGTTAAAAATAATTTTCAAAATAAAATTAAAACAAAAATAAATGAAAAATACTAGTATTATTGTGAAAAAAGCGTGGGCGCTTGACATTCGAAAAATATGGTATGCAGCGCCCACGCTTTTTTCACAATAATACTAGTATTTTTCATTTATTTTTGTTTTAATTTTATTTTGAAAATTATTTTTAACTTTTTAGTTCGATGTTTTTCAGGAACATGCTTTATAAAAGCGTGTTATTTAGTTTTTTTGAACTATATTTATTAGTTAAGTTACGAACTACTGTTAAAATTTTTATGAATTCATTAATTTATACAAACGGGATGAAAAAAATATAATACGATACATGGTCGTTAGGTGTTATTACACTAGTCGTTTTTATTTCCGGACTTGGCTCCTACGTCGCCTCGTCCGTAAACTAACTCGTACTGTAATAAGTCCCCTACCGACCTTGTAACGTATAAATACTATTACTCCTTGCTTAAATTGTACCAAATAATATCTTGGCATGACAACTCTATATTTGTAAAACCGCATAAATGGTCATAAATACACTAAAAATGCATCAACTGCTCTACATATACATGAGGCCACTTGATTTAAAAAATACAGCTATTTTGGATCAAGATAAAACTAAACAAAAAATAGCAATTCAGTCCAGGAGGAATCGGCGCATGAGTACCGAAAACTATTCCACCTCAATTTTTTTATTCGATCCTCTTCAAATTGCCCTACTGATAATATAAATGTTATTAATAATTATTTTTTTTTTATATTCTTTATTGGAATACAATTAGAACAATGTTATTAATAATTAAATTATTTTAGGAAGTTTTGATTATTTAGAAACTTTTTTGTTCCTTGTCGTTTTTTGCGGAATCATTTCGTTTTGGAGTAAAAAAATAAAAAGTAGGACCATGTCAATTGAGCTAACTTCCTAAAATAATTTTTTGTTATTGTAAATATTAATTGCTAAGAAAGTTACAAACAAAATATTAAGAGGGGATCCTTGATTTGCACCCTTAGAATGGGGTAGGGCAGGTGAAAAGTGGCAGAAGAAATGCGTCTTTATAAAAATGATGTTCACCCAAATTTTTAATTTTTTATCTTGGACCAATAAGAAGATATTAAATTAAAACCGTATTTTACCACCCCTCTTTAAAGGGTTATAACCCTGACAGGAGTCTCTAAAAAAAATTTTTTTATAGGAAAGACCCTACTTATTTTTCATCAAGAAATACGTATACGAAGTTTCCGTAGTTAATTCTGGGACACCCTGTATATAAATAATAAAACTATATTGGGTACGCAATTAAACGTGGAGAAAAAACATTCAAATGAATTGAAAAATAAATAAAATAAAAAATAATTTTATGTGTCGTTAGTGCGAGTCAATTCTTAACTAATTATTCTTTGTTTTTTGCTTATAGTTATTCAGTTTTTTTTTTATTTCGTTTAAGACTTAAGATTGTTAAACGTTGTTGCACCCATTACAGTGATTTCGTGTAATTTTAGCTAAATATTTTTTTAGTTTTTGTGGTTTTTTGTTGCAATAAATGTATGTCATGTCGTTTTTAGTTGTTCCCAAAAAAAGTAAACATTCTGATCATACCTTACTATGTATTTTTTGGGAAGTTGCAAACAATGCAGTGAAAATCTGAAGCCTGATATAATTATATAACTGTACAATGTTATGGACGAAATGATGAGGCCGCTATCCGGTTTTAAGATAGTTGGGTATTTGAAAACAATTTATTCTTTAATTTTTTAATTTTTTATTTTCAGGTAAATTTTTTAAAACCCATGTACAATTGTCTTTTAATGACTGCATTTCATGCTTCATTGCCAGCCTCCAGTTATTTTGTTCACAACAAACAATTGCTTCTTCGTAACAAAGTGGTTCTTTGGGTTCTTTCAGCAGCAACCATTATAACGAACTCGTCAAAGAGTGTCGGCTTCTTAATGCTTGATCCTTCTCTCAATTATCTTCTAAATTCTATATCTTCGTCTAAACTCTCTTCTGGTTCATAACATTGGTTTTCTGCTTGGTCATATGGGTCCATCTCTTCCATAGTATTACTACTTTCATCGACAATATCTATTTCTTCTGTATCATAATTATTTCGAACAAGATGCAGGACATCTATTGTAGGTTGCGAACTTAAGAACTGTTTGGATTTATGAAACTGTTTTAAATTCATTAAAAACAACATCTAGTGAAAGTATTAGTCGATGCTGTTCTTCTGACCATATCTTTTATCCATCATCATTTTCATAACCCACGAGCATACCTCTTTAATAGATTTTTTATCCAATTTTCTCCTGCACACTTTAGGAACGTGAGCATAACAAGTACTGCCGATTACTGTTTAAGTTCAGGCTTCTTGTTAAAACATATTTCATGTGGTAATTTACCAGGAATACTGGATATACCAGATCTATTTAAGATATATGTAGCTGTGTTAACTAATCCAGCTCAAAATGTTTGATCAAAGATACCTTTTCTTGCATGCATTAAAGATCTTGCACATTCGACAATCGTTTTGTTATCACGCTCTGAACGGCCATTTTCTTGTGGTTTGTACGGCATCACCAATCTTTGTATTATTCCACATTTGTTTAAAATATTTGCCACTCGATGGTTATCAAATTCTCCACCATGATCTGACAAAAATTCTTTCACACCATATCCTGCAGCTTTTATTTATTTTAAAACAATATCTAATTTATTTCGCTTTAACAAGTATACAAATCAGTATCTGCTAAATTCATCTTTAAATAGAACATAATATTTAAAACCAGATTTTGATACCTGGAAAGGTCCACAAACATTTGAATAGATCAGTTCTCCTGGAGTTTCTGCTCTTTTTCTTATGCCAGACTTTTTCACAGAAGCTTTTCCATAAACGCAGCCCTCACATAACTCACTATCCAGATTCACGTCAATGTTAAATTCTTGTTTAGTTTCATCTTTAACATGTGTTTTGCTTTGATGACCCTTTCGTGGTAAAGTTGCAATATATTTTCTTTAGAAGTAACCATATTGACACTCAGATTTTTGGGTTTGAGTGCCTGCATCTTCATTTTTTATAGTCCACCAGACTGACATCTAGATCCAACAGTTATTGTTTCTTTATAAATATTGAAATAGCAGCACTTAATGGTGGAAATAAATTCACTTTCTGGATGTTTGTCCTGAGCGGACAAAGTTGAGAAAAGATTTTTCCTGATATTGGGTACATCCCATACGTTGGTTAATAAAAACTCTTTCTTTTTTCCATTTACAAAAGATTGTATTTTGATGGTACCCTGTTCCAATGCCGCAACTGCATATCCATTAGCTGTTGTTATTGTTTGCTCCTTGTTAAATGGTGCATACGATTGGAATACCTCTTGTTGATTTGTAACATACCAATTTTTAAAATCTGCTTCGCAATTCAACACATTCGATGATACAAACTAAGGACATCTGAGTTTCTTTGGCTTTAGTATTTGTATGTTTTTTCGAATTTTGTGGTTTAGAAGGTCTTCCGTCGGCTTTCCATTTATCACATTGCTTCACTTTGTGAGCTTTTTGCTTAAAGTAAGTGCAATAATAACTATATTTATGTGCTTTGCTCTTATTCACTGTATATAAAACTTGTTGCTTGCTCTCATTTATATTTGCTAATGCTTTTTCATAAGAGCATAGCTAATTTGTCAAGTTATCTAACTATTGTTCTGTCTTTATTTGATACCAGAATCCAACTAGACTTGAATAAGAAATATTCAGGTGGTAGAGTTTCTAATATTTTACAAATAAGCAAAATATCTGGCAAGTCGCACTTACAATTATTTTCTGCATCTGCTTTATCTTTAAAAATTTCGCTTTGCAAATTGTTCCAGGGTTCTTAAGTTTTGATAAATGAGTAGCAATACCGTCATCTGATTGTCTAATATAACTAAAAAATTGCATACAGATATCATAGGTTTTATCTGTTGCATTACCGTCATATAAACGATGAAGCTCCAACCAGACTTCCCTGGCTGTCGAAGGTCTCATGACTTTTTCTAATGGGCGTTGCGTCATAATTATTGTAAGAACCAATAAGACAGTACTATCCGTTTGATTGAAAAATGTAACATCTTTTTCATACTTGCATGTTTCTTCTTGTGTTGCTCCTTCGAGTAACGACTTGGGTAAAGTTAATCTACCATCTAGGACGTCCATCGCACCTTTTACAGTTCTCAGAAGAATAGAGATCGTGTATTTCCGAGTAGTCCAGCTCTCTTCACCCTCAAGTAATCCTATTTGCACCTTACTCTGGATTTAATTTAAAATGCGTTTTATTACTTTATGGGGATGACACTTTCCAGACAGTTAATTTTTTTTATTTCAATTCTTACTTAATTTCTTGTTTCTTCTAGCATTACTATTTAGGTACTGTACGCTCTGCTACCATGTTAATATTAATACTATCACTATCAGATCATCTAACTAAAACTTCCTTGTAATAAAATAATGACTGTGTCTAATTATAATTTTATTTCCATCAAAATTGACATATAATTTGTCTCAACTACTTAACTCAACTAAGTAACTTATTTACAACATAGGATGGTTAATTACTTATATAGATGCATTCTTCATTTTGCTTCAACAGAAAATGGCTTAAAAATTAAAATCTACCCTATGACAATATATGCTTTTTCTCTGGAAGTGGTTACCACCCCAACTCGGGGGTAGAAAATATTTATTAAAAAAAACATGGTAATCGCTAGAATAGTGAATTTTAAGACAAAAATGTTCCTTAGAGTTTTTTCGAAAAGTCAATACTTTGGAGTTACTGGTAACTGAAAGTATACAAAATTAAACGGCAAACAAGCATGTCTTTAAACGATTTTTTAATAATTTAGAAATTTTACATTTTATTGGGAAAACTGTCATAGTATAAAATAAATCTTATAAAAAAGAGAGATTCGTTTTGTTTATAGTTATCGCAAACTTAATATTAACAAAGTTATGACTATTCGAAAGTAGACGTTTATACATCAAATACAAAAATCCAAACATATGACCACGAAGTATAGATACCAGGAGTCTAAACGTAATGTTGAACAAATGGTCTCAATTTAGGGGACAGAACTATTGCCGGTAGAGTGAGCCATTGTTCAAGAAATACTGGTTTAAATCCTAACGCGGGAAGTTTTGTTGCTATTGACAGCATTTATGACAACAAATTTTAAATAAATATAGTTATTATCCTAACAAGTGCGGAAAGTTAATTTCCGCAAGAGTTAGGATCAATATTTTTTCTACAAGCATAAAAAAGATACTTTATACATTTTTTAAATTTTATTTTAACTTCTAACAACGTAACAAAATTTGAAATTATTTATTATTAATATTAATATTAAAAGTACAATTTATAGCTTTTTGTAGGCTAATTGCCGAATTAAGTTGTTGCTCCACAGTTGGTCTACTGCTTTCACTGAAGGATATAGCTGGAGTCATGTTTAATTGGCACGCTTCCTGCGCTTCTGATTGTGGTTCATTTAGTGTTAAAATTTTGTTGCATAGGTTCTTTTTCTTTATTTCGGAATCTTCTACGTATCCCTCCGCAACGGTGGTAGATTTCCAGCCGCCCAGTCTCTTAATATTTGTAATTTCTTCTCCAGAATCAGCCAAAAATGTCGCAGAAGAGCGTCTGAAGCTATGACCTGTATAGCACTGAGGATCCGGAAGCTTTAGGTAGGCCGCAATTTCAGAAGGCATTTTTCCAAATGAGTTGATTCCTACACATTGATTAGTGCATTTGCCTTGTTTAAATTGTACAAAAAAACGACGATGAGGTGTGTTTAAAGGTCTCAATGATGCATATTTTTTAATAAGCTTAAAATATCTACCGTTGTTTACTTCTTCCGAGATTACAAAAGCTCTGGATGTGTGATTTTTTGAATCAGTTATTTTTATTGTGATGTAGTTTTCTTTAACCTCGATGTTTTCTAAGGTTATATTTGTGAGTTCTACTCTTCTGCAAGCTCCTGCTAAACCGAAGATAGTGGCCACTTTAATTAATAAATAAACATCATCTGGAGCTTCGACCATAAATTTGGCAATATCTTCTTTATTGAAAACCTTGGCTTTTTTTGGGGAAAAGCCTACAGATTGTTTTTTTAAAAATGTAATTAATTTGTAGAAGTTGCCAATATCGAAATTTTCTCTTAGTTTCATAACAGCCTTTATCATTGAGAATCGGGACCAAAGAGTATTGGGTCTTATAAATTTATTTAGTTCTAAAAAATAAGCCAGTAAAACTTCCTCTTTTTTTAGATTGTTGGTTCCCTTTTGACGAGCCCACTGAACAAAATGATCATACTGCCTTTCATACCTTTGTTTGGAAATCGCAGGAAGGAGTTCTAGGTTGGCCTCAGCAGCAGCCTCCAAAATACTGTGCGGAAGGTCTTCATCGCAATTATCCATTTAATTTTTTTGAATCAAAACTTTAAAAATCACCTGGATTACTATTCAGATACTTGAAAAGATGCAATTCTGACAATTAAATCTTTCATAGTGTCAATAAATACACGACTGCAGCTATAGCAACCCTACTTAAACAGGTGAATTGGTTGTTGCTTTGAATAAGGTTTACAGGGGTGATTTAATAAATTATGATTTTTTTAAAAACAAACATTTTAAAAATCCCTATTTTCATGTAAAATAATCTTAATTTTTTTTACTATTTGTATGTAGTCCAACAAGATAAAGATAATAATACAATAATTTGTCAAAAAAGTTATCGAACAACATCTCTAATTAATAAAAAAAAATGCGTGCGGGAAAAAATCTTTCCCGCACGCCGTGCGGGAAAAAGTATTTCCCGCACTCCGTGCGGGAAAGAGATATTTTCTGAATTAAAATGCGTGCGGGAAAGTGTTGTTTTACGCATGCTTGTAGAAAAAATTAATATTATATATTTAATTTAATTTCGCGACATTTAAATGTCATAATAATAAAAATATCGGTATCTCCTGATTACTTGCGCAGGCAGTGGCAAAAAATAGAACTATGATCTGGGTTGATTATGGAAAAGCCTATACCGTGTAGACTTCTGGTATCTATACTTTGTGCATATGACCTTGAATAACCGGAAAACGATACGTTTCTCATAGGAAACTTATAGAAACTTTTTTAAAGATACTGAAAAATCCGTTCGAACGTTCACTAGTAAATGTGATTTGCATGAAAATTAAGGTAAGTTATAACTGAAATAAAGTCCCCTAATATTTTTTGCTTTGCAAAAAGTAACAAACTCTTCCTCGCCAAAACCTGGTTAAAGCTATCCGTTCCCCATTTACAATTTTCTTTGTTTATATACAAACATCAAACTACCAGTGGGTGCGTATACTTGAATTATTTGCATCTTAGACCTTTTCGATAGGTTCATGACCATTTGTATAGAATTTCCAACAAGTTCTACTGTTTTTGAGTTTTCAGAAAATCCTGAAAGAAATATGTAGTCGTTAGTTTCAGTCAATAGAAGATGCAGTCAATACCTTTAAAAATCAATTCAGACGATATCAATACACGATCGGAATAATTGTTTCCAAAATTAAACATAGCGAATGCAAAAGTTTCCATTGGTTTTCGTAGGAAGCATTCTAAAAGCTATAAAGCTTTCTACAGTTTTCTGTTACCTGACTAAAATATTTAATTAGAGATATCGAATTTTGTTAGTTATACTTAATTAACTAATGCAATTTACAAGTTTATGACACTACTTATAAAAAATAATTATGATTGTCTTTTGTAATGTGCTTCAATGATTAAAGATTAATTATAATATTAATAAATTATTTAAATTGTTTTTTTTTCTGAATCTAATAAGAGTTACCTTGTTCCCGATTAAACGGAAAACCTCTCTTCCAATATTTACTTTCAAAAATATTTAATAATTTTTAACAATTTTTTTTATTGTAACATTAATAGTCTGTTTTTTATATTTTATTTTGTGCAATTCTTTTGGATTTTAAAAATTTATAACACAAATTATGCCTCAAAACGAAATTAGTTTCTTAAGTGATTTATAAGGATAAGAGATCCATAACAAATCAAGAGGGAACGAACAGTAAGAAATTCGAATCACAGGGACGAGACAAGAGACCAGGCCAGGATAACACGTGACAGCCAAATTACGTCCAACCGAATTAATACAGAAGTGGAAATTGATAATAGAAAATTGTACTCTGGGGTAAGATTTTTAAATTTGTATATTCTTTTGTTTTTAAAATTGGGGAGAGATATAATATTCTATTGAGACATATTTTATAAATATTCAGATTAGAGATAAGAGATTATAGAGATTACTTGAAAGAAAGTAAAGTAGATATTGATATAGCACGGTAGAGTAAATTAGGAATCTTTAGGAAACATTTTCGATTTTGACAGTGTTAATAAGACATAAAATTTTTGATATACAGGGTGAATTAAAATGATAAATTTGATTTGCACATTAAAATTTAAATAATTAAAAGCAAATTGAATATTTTCTAACAAAAATGTAACAGAATATACAAATGCAACAAGGCGAAAACTGAACCTCCTTAGGTTAAAGTTATGGGAGATTTTAAACAGTTTAAATTTAAAAATGGAGACAAATATGTATTAATAGAAAAGTATGACACAAATATAATCTATATATATATGTCGTAGGCAATCGCCGTAATCCGTCATTCCCTGAAAAGCCTAGGCATTACAGGTACTGCCGGCAATCGCTGTAATAGAATCATTATTACGGTGATTGACGGAAATTATCCGTCATTTCAGGGACTGACATTTAAACATTCAGGCAAACGGTGTAACGGCCCGAATGATTGAATTTTACAGCGACCGCCGGATACATACTTAGTAAATTCAGGATCCGTATCATAAAGTTAGTGCTGGCTTAAAAGTAGTGTTTTTTAGTCATTTTATGCAGTAAAATGGATAGCCACAAGAGAACATTTTATGAGAAATTAAATCAGTATTTCCTGGACAATAAAGAAGCCAAAAAGCCGTGGGATTATGATGAAATGAGTGAGGTAAGGACAACCTAACCTATTATATAAACAAATGTAGGGCCGGATCATTCCGATGTAATATAGTCCAGTCAACCTAGTCATCAATAAGGTGATAATTAAAAAAAAAAAAACAAAAACAATTATATGTAAATGCTTTAATTTACTTCCATAAATAATAACTCTAGAAAGTAATTTAGACAAATCTTTTTATTAACATAATTTTATAGTTTTTGTTGATAGTGTTAAAAGAAAATTACCGTCGCTGTAACTCATTTTGTTTGTCAATATAAGTGTTAATCAGAAGGGTACCAATATTAGTGTTACCAGAAAAATAAACTAACAACTTAATATAAATTTATTACATTAAATATTCTATTGTAAAAATAAAAAAAAAATGTTTGTTTTAGGTTGCAAAAGATGTTCTGCTTGCAAAAAAAACCAGTGGTAAAAAAACCAGAAGGCAGTATCACTTATGTTCCCTCTACGATACAATGAAGCTGGGAAATAGACAGGTCATAATTAAGAAAAGGCTGGAAGATAGTGAAAACATTATATACGTTACACCATATGAAGATTTGTTTGATGTGTTATATTCAACAAATATTACTGTTGGGCATGGGTCAAGAGATAAAATGATATTTGGTTTGAAATCTAAATATTACATTTCACGACCAATTATAGAATTATTTTTAAATGCTTGCGAAGTTTGTCACATGAAAAAGGCTAAGAAATTTACAAATCTTGTAACCAAGCCTATTATTTTAAAAGAATTTTGCTCTTGGGGTCATCATGATATGATTTGAACTGTCGAGGTGTAAAGACGTGTGTTGGTGTGTGAGTAAATCAACATTTAATGTGAAAATTAGTAAAATTAATAAACAATAAGTGTGATAATTTATATATCGTCTAGAACTTTAGAAGCCTGTAATAAATCGGTGATCTCTTAATCAGATTAATAAATAAACAAATATCATGTGAGTGATTTTCTTTCCAACTACAAAAAATCATCAATTGTAAAAAACATTAGATTGACCTAGTGTAGTGTGTATAGTTAGTTTTGGCAAAAGACAAATACATATACATGCAGTTTCCTTGTAATGATATTTTTAATGCCTTGAAATATTTTGTTTATAATAAATCTAGGTTTTTACCTATCGAGGAATTTTTGTGGCCAATAAATTAGTTTACTAAGTATACTACAAAATACTAAAAACCACTTAAAACAGTTAATAGAATATACGAGGGAACCTTATAAATAATAATGACTTCTGATTGTTCTGTAGCATCGAAAGTTACAATTGCCGATTTATACAAATTACTAACTTCTATAAATACTGACCTTGGGCAGAAAATTGATAAAGTTCAATCTGAAATTACTCTCTTAACTCAATCTGTCACTAGTGATTTTAAAGACTTAAAAAAGAAAGTCGAAGGATTAGAAGAAGAAAATTGTCTTTTAAAAAATAAAATTAAAAAGAAGTAGTAAGCACAATAATGTTGTTTTGTTTGGTGTAACAGAAGATGAAACGAAATCTTAGCAGAAACTCATTAATTTGGTTATAGAATTAGTTAACAAAACTCTGAAAGTAAGACTCCAACATTTTGAAATAAACAACGTTTACAGAGTGGGCAAGAAGAGAGATTATCCACGTCCGGTGTTAGTTTCATTCGTTACCTCAATTAAAAAACAGGAAGTTATAAAAAGTGGTCGTAATTTAAAAGGCACTGCTATTTATATGAGTGAAGACTTGATTCAAGAAGACAGGGAAGAAAGGAAAATATTAAACGAAGCATTAAAAGAAGCTCGAAAAAGTAAAAAAAAATCTACTATTCGTGGGAATAAGCTAATAGTCGAAGGAGTTGCCTATACAGCTACGGATCTTGCTACTGAAAACAATAAAATTTTAAATGATTCTCATATATCTCCTCCCTTGCTTAGGAGACGAGCTGCAAGTGAACCACTTACTCCCTCTTTCCAACCTGAAGATGATGTGAACTCTGAAGTTTTTGAATTAACTGCTGACTCGAAGAAATCGGCAGAAATAAACCAACTTGAAAAATTAAAAGTGCATGTAGAAAAGACAAATAATAAAGGATTAGATAAAGTTACTACAGTTCCTGAAAAAAAGGATCTTCGCACTTTTACACAAAAAAATTTAAGAAGTACCGGCAGAACCGCAAGCGACACGTCACAAAAATATAATTCAAATACTACAAGATCTCAAAAAACCAGCACTAAATCATAGACGTCCCTCGTAAGTGAATATATGTTTTCTTTTAGTGACTGTGTTGATGTTTATATTTCTATTTTTTGACTATACTTTATTGTCTAGTTTTTGTTATATAGGTATTCAAAATACACAAAAAAGAACGGAATTAATTTAAATTTTGTTATATTATTTCTACCCGTATTTGTTTACATTTTTTTTTGAAAATATTCACTAAATATAAATAAATTTTATGTTCTTTTAAAGGATATATCTTTATTATTTGGTGATATAAATCTTATTTTTTGATATATTCTCATATATTATTTCTATGAATTTTAGATTGAATATATGCATAATATACGTATTTTGTTTGTATCTCAGTACCAATACGTACATGTTTACTTAATTTGGTATTTATTTTTTTTTATTTATCTTTTTTTTTTATTTATATTTTTTTATAAGTATTTGTAGTTCTTCTATTTAAGTGGGTTCCACTAAATTAAATTAAAATATGTAGTTTTGTTTTAGGGGCTTCTCAAATTGGGTCTCAAAGCGTGCCATATACATATTAGGTATTTATATTTATTCCTTTGTTAGAGGTTTCAGCATTTTGTTACTGATTTAATATATTATTACCTTTGATAGTTTTAGTAAAACATTTTACAATGCCCGGTCGTTAACTGTAAAATTTTTGGATTTTAAAACTAGTATGGTACAAGACAATTTTGACTTTATGGGTGTAACGGAAACGTGGCTTCAAAAAAATATCTCAAATAATTTAATTAGTATTCAAGGATATAATTTGATAAGACAAGATAGGGGTACAAGAGGTGGAGGATTGGTTATTTACTTAAAATCATCTCTGACATATGAAATTTTACCTGTTAGTAGTGTTTCTGATGTAGTAGAGCAATTGTGGATTAAAACTTTGATTAACGGTAAATATTATATAATTGGGAATCTATACAGACCAGCTGGTAGAGATATAAACGGGTTTCTGGAAAGTTTGGAAGATACATTATTACAATTAGTTACTATGGGGAATGACTTACTCTTTGGTGGAGATATTAATATAAATTTAATGAATTTATCTAGCCCTACAACTAAAAAATTCTTAACTACTTTAGACTTATTTAATTTAAAACAAATAATTGATAAACCTACTAGAATCACAGGGTGTAGCAATACGCTATTAGATGTTATAGTTTTACCAATAAATTTAGATATTACTCAGTGTGATGTTAAAAAAATAGAAAAAGTGTTTATTGCTACTAAATCTAATCATAGTATGCCTTTCTGTACAGTAAACATAAAAACAATTGCCCCTGTATCAAGTATAATTAAGTTTAGGAATTTAAAACGAGTTGATTTAGATTTATTACAAACATTTTTAGAAATGAGTAACTTTGAAAATATTTATTTTATTGATAATGTAACAGAAAAAGTAAAATATTTTAATGATATACTAGTGAATATTTTTAATGTGTTAGCTCCGGTTAAAACTATACATGCAAAAAATCCTAAACCAGGTTGGCTTACTGATAATATAAGAAGAATGATGACTATCCGTGACAAAGCTTTTAATAAATTTAAAAAAAACAAAATTAAAACAACACTGGGATTATTATAAAGAGTTAAGAAATTTAACTACGAATGCAATTAATTCAGAAAAGCAGGCTTATGCAAAATTCTGTGTTAATAATTATAAAAATAATTCTAAAGTTATGTGGAATAAACTAAGAGAGTTAAATATAACCAACAAAAAATCAAAGCTACTTTTACCTTATGAAACGGCTAAATAAATAATCATTTTTTAGATATTCCAAAATTATACAACGTACCTGATCAAAAGCTAATTAATTTTTACAATAACAATTATAAAAGTAATTTTGACTCCCTTTTCGGCTTTTCTTGTGTTAATCAAACAATTGTTTATAAATATATTAATGAAATAAAATCAAATGCTACAGGTGCTGATGAAATTAATATACAAATGTTGTTACTTTGCTGTCCCTTTGTCTTACCTATTGTAACTCATATTATTAATACTTATTTATCTCATTCTGTGTTTCCGGATCAATGGAAGCTTTCTAAAGTTTTTCCATTGCCTAAGAAAAAACAAGTAAACACTTTAAATGATTTGCGGCCTGTCTCTATATTACCTGTCCTATCGACAGTTCTGGAAAAAATTATGAAATATCAAATGAATTTACATATTAACAAGTATTCTCTGCTACCACCTACACAATCAGGTTTTAGAATGGGACATAGCTGTACAACTGCTCTATTGGACATTACAGATAATTTGTTTAGAAATCTTGATAAAGAAAAAACGATTTCTCTAATTTTATTAGATTATTCCAAAGCTTTCGATACCATCAATCATGAAATTTTGTTTGCTGTTTTACATTATTCTGGATTTTCAAAAGCTGCTATTAACTTTCTTAAAAATTATTTATATAACAGGAAGCAATATACAGAAACGTATATTGGTGTTTCGAATGTTGGTTTAATTTCCAAGGGTGTTCCACAAGGTTCTGTTCTTGGCCCCTTACTATTTTTACTCTATTCGAGTAATATAATTAACTATCACAAAATAATTATTTTTAAAACACCAGCTTACCTTCATCAGAGGATTACTTACAGAAGTGATATTCACAATATTCAAGTGAGAAACCGTGGATTAATATCTCCTCCAAAATACCGTACAAGACTTTTTGAGAGATCTTTTTCATACCAAATATGCAAAATATATTCCAGCACCCATAAAGAATTTAAAACTGTCGGTTTTTAAAAAAATGTATAAAACATTTTTAATTGATAACTATTTATAATAAGTAATAACATTATGCTACCTAAGTTGTATTTATTGTTATTAATTATATGGTAATTGTAATTAGATGCCTATAATTTTTTAGAGTACAAATCTGGCACGAGGTCGCTCACTTAGTATCAGTTTATCTGCCTGGGCGGTCTCTTTTTGTAATTGTTGTAATTGTAATATGTAATTTTTAATTGAATACATTTAAATATTCTGTACAACTTTAAGAAATAAACTTATTATTATTATTATTATTATTATTATTATCATGTCAGGATGGAGACTACAAATGGTTATTAAATTATCAAGATCATCTTACAAAATTCAGCTGTACTACGTCCATTAAAATCAAAGCAATGTGTTGAAGTAGCAACAGAACTTTTAAAAATTTTTCTTCAATTTGGACCACCAGCAATACTCCAGAGTGACAATGGCCGCGAGTTCGTGAACAGTATAATAACTGAATTGGTAAAACTATGGCCGGACTTGAAAATTATTGATGGGCGACCACGACACCCACAGTCGCAGGGGAGCATAGAGCGTTGTAACCAAGATGTGGAAAATATAATGCGTGCTTGGATACTCGATAATAAGTCAACCAATTGGTCAATCGGATGCTATTTTGTTCAGTTTCAAAAAAACTGCTCTCTTCATAGAATTATTGGTCGTAGTCCTTACAAAGCTTTGTATGGCACCAATCCAAAGATTGGATTATCGTCCACAACTCTACCCAGCGAGATAATTAAAAGTCTACAAACGGAAGAAGACCTTAATGAAATTTTGCAACAAAAAGAACGAAAAGATGAACATGTTGATCTTGAAAATACAAACTCAGAAGAGCAAGAGGAAGTTCAACAAATCAAAATTGCTCTTGATTGGGAAAGACAGGTCAGTACTCAAAGACCTAAGGAAATAATGGACGCAACAACTTCTTTTCCGGAATCAAATATAGTTATTGAAGTAATTGATGAACCAGTCGATTCTACAAGAACTTCTGAATCATTTCCTGCGCCAACCGAGGATGAGATGGAAATAACTGAGATGCAAGATCCTATAATGTGTGTTAACTGCAACAACGACAAGGATGAATCCTGCATTTTATGTTCCATTCAAAAAGAAATCTTAAAAGATAGAAATGAATGTCATAGGGGAAAAAAAGAGCTGGTTAGAAAATGGTTACAAACACAGCCAAAAAACTCTCGCCATTAAAAGTTGGAGACTGCGTATTGCTGGCAGTAGAAAAAATTGACCGGGGTCCAAGTGACATGCAAAATCCCATTTGTGTAATAATTGTTTATAAAAATGGAGTTTATCAGCTTGGAACCTCAGTCGGAAAGGTTAAGGGGTGGTATAATCGGATCGATATTATTGCCGCAGATAGTCAGTTTATAAACATAACAGAAGTACCTGAAAAATATATTCCTGTCCGCGAAGCTGTCGCTGGAGTCTCATTGCGTCAGGGCCAAGGATATTTAAAATGTTCTTGTAAACCATCCAAGAAGCAGTGTCAGACAAATAGATGCGTATGTTTAAAAAAAAAATAATGTGCAGCTCTAGATGTCACCATAGTGCGACGTGTGTAAATAAATAAACAACCAAATATATAATTGACTGTTCCTTAATAAATCTCTTGTCTATTTTTGTTCTCAGAATCTAGTTTTTTTTTTAATTAAATTAAACATATAAAAAGGCGGAAAAATTAATTTTAAAAGTCAGTAAAAAAGAAAACATTGTCAAAGTTTAGAAATTTCATATTTTTACTTGTATTTCCAAAGAAGTTAATAAAACAGTTGTGTTAACAAAGAAAAGATTCGTATTTAATTTATATAAGAGATATCCTGGTCCAGATATAATTGAATTCGAAATAATTGATTCGTGCTACCAGAAAGGTGCTGGAACCAACCTATGGTGATTTCTTTTCTTCAATACCATGTTGAATTTTAAACGCCGGTAGGTAAATGTGTACTGAAAATTTACATTATCATGCTAATTATACTAAATTATTTAAAAAAATTCTCGATATACAAATTATGTTGTATAAAAATAAAATATTATGTTTGACAATCTCTAAAATGCAAATGGCTTAAAATGGAGACATTGTTTTCATTGTATAATTACAGTATTTTAAGTTTTTAAGCTATCCATTAACAATTCTTATTATAATTTATACATATAATAAAACTGTAGAAATGTATATGTTTGTGCGCGCATCACATGAAAACTACTCATCCTATTCGAATGCGGTTTTCACATATGTATTTGTCTTCTTTCAACTTAACATCTGGTGTATAAATCTTTCTCCTCCCACCCCATTAATGGGGTGAGGAAAGAAATTTTTATACAAAAATCAACATGCCGCGCGAACGACGTCGCGGCTACATTAAAATAGAACTCAAAAATGTAATTAGATTTTTTTGTCTGTCTGTCTGTATGTTTGTGCGCGCGTCACATGAAAACTACTGATCCGATTCGAATGCGGTTTTCACAGATGGATTTGTCTTCTTTCAACTTAACATCTGGTGTATAAAAATTTCTCTTCCATTCCTTAAATGGGGTGGGGTAAGAAATTTTTATACAACAATCACACGCCGAGCGAACGACGTTGCGAGTACAACTAGTCAATAATAAGTGTAAGCCATTGTATAAATATCAAAAAAAAATTTAAAATGTTTGAAAAACTGCCGTTTATATTTTACAGTATACGTCAATTATCTATACTCACCGACATATCACCAACTAGTAATAAATTGTCAATATCCTAATATCTTTCCTACCTTTTCGATATTATTTATACTCCAGGTTGACTGGACTAATAACCCCTGAAGAATTGACGGACTATACAACCGTCAAACGCCGTAATTTTCAATCAACCAGAAAGTTACACCGTTTGCCTAAAACGTTAGCGTCAGTCCCTGAAATGACGGATAATTTCCGTCAATTGCCGTAATAATGATTTTATTACGGCGATTGCCGGCAGTACCTGTAATGCCTAGGCGTTTCAGGGAATGACGGATTACGGCGATTGCCTACGACATATGTCTATAAAAGGATGTTTGTATGTATGAAATCGATAGACTCAGAAACTATTTGACCGATCATTATGAAAATTGGTATGTACATGTATTTTTCCACGGAGAAGGTTTATATGCTTTGCCTATTGATGTAACTCGCCACCAGGTGGCGCTGCAGAGTAGCAACTTTTGCCCTGTTTAACCGATTGTCATGAAAATTGGTATGTATATGTATCTTTCCACGGAGAAGGTTTGTATGATATGCTCATTGATGCCACTCGCCACCAGGTGGCGCAGTAAAGTAGCAACCTCTGCCCCGTTCAACCGATTGTTATGAAAATTGGTATGTATATGTATTTTTTCACGGAGAAGGTTTGTATGATATGCACATTGATGCCACTCGCCACCAGATAGCGCTGCAGAGTAGCAACTTCTGCCCCGTTCAACCGATTGTCATGAAAATTGGTATGTATATGTATTTTTCTACGGAGAAGGTTTGCATGATATGCTCATTGATGCCACTCGTCACCAGGTGGCGCTGCAGAGTAGTAACTTCTGCCCTGTTCAATCGATTGTCATGAAAATCAGTATGATGCTGTATTTTTTATGGTTAATATGAATATGATATTCGTATTAATGGAAGTTACCACCAGATGGCGTTTCCATTAAACGAGCAACCACTACTTGTTTGATTACTTTATATCACGCCACCGTAAGGTGGCGCAGTTCATTTGACATATATTTAAACGGGCAATCCTTAGTTAAGTATTGTAACACCACCGGAAGGTGGCGCAGTTAATATCACTTATATTTAAACGATAAATTCTTACTAAATTAAGTATTGTGATGTATCTAATATATTTTATCGATAAACTTGAGAATATAACGAAAAAAAAATAGTATAAAACTGATAACTAACGAGAAAATATGATGAAAACGATAAAATCAAAATAAATTGAAAAAACGAAAAATGGAAGAATGACGTAAATGATTTGTGGTACGAAGTCCGCCGGGTTAGCTAGTTGAAAATTAAAATAAACCTAAGGGACGATATAAGGAATTCAATTGTCAAGAACACATTTTACAAGAAGGAAAAAGTAAAAATAGATATTATAAAGAATATGATACATATAAAAACAAAATGCAACAAGAATATGAAATTATGAAATTAAAATTAAATAATAAATTTAAAAATGATAAGAAGAATGACAAAGATAAATATTATAAAAATAAAGAATTACAATAAGAAACTAAAATATATAAAGTTGATAGAAATGAATATAAAAGTAAAAATATAATAATAATTATAATAAAATTAAAAATAAAACTCAATTCAATTACAACAGTAAGGATTAAAGGAAATAGAAAATTTAAACATACAAAGATGATGATATAAATTACTTTGAAATATGAGATAAAATTAAAAAAAGATTAAGGAAGATTTGGAAGAACATAATATATAATTATAAAAAAAGAAAAAAAATAATTTCAATAAAAGGAAATAAGATTAGGATAAAATTTTAAATTAGATTAAAATTAAATAAAAAGAAGAAAATAAATTGTGGGGAAACTTTAGAAAAAGGGGAAGTGAATAAAAAATAAATAAAATAGTAATTAAACTGGTAAAATAAAAAAAATGAATGTTAGAAGATTGAATAAACGATAAATTTAAGAAAATAAAATGTTTGAGAGAAAATTTTAGGTTTGTAAATTTAGGCGGATTTTGTTATAATTTGATTGGCTAAAAAAAATTATTTAGTAATAGGTAACTGGTAACTGTCTTTATATATGTAACTGAAAATTTTTATTTCACAAAGGTGTTGGTATAGTTTTTTTGTTTTTAAGATATAAAGCGGTTACCAGGAACCCAAGGGATAAATAACTTTAGTTAGAAAATTTTGATTTTTTAAATGTCATTGGGAAACGAAATATAAATAGAATTAAATATTAATGAAAGAGTTACTGTTAAAATAAATAAAATGTATATAAATTTAAAAGAAAAAAATATAAGAACATAGAATCCAGACCTATTAGCCGGGGCATAATAAAGAAGCAAACATACCATAACAATATAATCAAGTACCTATGTAAATACTTTATCCGTTAGAGTGTAAGGAAAAGCCCAAAAACTGTAGTATTTTTAGAGTCTGCATTTTATGTGTTAAACCAAAAGGAAGTAAAATGATTATTATGTAAGGGTGCCATTTCATGGTGACGCTTGACGCTAGCGTTTAGCGTCAAATTTTATTTTACTATACAATTTTGATCAGAACGCCACCTGGATAAGAAGCAGCGTCAAGTCCTACTTGCGTCAAGCGTCAAGCTGTAGGGTCAAGCGACAGTGAGAAAATTTATTAGCGCCAAACAAGTAACAAAAATCGAAACTCGACTAATCGATCTATTTTGTATAAAATATTTGTGAAAAAAAATTTAACATTATTTTATAAAAGAAATGTCTGCGACTTATAAATATAAAGTGTGGATTCATCACTGCCGAGAAATAATTCGACAATCCGCAATTGATAAAATAAGACGCAAGATAATTTTACTTGCTCTCATTTTTAATGAAAAGTATTTACAATTAAGAAAAAAACAGTTTACTCAAAAACGTTGTTGGGTTCACCCGATATTTAAATTACGACATGAGCAATCAGCTGTTATTTTCGTAATTCGTATTGTCACAAATTACTGTATTATTTTCAAACTCCCTCTTAATATCGATTATTCAGTTCGATATTTTTCAGCGTCAAATAAATAAAGCTCAAATATTTTTAGCTTTATCGCTGCTTCTTATCCAGGTGGCGTTCTGATCAAAATTGTATAGTGCAATCAAATTTGACGCTAGCGTTAAGCGTCACCATGAAATGGCACCTTAATAGTTTTTAACCGACTTTTAAAAAAGGAGAAGGTAATAAATTTGACCATATTTTTTATTTTTATTTTTTTTATGGATGTTACCGAATATCTCCGGTATTTATACTCCGATTTGAAAAATACTTTTTGCATTCAAAATAGTAGAGTTTCCCATTGGTCCCATAGAAATTTGGTTATGGTCTGGTCATCAATGTGAAAGATATTCCAGGAAATACCAAAAAAGTTTTTATTAGCCGACTTCAAAAAAGGGAAGCTTATAAATTCGACCATATATTTTTTTTATTTTTTTTTATGGATGTTACCGAATATCTCCGGTATTTATAATCCTAATTGAAAAATTCTTTTTGCAAAGAGTAGAGTTTGTCATTGGTCCCATACAAATTTGGTTATGGTCTGGTTACCAATGTAAAAGATATTCCAGTAAATACCACAAAAATCAACAGAATGAGTTTGGCAATTAAGTTAATAAGTAAATAATGATGTATAACATAAAAACATAATAATTGGCTTGATACAGTCCCACATTAACCGATTTAAAGCAAAAGGGGGTTCTCAATTCGACCATAGTTTTTTTATGTTACCGAATATCTCCGGTATTTATAATCCAAATTAAAAAAATCGTTTTGGATTTAAAAGAATAGAGTGTCCGTGTGATCCCATAAAAATTCGATTAAGGTCTGGTCATCAATATAACATAAAAACATAATAATTTGCCCGTAACTGTCCCACGCTTAAGCCAAAGACCTCTTTTCACAAGGAGAAGAAATGAGCATCTTATCAATTCTCTTGCTCACTGCGTGTTGGTGATTTTAGACAATTAAGTCCACGTTTTATTACGATGTTTTCCACGTGCTTTGTGTTTCTAGGTGTTAGACAAATTACTTATGTCTCCAAAAAGTCACATTGGTACATGTCGGGATTGCTGGGGATTGAACTCAGTACCTCTTGCACTGTATTTGGAAGGTTTTGAAAATAGTACAACATGCATCAATTAACAACTAAAAATGATAAAATAAAAACTCAAAAAAAAATAAAACTCCTTCAAAAAAAATGCCCTAAAAAGCCAGGAATAAAATCTTTATTTCTTAAAAAAATTAGAAACAACTAGGCATCTGATTTCGATTTCCTTGAAGTCGGCTCCAACGGCAAATTACCCTCTACTTTAATCTTAGCTATTAAATCTAGGTTTCGAATGTTAGTAACTCAAATCGTTTACAAAGATATAAACCATTGGAGCCGACTTCAAGGAAATCGAAATCAGATGCCTAGTTGTTTCTAATTTTTTTAAGAAATAAAGATTTTATTTCTGGCTGTTTAGGGCATTTTTTTGAAGGAGGTTTAATTTAAAAAAAAAAGTTTTTATTAGCCGACTTCAAAAAGGGGAAGCTTATAAATTCGACCATATATTTTTTTTATTTTTTTTTTATGGATGTTACCAAATATCTCCGGTATTTATAATCCTAATTGAAAAATTCTTTTTGCAAAGAGTAGAGTTTGTCATTGGTCCCATACAAATTTGGTTATGGTCTGGTTACCAATGTAAAAGATATTCCAGTAAATACCACAAAAATCAACAGAATGAGTTTGGCAATTAAGTTAATAAGTAAATGATGATGTATAACATAAAAACCGAATAATTGGCGCGATACAGTCCCACATTAACCGATTTAAAACAAGAGGGGGTTCTCAATTCGACCATAGTTTTTATGTTACCGTATATCTCTGGTATTTATAATCCGATTTAAAAAAATCGTTTTGCATGTTCCAAGAAACACCACAAAAATCAATAAAAAAAGCTCTGCAGTTAAGTTAATATGTTAATAATAAGGTATAACATAAAAACATAATAATTAGCTTGTTACTGTCTCACTCTTAAGCCAAAGACCTCTTCTCAAAAGGAGAAGGAATGAGCATTAAAAGACCTCTTCTCCAAAGGAGAAGGAATGAGCATTTCATCAATTCTCTTGCTCACTGCGTGTTGGAGATTTCAGACAATTATGTCCACGTTTCATCACGATGTTTTTACGTGCTTCGTGTTTCTAGGTGTTATACAATTTACTTATGTCTTTAAAAAGTCACATTGGTACATGTCGTGATTGCAGGGGATTGAACTCAGTACCTCTTTCACGGTATTTGGAAGGTTTTGAAAATAGTACATTATGAATCAAGTAACAACTAAAAATGATAAAATAAAATTTAAAAAAAATTAAACCTCCTTCAAAAAAAAGCATGAAAAAACCATAGATATAATCTTTATTTCTTAAAAAAATTAAAAACAACTAGGCATCTGATTTCGATTTCCTTGAAGTCGGCTCCAATGGCAAATTATCCTCTATTTTAATCTAAGCTATTAAATCTAGATTTTGAATGTTAGTAACTCAAATCGTTTACAAAGATATAAACCATTGGAGCCCGACTTTAAGGAAATCGAAATCAGATGCCCAGTTGTTTCTAATTTTTTTAAGATATAAATATTTTATCTCTGGTTTTTTGATGCATTTTTTTTTTTGAAGGAGGTTAATTTTTTTTAAAGTTTTTATTAACAATGCAAATGGCATCAGGATTGCAAATATAACCAATGGTCACCTCCCAAGTAAAATTTTTGTTTCAATTATAGTTTTTAGAATATCGAAAAACCTTTTAATACTAATATTTTTCTTACAAATGCAATAAAACTATCTTAAATTTAAATTGGAGAACTTTATGAAGGTTGCTATGACTAATTTTTAAATCTTTCTTGACTTAATGGTTATTAATTAAGTAACTATAAAACTTAAATAAGGTAAGGATATCTAAAGTTGTTATAATAAAATTCTTAATAAATCCTGAATAGTTTTACAATTGCATAAAATTTAGTTTTAATGTTAGTTTACCACCGAATATAGACAAGAATAGTAGGATCACTCCGCCAGTTGCCTTTGATGTTTTTTGTACTACATTTCGCTCCGGTTTTGTAAGAAGAAATCTAGGTAACTATATATCGGTATAATTCATAATTATAAAATTATAATTATTTAACTTTTTTGTTACTTAATATAAACTTCCATATTTTTAAATTTGCTTCCATTTTATTTAGTCTACTTATTTTTTTGTATCAATCTACCGATTTCAGAAATTTTAGGTAGGCAACGTGCTGGTGAACGACAACGATGTAAATCGATTTGCTGATAGAAAGCTGTGGCGACATGGAGAGAGTAATCTCACTAGAGCACTATAGATATAGGTATAGTTTTTCCAGTACTCAATGTGAGGACGTTCGGTCTTTGTCGGAATTTTAATTCCATTAAGACCAATGCCGACCATTGGCGTGGAATTAAAGAAAAAGGTCTGTTCATAAATTTTTATCAATTTTTGTATTAAATTTCAATTTTAGTATATTTGTATATTTTGTATCAATTTGAAAATTGTCAAATAACAAATTAATTCTTTCAAATTAAAACTTGTTAATTTTTGTTATTAATAAGAACATTTGACTCAATATTCAAATTGCACATAACTCATAATATTTTTATAACAATCATCTGCAAATAATACTCATTTTGTCAGACAATCTTAAAAGATTGTCTGTTCAGCAAAGACTACGAGGAGATATGAGCTTTCCTTGCCTGGAAAGAAAAGGGTTGGGTATGTTAGTAACCATATAAAATTAGTTTTCTTTCAAGTTTTCAAGATACATCACTATAGTTGTAAAGGAAATTGGTTAGAATGACTAACAAGAATATAAAATTAGTTTGTTTTTCAAGATACATCACGATAGTTGTAAAGGAAATTGGTTGGAATTAATAACAAGAATTGATAATTGCGAAAATGATGGATCTTAATCACCCGTTTCAAATGGTCGCAAAATGCCATAGTATTATAATTTCCTAATATACCAATTTCTCCAATAAATACACTGACGCTACTGTTTACCCATTTACTAGGCTTTAAAATAAATGAACCATTAAGCAAGGTCAGAGGTCAGTCAGAATAGTAAAACCACTCGCTTAAACTTGTTTAGAGTGGCTCTGCTAAATTAACTCCGAAATTTAACTATTTTCGCGGTAACACTACGTCGGTTCCTATAAGCGACTCTCCTGTATGTCTCAAAAAACATCGTTGTCGGTGAATATTCTTACAAAGGCGTCGGCATTTCTTTACATACAATATCAAAGCGGCTACAAAAATAAAATAAAATGCATAGATAAATACACAATTTTGCCTTTACTCAAAAATGTCTTTAAGTATAAGTAATATATACAAAATTGATTTTATTAGTGAAAACCATTTAAATATGAAGAACCTAGTTAATTAATTTAAGTATATATTTTTTAAGAATATTTTCATATTATCTTTCTAAGAGTCATTGACGAACAATTGAATAGTAAAGTAGAGAGAACATTTTCAAAATATATAAACTTAGGAATTTTTGGAAATATATCTGGCAACCTAGATTCGAAAGCCGGTTTCTTTGATATGGTTAGGAGGCGTGGTTGGCTTCTTTTATTAATATTACCAAAGAAAACACAAAGTCCGTACCACACAGTATATTTATTGTAAATAAAATTTATTGACAACTAGTTTCGACCGTAACGGTCATCATCAGGTCTGTAAAAATATGGAACGATAGAAAGGTAATAATAAAATAAGGTTTAAACAACTTACCAAATGTAAAACAAAAGTAATCAAAATTAATTATATAAAACATTATTGGAATGAGACGAAAAGGTTCTTATGTAATCAACACAAAATGTCCATCGGTGGTAGACTAAAGTGTGTAGTGGGAAAGTAAAGAGGTAAAATAGACTAAATAAGCCAAATTGGTACGAAAAATTCTATGTTAAGAACATTAATATAGTAGTAATGTAAAAATTAAACCGAACACAATAACAAATAATCATAAAAAGGAAAATACGGAGTCAACTGCAGCATCAAAGGTTAATAAAGGTGACTAAAGATCCCAAAAATATTTGTTGTTAGGTGGACTAAAAACAAAATGAAGTAACCCCAAAGAGGGACTTCGAAAGAAAGGCATTAAAGAGATTAAAAGAAAGATGTTTGGTATGTGAACCAAGGTGATTAACAATAAATGAGTTCTTGTATAATGACCGTAGGTGAAAGGTACTTAGGCCTTTATATGGAAGTAGATGTAGTTCAACAAAATGCGGAGAATAAGTCCACAGAAAAAGAGGGGATCTTAGATCACCAAATATGATGTAATGAGTGATAAAACAAAGTGATAAGGAGTGGAAATGTGATTGGTCCACCAATACACATCGGCACGTGAGGAGAGAGTCTATGAAGAGATGGACCACTAATATGCCATAAGTTATAAAAAGGATCATCATTGTCGATGAAACGGCTCCAGATCAAATAAAGTCTATAACACCGCACTAACACACAAGAAAATATATAACAAATATGAGATGATCGCGGATTTTGTATAGTGAAACTTGTTAAGCACTGTATGATAACGAAGGAAGCTACGTGGCAAATGTAATGTAAAGGAAGGATACTGCGCTTGAGCGGAAACAAGAACCCGGAAAACATGATCAAATTATGACATAGAGTGAAGAAAACATAGAACCATGAAACATAATTAAAGTGATACATAAAACATGAAATACATTATAGTTAAAAGAATTAATTCAAAATGTGAAAACATTAATTATAAGTTACTTAACAAAGAGAGAAAATCAATAATAATATTAACATGAGTTACAAAGAATGTTTAAAAAATTAAAGTGAGAGGTGACAAAGTAATACAAAATATGTTCAATAAGACAAGCTGTTGATAGATGTTGTGAAATGTAACGAAAAGAGAATGTTAATATTAAAAATTAATTAAATTAATTAAAAGAAAATTTCGTATGTTAAAGTTAGTAAAGTAAGCGAACTTGGAACATGAAAGAAAGTTAAATATAAATTTGTTTTAATACAATTGAAATTATAAACAATTAACATTTAAATTTAAAGAAATCGAAATTATAAAATAAAATAACTAATAAAAATTTAAGTAATTACATTTCACATCTATCAACAGCTTGTCTTATTGAACATATTTTGTATTACTTTGAATTACTTTGTCACCTCTCACTTTAATTTTTTAAACATTCTTTGTAACTCATGTTAATATTATTATTGATTTTCTCTCTTTGTTAAGTAACTTATAATTAATGTTTTCACATTTTGAATTAATTCTTTTAACTATAATGTATTTCATGTTTTATGTATTACTTTAATTATGTTTCATGGTTCTATGTTTTCTTCACTCTATGTCATAATTTGATCATGTTTTCCGGGTTTTTGTTTCCGCTCAAGCGCAGTATCCTTCCTTTACATTACATTTGCCACGTAGCTTCCTTCGTTATCATACAGTGCTTAACAAGTTTCACTATACAAAATCCGCGATCATCTCATATTTGTTATATATTTTCTTGTGTGTTAGTGCGGTGTTATAGACTTTATTTGATCTGGAGCCGTTTCATCGACAATGATGATCCTTTTTATAACTTATGGTCCATCTCTTCATAGACTCTCTCCTCACGTGCTGATGTGTATTGGTGGACCAATCACATTTCCACTCCTCATCACTTTGTTTTATCACTCATTACATCATATTTGGTGATCTAAGATCCCCTCTTTTTCTGTGGACTTATTCTCCGCATTTTGTTAAACTACATCTACTTCCATATAAAGGCCTAAGTACCTTTCACCTACGGTCATTATACAAGAACTCATTTATTGTTAATCACCTTGGTTCAC
Source organism: Altica lythri (assembly GCA_964028335.1). Taxonomy (NCBI): domain Eukaryota; kingdom Metazoa; phylum Arthropoda; class Insecta; order Coleoptera; family Chrysomelidae; genus Altica; species Altica lythri. The sequence goes on along the minus strand of OZ034805.1, from coordinate 11,782,565 downwards.
ATACCAAACATCTTTTTTTTAATCTCTTTAATGACTTTCTTTCGAAGTCCCTCTTTGGGGTTACTTCATTTTGTTTTTAGTCCACCTAACAACAAATATTTTTGGGATCTTTAGTCACCTTTATTAACCTTTGATGCTGCAGTTGACTCCGTATTTTCCTTTTTATGATTATTTGTTATTGTGTTCAGTTTAATTTTTACATTACTACTATAGTAATGTTCTTAACATAGAATTTTTCGTACCAATTTGGCTTATTTAGTCTATTTTACCTCTTTACTTTCCCACTACACACTTTAGTCTACCACCGATGGACATTTTGTGTTGATTACATAAGAACCTTTTCGTCTCATTCCAATAATGTTTTATATAATTAATTTTGATTACTTTTGTTTTACATTTGGTAAGTTGTTTAAACCTTATTTTATTTTTATTTTTACAGACCTGATGATGACCGTTACGGTCGAAACTAGTTGTCAATAAACTTCATTTACAATAAATATACTGTGTGGTACGGACTTTGTGTTTTCTTTGGTATTACCATACGACCACATTTGAGAAATGGATGATCTCCTCTTACTTCTTTTATTAATATTAGATAAACGATTTTATCATTAGCCATTTTCTGTCCAATTTCACTAAATTAACGTCATAGACAAATTAAAGAGACGCTCAATCGTATTCTGTAGTGGTGAAAATGGGAACTAAACCAGATAGTAGCTCGAAAAGCGGAAAAGTAGTTATGGCAGTATAGTGACATTGTAACTACTAGTAGTTTTAGTTTAATATAAATTTAAGGTAGTTTAAGCATAAAAAGGGCGCAGATATCTGAACTTGTTGCCAAATTTATATCAAGCATCAATACATGTTTTCTATTATCTCTGGTTTTGCGGTTGACATTGGAAAGAACATGGCTGATGATAATACCTATGTTTATAGTGCCTTAATTCTACTATTCTTTCCACACTTTACGGCATTGCGTATTAGATGTATATAAATATGTGTATCTATTACCAATAATGTCAACGCATTTTAATTAAAATCATAAAAAAACTTCAGGATACTGGTAAAAATATTTAGGTATAGTATGTACTATAAGATACTGCGGCCACTCATCATCAGGTATTTGTAACTCGCAAGGTCTCCCGTTCAGCATGGCTAATGAAAGACAGATGGAAATAACGAGAACGCTATCTTCAAAAAGAACGGTAAATCTACCTAAACTTAAACACGCTGCACCCGTGCTCTTCAGTGCGGAAGAGCTAAGGGAATCAATATCCAAAATGAAGATGGGAAAAGCCCCCACCCCGACTCTATACCACCGGAAGCCATTAAGGAACTGCATAACTGTGACTCGGGATTGATGCTGGGACTTTTCAATGAAGCATTAAAGATCCAAAAAATGCCAACGGAATGGAACATAGCCCGCCTAGTTCTCATACATAAGACAGGCAGACCAATTGAAGAAAAACGGTCATGCAGGCTCCTATGCCTGATAAACTGTACGGCCAAAGTGCACGAAAACATGATTAGAGGCACATTGGAAAAGGAAATCGAAGAACTTGGAAGCTTATCTGACAACAAATATAGCTTCAGAAAACGACGTAGCACAATCCATGCAATCCAGGAGGTGCTTAAACAAGCGAATAGACAACGTTGCTCAGGTCAGGAGGAAAAATGGTGCGCTGTAGCATCCTTGTACGTGAAAAATGCTTTTAACTCGGCCCCGTAGGACAAAGTTATCGACGCCGCAGCGCAATTGGGAATCTCCCAATACCTTGTAAATATCCGGATCGACTATTTCACAAAAAGATCAATTAGGCTAAAAACTAAATCGAAAGGGGATCTCCCAATGAACCGCAGGGGTCCGTCATAGGTCCCCTACTATGGAACATATTTTACGACAAGATATTGAACTTGGACTACGGAACAGAAGTCAGCACAGTGGGCTTCGCCGATGACCTGGCAATAATTGTGATGGCACCCTTCCGGGCGGTACTAAAGTACAGGATTAATAAGGCCATAGTGTCACGCCTGGAATGTGCCATAATGTTTTGGGATGAGGGGTAGCTTACTAAAGGCACTTCCCACCCAGGTCGTGGTTATCTACCCCCTGGTTAGGTATCCTGCTGAAGGCAGAAAACTAACCAAGGGGAAGATGAGATAAACAACAGGAAACAAACAACAAATATATTAACGAATAAATAAGCAATAACAATAAATGATAAAAATGTGAATAACGAACTAAATACAATAATCTTAACTTATCTTACCAAATAAACTACATGGTGGCCTGTCACACTTACTCACGAAAATAAGTCAAGAGTCACAACGGCCCAGACCCAAGGGTCTGTTTTAGGGACACCCCAGAGGGTGACCCTTACAGACAAACTCAGACTCCGAACTCCCCTTGTCCGACCTCAACAACTTGCTTTTATAGCCAATTCATATTCTACGTTAGAATAAAAATTAAACTACTTAAACACGTGTCGAGATCTAACGCAATGACTTTGACCTGGTAAAATGTAATACAAAACAATATAGTAAAATATAAACTAATAAATTAATATGTAGGGCAAACTGCCCTCTCATCGTATGTGACATGCCCCCCTTCCCTTAAAGCCAGGCCCTGGCTTTGCTCGGCTCTGGCTTACAGGGGTGTATGTATAGGACTGAGTTTTACAAAATTAATAATCCACCACACTTCTATCAGAATCCGCTCTTCTCGGAGAACGTCCTGTCTTGCCCTCGTCTAGAAACCGCCAGGTCCACCGCTGGCTAGACGGATCCGTTTTTGGTATGTTGGTCTGTCTGCAACTACTTTAAAAACCAACCATTATCTATAGCTCCATCTCTCGAGGTCCATGGCCAACATCAGACAGTACTTCATCACCTCATCCACCTTTAAAACATTGAAACCATACAACTACAGTCTTCCCACCTATTGCTACCATCCATTGGGAAGATCTGCTATTATTGCGATAGGAGTATCGACGCTAACCATTTCCATACCTCGACGGAGACCTTCCTTACTTGTTGAGACAAGACCCATACCATACTCAGGATGAAGGACCCTTTCTCTCTAGAATTCTGGTACCGAGCAAGCATCTCCTGGATTGCGTCTTCCTTAAGTATATGTGGTGAAAACGTTAAACATTTAAACATCAAAACAATAATTCGGTCCTAAAACATACAAAAACAAATACTATTAAAATATGTCTAGAAAGGGCATTAGGGAATTACTATTCTTTACATTAAACTAAAATCTGAACTTATACCGATACGGGTATTTGACTTCGTACACGAACACCTTACCACATTAGTTTCCCCTTTTTTTTTGAACACTCGTCAGTGAGTGTTATATTTAAATCTTCACATATTGTCCCAATCCTCTTTGTGGGACCATGGCATATAAAACTCTTGGGCGAACCTCTCGCCCCAAATATACAATATATATGCGCACTGCGCACAAACTCGCCTGCTATCTCTCAGCAGACATTATCTAACTCAATTATATAACTGTGTGCACCCTGCACACCAACTTATCTGCTGTCCCTCAGCAGACATCAATATACCTAAACAAAACTCATCCAATATCATTAGCAGGAACCATCATCTGCCTTTCTTGGTGATATTGTCACCTATTGTGCTTCATGTGTACTTAAAACATTACCGTTCTCCTTTAGCAGAGACCATCATCAGCAACACCACACAAACTTTTCTGCTGACCTTCAACAGAAATAATTATATCAAAAAAATACTAGCAGGAACCCTCAACTGCTCATCTTGGTGCTTTGCTTAAAAAAAAAACTTTTCCGTGCTTCCTGCACACTCAATTTTCTGCTGTCTCTCAGCAGAACTTCGTAAATCTAAAAAAGGAAACTAAATACCTAAAATCTAGAAGTCAAATACTACCTTAAAACTTTTTGATTCTATCCTTTTTCTTAAAACAAAAATATTAAATACCTAATCAAAACAAAAAAAAAATGTTTTCCCTTCCGCTTCTTTCTAGATCTTGATCTCTATAATAACTACCCATTTTATAAGCACAATAACCAAATCCTTTTAAGTAACACCATAGAAACCTTAAATAACAAACTAATGAAGATTAAAAAAAAATATATAACAATATTTAAACAAGTGCAATAAAATTTATACCCAATGTTATAGATTCTATATTACAATAAAAAAACCTATATTTCTTCTAGAAAAAACGACGATGTTTTGGAGTTTCGAAGTTTCTGGTCCGTTGTACTCTTACTTACTCTTGACATGCCACCTTTATTACTTTAAAGTTAAAAAAATTGACTATACCGAATATTTGGTGTCTGTTTCCTAATTTACGAAATATAAAAAAAAAAAAGGAAAATACAGAATTTACTACCTAATTATATTAACAAAATTTGAAATCTCTAACCAAGAAGATAAATAATAAGATGTTTAAAAAGAAAGGTTCAATGTCAATAATCTGAACTTGAATTATTGCTGTGTGCGCAGTTTTGTTATTTCGGAATTAAATGCTGACAAAGAAATAAAATAAAACATTTACTAGACCATGACCATATCTGTACCCTATATACACATACAACAAAAACTAAAATTAAAGAAAATTTTAATTTAATTTTTTCGCAAAGTTTCATAGATTATAACGTAGATACGAATGGGGTACATTGACGAATATTTATTACTTCAACTAAGACACTAGAAACAATTGGAAAATTATAATAAATTCACTTGAAGACGGTTTTTGTTTATCAACAATACATATTGTATACATTTCTGAAACTTAATACGATTGACCGTGAAAAAAAAACCACACATAATAATTGACCTACATAAATACCTCATATTCAACTTATACACAAAAACTGCTAATTCTGCACTTAGGTCATTATTCTAAAACAACAATTATTATTTCACCGGCAAATCTCAAATAATAGTATACACACCTAAAAGTTCCATAAAACAAAAAGAAAACAATCTTCATACTCTTCAAGATAAATTTAGATAAAAGTATCTCAACATTGTGTAAAAGAACACACTGTACGTCAGTAACATGTGGCAAGAAAAATGCTATAAAAAATGGCTACGAATAGTTAAAATTAAACTGGGCCATGGGGAAAAATATTTGCATTAAAAGAGCATCGAAATTTACAGATGGAACTGTTTAGGAAGAAACAGTTCACAGGAACAGCTAACGGCACCTTCAACATGTCATGTCAGTGACATGGGGCAAAAACAAATCCTATAAAAAAAGACAACGAATAGTTAAAATTAAACTGATTAGGAAGAATCAGTTTAGGGATCAGAGAACGGCACCTCCACCATAACACGTCAGTGACATGAGGCAAAAAAAATGCTATAAAAAAGACAACGAATAGTTAAAATTAAACTGATTAGGAAGAATCAGTTTAGGGATCCGAGAACGGCGCCTCCACCATGTCACGCCTGGGGGGATTAAGGAATGTGCCATAATGTTTTGGGATGAGGGGTAGCTTACTAAAGGCACTTCCCACCCAGGTCGTGGTTATCTACCCCCTGGTTAGGTATCCTGCTGAAGGCAGAAAACTAACCAAGGGGAAGATGAGATAAACAACAGGAAACAAACAACAAATATATTAACGAATAAATAAGCAATAACAATAAATGATAAAAATGTGAATAACGAACTAAATACAATAATCTTAACTTATCTTACCAAATAAACTACATGGTGGCCTGTCACACTTATTCACGAAAATAAGTCAAGAGTCACAACGGCCCAGACCCAAGGGTCTGTTTTAGGGACACCCCAGAGGGTGACCCTTACAGACAAACTCAGACTCCGAACTCCCCGTGTCCGACCTCAACAACTTGCTTTTATAGCCAATTCATATTCTACGTTAGAATAAAAATTAAACTATTTAAACACGTGTCGAGATCTAACGCAATGACTTTGACCTGGTAAAATGTAATACAAAACAATATAGTAAAATATAAACTAATAAATTAATATGTAGGGCAAACTGCCCTCTCATCGTAGGTATGTGACAATAGAAATAGCGAAAGAATGGATGGGAAAAAACTCCCTGAAACTAGCCCCAGAAAAAACGCATAGGGCAAGAGAGACACCAGCGGAATCAAATTTAAAATAGGTGGAGTCGAGGTCTTCCCAATTAAAACCTAAAAATATCTAGGAGTGATCCTACATAGGCGTAGTTTCGGCTCCTATGTAACAAAAGGAATAAAAAAAGCAAGCGTAGTAGCGGGAAATCTGCAGAGGCTACTTCCGAATATAGGAGGACACTCAAACAACAAAAGGGAAACCCTATATAGGGTGGTAGAATCCAAGCTTCTCTACGCAGCCCCAGTGTGGCACTCTGCTATGTCCACACAAAAGTACAAGACCCAAATGAAAAGCTTCCAGAGGAAACTCCTCTTAAGAGTCATCGCTGGCTACCGTACCATATCGGCAGACGCGGCGCAGTTCGTCGCGGCCATTCCACCGATAGACCTAATGGTGGCGGAGAGGAAATTTCTCTTCGAAGTGGCGCGACTCCGCCTAATCGGCAGGAAGCTAGGAGAAAACTCTTGCTTCCTGGCAGAGAAGGTGGAGAAGCGGAACAAAAGGCGAACTAATTGATATGTACTTTCTCTAACTTTATTTTAATGTTTTTAAATTTGTTGGGTGATCCTATGATCTCATTTAATAGTATCTCTGTATATTTTAAAAAAAACTCACGCCTCTGGTATCATCACCAGATTTGAATTTTTGAAATAGATTTTTTATCTGGGGTCATTTGGTATAAATATTTTAAAACGGGTTTCTTATTCTCACATTTTCGGTTTTTATTTCCTTTTACGATGTATATTTCCTTGTCGGTATAAATAATATATATATCCTTTTTTTGGCTGAACCTGACTGAATATATAATACTATTGTAAACGTTATATAATTAAAAAAAATATTATAATAGTTGTTTTGATAAAAGAGCATTAAATATTATAGAAAATGAAAACTATTATGTTTAAATAAAATGATATACCAATGAAATATAAATGAATTTCTATGTTTTTAACACAAATTTAAAGTTTTTTGAATAAATTGGCGGTTACTTGATGGATATTTATAACTAAATGTTAAATAAAAAACCAAATGTTTTCAAGATATCGTCAATATATTACAAAATAATATATTGTGGATATCGTGAAAACATTTGTTTTTTATTTAACATTTACAAATTTAAAAATTTTTGTCATATGATTAAATTGTTCTTAAGCTTACAAATAATTTATTTTTTTACAATATTAATTTTGTAACATCCTGTCTCTCCGGTCTATGTCATTTATGCTAAATTATAATTTTGGAATTGCTCCCAGTTTTGCTCATAACCAGTTTAATTTTTTGCAAATTGATCTTTTATCATTATCATTTATCATTATTAAACATTTTATAATCATTATAATTATATATAAATTGTAATATAGCTATGGTAAGCTATAAGTTAATGATTTTTATTTATTGAATTTTAATTTTAATAAAAAATATTTAAATTAGTTATAAATGAGATTTTATATAAGTATTAATAATTTTACTATAGCCTGGCAAAACTCTTATGTCTCAGGGTAGAGTTCAAATTTGGAAAATTACTATTATTTATTTTTTAATTTTAATTTTGTTTTAAATGTAATTATTCCAATTTAATTTGTATTTTTACTTGGACGCCTATGGTAATAGTTTCTGCGCGGTAGTGACTTTAAAATTATAACCTCTAAATTCAAGTATAAACACAGTTAAAGTGAAAAGTGAAAATGCTCAGAATATACAAAAAATTGAAATGAGAAATCCTGATTAAACATACAAGAGTGATTAAAAAAAAATATTCTTAAATTAAATGATAAATAAGTTCAGTTTATAACAAACACACCAATAAATGTTAGTTTATTATATTTTGATACCAAACTATTGTGTCCAACTTCTTCAAGATGTGGTACTGTTACTTGGCCCTTTGAACTGCTATTGATCTTGCAAAATGAACTGCTATTAAACTTGCAAATGCTGATTTATTCTATCTTAAAATGAATTTGCTATTTTCTATCAACTGGTAAGTAATTCAAACGTTCAATTTCTTCTTTATCGGCTAAATTCTCTCGTTTACTAGGAAGTAATCTTCTTAATCGTTGCTTCTACGTATTAACCTTTTTTTTATCTTCTTTAAATACCTTTTTATACTTATTTCTTGTTAATAATCTTATAATGTAATCTCTTCTCACCTTTTTCAATATTAATATACTTGATAATTGATTGATTTACTCCAATTTACTCAAAAAACTTGATTTTAAATTCAGAACAATTGATTCACGTCTATCCATTACAAAATCCCCAAGGCAAGAGAAACAATCACTAACAAACAAATAAAAAAATTGAATGTCTTAGCAACGTATCCTACTAATACATTTCTGTTTAACAAAAAACTTGATTATAATAGCACAAAACAATTTGCACATTCTAGATTTTTCTTGAATAAATTATACAATAATTGTTACCATGATCTAATACAGCTTATTTTTCAGAATTTCTCATTTCTAATTAATTTTACGAGAACAAATACACTTATTATGGATTTTCATATTGAAAATTTTTAACAGTAAGTATTTGAATATAAATTAAAATAATTTCACTATTTAAAACAAATTCTATAAATTAATATTTGAACTTTATTTATTAATTTTTTTGTTTTTTGGAATAAAAATATTAATTTTTAAAATACTGAAAATGGAATATAAATTATTCAAGTTCCAATGCTTTGTACTCTACCTCTGATCTCAAGAATATATTTTTTTTTATTATTTTATTTTTACTTTCGCTCATAATATATCCTATATACTTATATAATCTCAATATATACATATATATATATATATATATATATATATATATATATATATATATATATATATATATATATATATATATTGAAACACGTATGGGGGCTTTTTACACAATTTATTTACAAAATTGTTAAGATACACTGAACTCTGCTGGATAACGTCTAACTACTTGACAATACAATGAACTCTTGTGAACACTTGACTCGAACTGACGTAAACTGCCCATGCATCCCCTTATATACAACATTATTTAATCTAGTCAGTGTGTTTAGAAGTTTCTAGAATTTTCTAGAAACATTATTTAAAATGGTCAGTTGATTTTTTTACAAACTTCTAAAAATCAACTGTCAACAACAATCTTTCAAATTAAGGTCCCTTCCTTTACGGTTATCCCGTTACACTGCCCCCTTCTTAGATTCATTCCTCCTGGAATGTTATTTCCTACATCGGAATCCCGCACACTCCCTGAGCCAGCCAAACCATCTTCTTGGAGTTGCTGCGCATCTCCACTGTGGTTTCCCTGGTAAGGCGCCAAACGATCATGATGGACCACGACGGGTTTCCCTCTGGGAATTTTCACGATCCGATAAATGACATCGTTAATCTTCTTCTTGATGGTGTAAGGACCTTCCCAGTTCTTTTGTAATTTGGGACAAATACCTCGACGCCGTCGGGGGTTATAGAGCCAGACTAAATCTCCAACTTGGTAACTCTTTTCCATTGTCCGTGTGTCATAGTACCTCTTCATCCGATCACTAGATAATTGTAGTTTTCCACGCACCAGGTTGTGTATATTTTCGATTCGATTCTGAAGGTCGGTGACATATTGTTCACGTGCCATTTCTTCACCAGGTTTACAACCAAACACCAAGTCACATGGTAGCCTCATTTCTCTACCGAACAGGACCTTCGCAGGCGTTTGGCCATTTGATTCGTTGATGGCCGATCGACTTGCCATTAGAAATAGTGGAATATGTCGATCCCAATCCCTCTGACACTCTGACACCACTTTTGACAGATAGTTGGTTATAGTCCGGTTCATTCGTTCCACCATTCCATCAGACTGAGGGTGCATCGCTGTGGTTCTCGTTTTGTGGATGCCTAATCTTTGGCAAACTTCTTGAAACAGCTTGCTCTCAAAATTTCTTCCTTGGTCTGAATGTAATTCTAATGGTACCCCAAATCGGCTTACGAATTCTTCAACCAATATACCTGCTAAAGTGGTAGCTTCCTGATTGGGAACTGCATATGCTTCAACCCATTTAGTGAAGTAGTCCATTACAACAAAGATGTACTTGTTTTCTACATCGGTCTGTGGAAGTGGCCCCAATACATCTACTGCGATTTTTTCAAAAGGACTTCCAACCAGGTATTGCTGCATTTCCGCCTTCGGTTTTCGGTGCGGACCGTTACTGGCAGCACATGTAGTGCATTTACGACACCAATCTTTAACATCATTAGTGCAATTTACCCAGTAAAATCTATCTCGGATCTTTTGCAGCGTTTTCGTGATACCCAGATGTCCTCCAGAACTATCATTATGCATCTGTTTTAAAATTTCCGGTACAGCATTTCTTGGGACCACTATTTGTTTCCTTGTTTCTGTGCCCTCGGAATTTTCTACAAGTCTTTTAACGAGCCCTCCGTCCAAAATTAAAGAGTTCCATTGGGACCAGTATGCTTTTAAAGCAGGAGAGGATGAGTATATCTCTCTTTACAACGGACGACGGTCCATTCTCTTCCACTCCCTAATCTTTCTCAGAACGGGATCGTTTTCTTGTTGCTCCTCCAGCATAGAGCTCTCGTCTCCTGGCACAACCTTAACTAAGGCAAGTTTTTCCTCGTTCTGCTCCATACGGGTACAATGGGGGCAATCAGGTCGACATGGTCTTCTGGAAAGTGCATCAGCATTACGATGTCTGGTTCCAGGTCTGTGCTCGATTTCAACATCATATTCCTGCAGTTTTTCGAGCCATCTCGCTATCTGTCCTTCTGGGTTCCTAAAGCTAAGTAGCCACTTTAAACTAGCATGGTCTGTTCTGATCAGGAATTTTCTGCCATACAGATATTTATAAAAGTGTTCGACGGATTTTACAACTGCTAACAGTTCCCTCCGAGTTACACAGTAGTTCTTTTCAGCTTTCGATAAAGTTTTGCTGAAGTAACCAACCACTCTTTCCTTACCGTCTTGTAGCTGTGACAAGACGGCTCCAATTCCCACATTGCTGGCGTCGGTGTCCAGAATAGGCTTACCTTCAGGAAGTGGATAAGCAAGAACAGGTGCTGACGTAAGCTGTTTCTTCAATATTTCAAACGCCTTTTGACATTCCTGATCCCAACAGAAGGACTTATCTTGTTCTGTCAAACGTGTCAAGGGTTTGGCGATGTCTCCAAAATTCTTGACATATCGTCGGTAATAGGAACAAAGACCCAAGAAACTCCGGAGCTGATGTTTGTCGATAGGGATTGGCCATTCCTGAACGGCTTGTATCTTAGCGGGGTCAACAGCAACGCCATCCTTGCTTACGTTATGTCCTAAATAGTTGACCTGTCTCTGGAACGAGTGTCATTTTTTAACATTCAATGTTAGATTAGCGTTCTGTAATCTTTTAAAAACTTCTTCCAGGTTAGATAAATGTTCCTTAAAGGTCTTACCCATTATGATGATGTCGTCTAGATAAACTAGACAAGTTTCCCATGACAAACCCCACAGGATGTTCTCCATTAGTCGTTCAAACGTCGTAGGAGCATTACAGAGGCCAAATGGAAGGACCGTGAATTGCCACAACCCTGATCCACTGGTAAAAGCAGTCTTTTCTTTGTCTGCAGGATTCATTTTAACTTGCCAGTATCCGCTTTTAAGGTCCAAGGTAGAAAACAGAGTAGAACCCGCCAAAGCGTCAAGGGCATCATCAATCCTTGGCAGAGGATAACTGTCCTTCTTAGTGACATCATTTAGCTTTCGATAGTCGACACAAAACCGCATTGATAAGTCCGTCTTTCTTTCTCACTAATACCACAGGAGAAGCCCACGGACTACTGGATGGTTCGACTATGCCATTTTGAATCATTTCTTCAAGGGCTCTGTCGGCTTCTTCCTTCTTAACTTGAGGCATCCTTCGAGGTACCTGTCGAATCGGACGTGCATCACCAGTGTCAATTCTATGTTGTACAACATCAGTTCTTCCCAGTTTAATTTTAGAACCAAATACAGGTTTATAACGGTAAAGTAGATTTTTTTACCTGTTTTTTTTCTAATTTTGACAAAGAGGGATCTAATTTTGTCATTAATTGTTCAATTCCGTTGGTCTCATCTGTTTCCGTAACATTTATCTTGTGAATTATGGCCATTACTGGTTCTAAACTTCCCATTTCCGTGTCCTTTCGAAGGAGACCTGGATGATCGTTCAAGTTGATAACTCGGATGGGTACCTTTTTGGCGGATCTAACAAGAGTCTTACCCACAAGGAGTCCTTTTCCCAATTCATGGTCATGGTTCTTCGGCTCTATCATGGCTGGGGCACCATCTGGCTCCAGTCCATTCAACCGCGCTGTGACGACACATTCGCAGCTTGCCGGAAGTTCGATATCATCGATTAGCTTAATCGAGGCATTGTCAACTTGTTTTCGGTGCAGGAATATTTCTTCATTACCAGTACGAAGGATACGTTGGCGAAGATCCAAATGAAAACCACAGTGGAGCATAACATCCATGCCCAGAACAACATCTTCACCAACGTCAGCCACCAGCACTGAGTGAACAAGAGAGGTTGAACCAAACTTTAGCGTCACCTGTATTTCACCGTAGACTCTAGCAGAATCTCCGGTAGCGGTACACTGTCTCCAACTGGTAGGCAACATCTTATTTCGCATAATGATGGTTGGTCGGACGATAGTTTTTGTAGCTCCAGTGTCTACCAGCATGCTAATATTCTTTCCATCAAGGAGGCCATCTACATATAAGCTGTCCACGTGATGTCGCAGAGTTGCCAATTTACTGGTGTGAGGGGCTTCGTGAATGTTTGGGGTCGATTTCGCCCTCCAGGAGTCGACCCGTTCTAGTTTTCCTGCTGCTGGGATACTTCAGCAGAAGATTTTTCTTTTTGGGGGCAAGTATTTTTTATATGGCCTAGTTCTCCGCAGTTCCAGCATCTCACTTGGCGCCTTCTTCTTGGAGATAACTTCATTAATCTCTCTACTACCGCTTCAACGTCGCTAAAGGAATGAACGTCATGGTCGTAGTTACCGGTGATTTCCCTTAGTTGAGCAACTCCACGTGAGGCCTCCGTCGCCGCCTCAAACTCCAGTGCAATGGTCAAGGCATCCACAAGAGTCTTCGGCCGCGCCAACCGTACAGCGCACTGCAACTCGACGTCTCGAAGACCATCGGTGAAGGTTTGGACTGCTAGGCACTCCAGGAAATCCTTCGCTGCATTTGAATACGCAAGTCGTACCATTCTTGCTACATCAAATTCCTGGATAGTTTCTCCATTTTTCTGTTTTCGGCTCTTTAACTGCATTCGGTACACCGGTTGTAGATGAATTTGACCATAACGCATCTCTAGACGATTCACCAATAACTCGAAGTTGTCAGCTTCATCCGGTGTCAATGAATGCAAGACGTCTAAAGCTTCGTCTCGCAGAGCTACGGTTAGGGACAATGCTTTCTCCTGGGATGACCATCCATTAGCTCTGGCCGCTGCGTCGAATTGTTTCAGGTAATTTGGCCAGGAATTCTTCCCGTCGAAGGTTGGGGGTTTCATCGTAGTTCGTACTTGGGTCGCCTCTCCATTTCCTCGTCGGTCGACGTCTACGTGGCAGGTCTCCATCCTTTCCGCATCTCCGTCGCCGTGGTGGATGGGCTGGTTTCGACGACAAGCTTCCTGTTCTTGTTGAAGCTTTCTTATTTCGGACTGCATTTGCTGGTTGATCTCCTCTCGGATGTTGGCCACTTGCTGTTCGGAGCGCAATTGCGATATTTGCTGGAAGAAGGAACTGGATAACTCTTCTGGGTGGGTAGACATCCGTTGTGACAGCTGGGAAAGTTGTTGAGTTTGTTCTTCTTGTTGGCTCGTCATTCGTTGTGATAGCTCCTCTTGCAGCCGGGAAATTGCTTTTTGAACTGGGTCTTCAAACTCCACAGCGTCAGGGTCCAAATTATTATTTACGTAGTATTCACGGAGCCTTCTCAACAATACGGATTTGCTCCCAGTAGTTTCCAATTCTAATTCCTCGAGCTCTCTTCTGAGCTCAGCCACCAATAAATCAGTTATCTTTTTTCCTGGAATTCTTGTATCTTCACCCCACACCTGACACCAATTCGAAACACGTATGGGGGCTTTTTACACAATTTTTTTACAAAATTGTTAAGATACACTGAACTCTGCTGGATAACGTCTAACTACTTGACAATACAATGAACTCTTGTGAACACTTGACTCGAACTGACGTAAACTGCCCATGCATCCCCTTATATACAACATTATTTAATCTAGTCAGTGTGTTTAGAAGTTTCTAGAATTTTCTAGAAACATTATTTAAAATGGTCAGTTGATTTTTTTACAAACTTCTAAAAATCAACTGTCAACAACAATCTTTCAAATTAAGGTCCCTTCCTTTACGGTTATCCCGTTACAATATATATATATATATATATATATATATATATATATATATATATATATATATATATATATATATATATATTTTTTCAAATAACAGGCTTAGGAAACGTCTGGGTTGGGCAATTGATGGAAAAACGCCAGTAGTAGGAACTTTATTCTTAAATTGCGAAATTTTCGGTTAGTTTTTAAGAACTTTTTTGTTTTTTGTTAAAAGAAAATCCGAACATCATAATTACAAAGGCCGATAAAGGTAATACTACTGTGGTAATGAATAAAACCGAGTATATATATAAATCAGAACAAATGTTAGGAGACGAGGAATACTACAAAAAAATAGATCGAGACCTGACTCCCTCTTTGGAACGAAAAAACAATTTATTAGTAAAAAATTTGTTTGATGCCAAGTATATTTCCTTGGAAACTAAAAAGGATTTAACCACATATACAGGAATTGCTCCAAAATATTATGGACTCCCTAAAATCCATAAAGAAAATTGTCCACTTCGTCCCATTATCTCCTGCAATAAATCTCCAACACAACCTTTAGCAGGATTCCTGGCTGGCATCTTGGATGTCTCGTTTTACTCTTTTAACTCCTTTAGAATCAAAGACTCTTTTGACTTCTCTGAAAAAATAAATAATTTTCAACTACCACCCAATTTCAGACTGGTAAGTTTTGATGTGAGTTCACTTTTCACCAACATACCTTTAGACTTAGTAGTATCCATTATTTCTGAAAACTACCACCTCGTAGAGCTCAACACCACGATCCCTAAAAACACTTTCATTGAACTTATTACTTTTTTATATAATAGTACTTACTTTTCTTTTAACAACCAATTTTATTTACAAGTCAAAGGAGCCCCAATGGGAGGTGCTATCTCACCAACTTTAGCAGAGTTAGTTATGAACTCCTTACTCTATTACTGCAAACAAAAGGTCGATTTCCAGTTTCCCTTTATTTATCAGTACGTCGACGATCTGATATGTGCTGTACCTGAAAAGAAAATCCAATATACATTAGATATTTTTAACTCATACAACACCAACCTAAAGTTTACTTACGAAACTGAAACTGATGGAGGAGTTCCCTTTTTGGATACACGAGTGGTTAGACATGAAGATAACATTATTAGGCTTGATTGGTATAGAAAGAAGACTTATTCTGGAAGATACATACCCTTTCACTCTTACCATCCCTATGAACAGAAGGTAAATATAATCCTGGGACTAAAAAACAGGATACAGAGAATTTGCCATTTTTTCTATACAGAAAAAAATCTAAGAATGTTATATGATATTCTAAGAACAAATCACTATCCAAAGAAATTACTTAACAAACTTCTATTTGATAAACCACCACCGCGTCCTCATTTTCCAGAAGAACACCCAGCGGAAAATCCTGTGGAGTTACATTATGCAAAATTGCCCTTCATTGAGAATCTAACACCACAAATATCCAGCATTCTACGAAAGTATAATATTATTATAGCGAATTCAGTTATTACTCGACTTGGTAAATACTTCACTTACATTAAAGATAAAACTCCTACGTTATTAAAATCCAATGTAGTGTATTCGATTAAGTGCAGTGATTGTCCGAAAGTGTACATAGGGCAAACATCTCAAAAACTGGCTAAACGGATCGCTCTACACAAAAGTGATACAGTTAAAAAACCAACTGCAACTGCCTTGAGTCAGCATGTATGTTCCAGTACACATAATATCGATTACGATAGCGTCAGTATCTTAGAAGAAGCAACTAACCAGTTTAAAAGGAACTTCATTGAAATGTGTTACATCCATTCGTCTCCCGAGTCTATGAACTTTAAAAAGGATGTGGAAGGGTTGAGTTCGATCTACACCTTTCTTTTGTGCCAAAATATGACGAAAACCAATCATTTTAACAACAACAAATAGGTTATGTTTTTATTTAAATATTTATTTGTTGATAGATGACTTACTTGACAGAGTCAATGTTCCGTCTTTTACTCTATAAGACATTTAGCCAGTATATCAAAAAATTTTGTTATTTGTGTGGTCGTAATTGTTAACTGTTGTGTTTTGTTTAATTTTATTTAACATTTTAATATTTTATCTTTGAATTGGTTTTATAATTGGACCTGTTTTATGTTTTATATTTTAACAACCCACGTTGGTCATGTTTTATGCAAGGGTTGTTCTCATATATGAGGTGTAACAAGAACATATTTTTTTGTAAGTTTTAATTTTTAACATTATTACACCCTGTTAATATTATTATTGTAATTCCCGTTAGGCGCTGATGAAGGTTAAAAACTAACCGAAAATTTCGCAATTTAAGAATAAAGTTCCTACTACTGGCGTTTTTCCATCAATTGCCCAACCCAGACGTTTCCTAAGCCTGTTATTTGAAAAAATAATAAAAATTATACGTCGTTATAGTAATTTAATATATATATATATATATATATATATATATATATATATATATATATATATATTATTAGTAAAAGTGGATATTGGGATAACAGCAATACTTAACGTAAATAAAACTCTATTAAAGTTTCTAATCCAAGCTTTTGTAATAATTTTATTATATAAAGGAAGGTGGAAAACCACATCTCCTAAGCTCTTCTGCTCCTTCCGTTTACTCCTACAATTGGACGGAATTTACCGTTGGGCATTACTTCACTACAACCGCTTGCATTTATTTAAAAGAAACTATGGCATTTCCTGACTCCACGGTTCTCCCTCTTGTTCTTTTGTACATAAAATGTCTCCTACCATTTTAGCCCTGCTATGCTAAAAATCACTGGGATTACGATGTTTGGTCTTAGGACTATATATATATATATATATTGAAATGGATCCTCCTTCTGGAACACCCACTTTCAATAAAATTCTCGGTCGTGGATTCAAAATTTTTAAATTGATTGTCCTAAAAATAAATTACAAAAATTATTAAGATAAAAAAAAATTCTTTCGCTTCTGTCTAAAACTTTCTTCTTCCGTTGTTCCACTCTTACTCTATATCTTCCTCTTCCAACTACTTTCCAACTCCTTCTTACTGCTGCCTTTCCATCTATTTAATACCTTTCTGCTGCTCAACTAATTCTTTATACCTTCCTCTTCCTACAACTTTCCAACTCCTTCTTGCTACCGCCTTTCTACTTATCTATCACCTTTCTGCTCTCTTAAAATTTCCAACTCTCTGCTTTTCTGTATCTTTCAAGTTTTGGTTTCTTTGTATTTTCTTATTCTTTTAATTATTTATTATTACTATGTTTTTATTTTAATTTAAATTCAAATGCTTTTATTTACAATAGTTTTATTTTATCTGACTTTTACAAAAATTCATTCAATGACAATCTAATCAATAATCATCTTAACAACATAACAATCCATATCTAAACAAAAACAATCCAAACACAAAAATACTTAATCAAGACAACCGATTTAAAAATCATGAACACGTTCCAACATTTCACTGAAAGAATGTGCCCCATGAAGAAAAATCCATATCAATTTCCCCCAAATTTGATTTGACTTGGTGAATTACTTCACCTTGCCAAATCAAATTTCCTTTTAGTAGGAAATTTTTCCTCACCATCAGTTGTCAAGCTTTAACTTTAAATATTTCAATTTTAACTTTCATACAAAAATAAATCATTAACATTAAACATTCCACGAATTTCTTCGCTTCCAATAAATTTAAGTATATAACTATTTCCCTCATTCTCATTCACAATTTCATATGGTCCCTCAAAAGGAAATTGTAATTTAGCACAAATATTATTTTTTTTATTTGTTACTCTCAATGCTTTAACTATTACCAAATCCCCTTTTTTAAATGTTGTTTTATTTTTCCTTCTCTTTTCCATTCTTTTTACATATTTTTGAGCATTCTTATTTTCCCTTATCCTAACTTCTTCTAATACCTTTTCATATTCAATTCCCCTTTCCCTTATCCATTTCCTTTGTGGATTCTCTCCTTTTAAAATATATACTGGACATTCATTCATTGTAGTATTTGGCACTTCATTCAAATAACATTCTACCTCATTTAATTTTTCTCCCCATTTCCTATTATTTTGATTTACTAAAATTCTTAAAAACTTATTTACTTCTTTAATATACCTTTCAGCAGGATTTCCTGCTGGATGTCTAATACTAATAGTACTACATTTAATTTGATGATGTTCAAAAAACTTTTCAACTTTTTTATTTTTAAAATATGTTGCATTATCTAAAATAATATTTTGAGGTTTACCTATCTGTTCTATACATTGATTTAACTTTTCTAACACTATTTTTGTTTTCATATTTTTTGTTGGATATAATTTAACAAATTTTGAAAACACATCCACTATTACTAAAATATTATTATTTCCCTCTTCATTAACTATTAGATTACTAATAAAATCTATTGCCACTATTTCTAAACATCCACTTGCCATTACAGTTTTCACTATATTATAATTTTTATGATTTTTCTCTTTTCCTAATTGACAAACATGACATTTTCTAGTTACCTCTTTTGCTATTTTATGATCCCTTTTACATATATAATTTTCCCTAAAAATTAACCATATTTTTCTTGCTCCTATATGCCCATATTCTAAATGTAATTCCCTTAAAATTCTTATTCCCAAATCTTCCGTTATTACATACAATTCTATTTCTCCCACCTTTTTAATCACTATATTATCCTGTATTATTGATCTATTTTTTTCTTTTTCTGTTAAATTTCTTTGATCTTCTAATATTTGATTTAATGAATATATTCCTTCAACATCTTTCATTACATTCACACCTATTTTAATTATTTTCCTATTATCAGTTTTTTCTTCCCTTGTTAATGCATCTGATACAATATTTACTTTTCCTGCTATATATCTAATTTCAAAATCATACTCTTGTAAACTCAATATCCACCTATGAATTCTATTATTCCCATATCTATTTTTTAAAATTGATGTTAATGCCAAATGATCAGTTTCCACAAAAAATTTTCCCCCTAATAAATAAAACCGTAATTTGTTTATACAGAATATGATACTGGCTAATTCTAATTCTGATACACTATAATTTTTTTCATATTTCTTTGTTATTCGTGATACAAAACAAATTGGAACTTCAACTCCCCTCTGAATCTGAATTAATACCCCCGCAAACCTATCTTTTGATGCATCAGTCCGTAATATAAACTTTTCATGATAATTTGGATGATATACTATTAACTTTTTACAAAATTCCTGTTTTAAATTTTGAAACGCTTCTTCCCTTTCTTTTGTCCATTCCCACTTCTGATTTTTTTTTAATAATTCTATCAACTTTAATTCTTTTTTACTTAGATCTGGTATTAATCTCTTATAATAATTAACAATTCCTAAAAATCCCCTCAATGTCTTTAAATTTGTTGGCCTTTTATACTCTCTAATTCCTTGTATCCTATTCTCATCCATTTCCATTCCCTTTTGATTTATCTTATATCCCAAGAATGTTACCTCTTTTTTAAAAAACCTACATTTATCAATATTTATCTTTAACCCCGCAATATCTAATTCTCTCATTACAATTTCTATATGCTCCATATGATCTTTTTCATTTTTAGAAAATATCAAAATATCATCAACATAATGCAACACAAATTCATCATAATTATCTAAAATTTTATGAACTGCTCGTACTAATGCTGCACAAGCACTTTGCACACCAAATGGAACTACACAAAACCTATATACCACCCCATCTATTGAAAACCCTGTATAATCTCTACTTTGTTTATCTAAAGGAATCAACCAAAAACTATGTTTCAAATCAATTTTAGAGAACCACTCTGATTCACTCAACCTTCCAAAAATCCCATCCACATTCATTGGAGCTTCATATTGTGGAACAGAAAATTTATTAATATTTCTTGCATCCAAACACAACCTTAATTCCCCGTTTGATTTTTTAACAACCACTATTGGATTAATAAATCTAGTGTTACTTTTTTCTATAATACCCGCTTCTAACATTTCTTTTACTTGTTTTCCGACATCTCTTCGATATAAATATGGAATTGGATATGTTCTTATTCTAAATGATTCTATATTCTTTACCTCAAACTTATGTGTATATTCTTTAGCTATTCTCATTTCCTTCATTATTAATTTCTTATATTTAATAATTATATTCTTTACCTGTTCTTTAAATTTTTCATTACATATAAATTCAAATTTATTAATTTTCTCATAATCCTGATCTTTTTCCATCAAATTTATTTGTTTTGATTCATTACCCTTATTTTTTTCAAAATTCCATTTTATTTTATCATGCTCAATTTCCACCCATTTATTTTCATAATCAATTTTCACATTATATCTATGTAACAAATCAGTTCCTATCACTATATCAATTCCTAAATTTTCTACTAATAAAAATTCCATTTCTATATTTTTTTTATTTTCTAATTCTATTGACTAACAGATTTATTTACTTCATATAATTTTTTCCCATTTGCACCTACCAAAGTTATTTTTGGCACCGTTATTAATTTTTCTTTTTCATCTATCAATTTTTTATTTAACAATGATGCCTCAGAACCTGTATCTATTAAACATAAAATATTATTTATTCCTAATTTTCCTCGAATATAAATTAACCCATTTTCTCCCTGAAATTCATTATCCTCCCCAAATTTAACAAATTCCCTTGGATGTTCATAAATACATTGTTGTTTATTGTTTTTTGGTAAGTGCCCTATTAAAAATTTTCCCTATGTACTTCTACATTAACATTTTGTATCACATCTTCTTCATTTATCTGTTGACCCTTTTGAATATTATTTACCATTCTGTTCCTTTCTTCTCCTGATCTTCCTTGATTTCTATTCTGGTTTTCATTCCCTCGACTAAATTGTCCTCTTCTTCCATCGATACCATTTCTCTCATAATTTTGATTCCTATTACCATTCATATTTCCATTTCTTCGATCCACTCTTTCATAATTCTTATTTTGATTATTATATTCTGCTTCCCTGTTGTTTCCATAATATCTTCCTACATTGTATGTTTCTCGACTTAAATTTTGTTCAATTCTCTGTAAATATTGTTGTAAACTATCTATAGTCTTTATGTTCTGAATTGCTATAGTTTCTGTAATATTATATCGAAAATGTCTTGAAATATATTGTATTATGTCTTCTTCTCTTAACTTTGGGTCTAAATGTATAGCAGTACTGTATAAATATAAAGCATAACTTGAACAATTCATTCCCCCTTCTTGATATTTTCCAAAATATAATTTTTCCCTAAATTTAGATTGAGCAAAATCACCCCAAAAATAACTTAAAAACTTCTTCTCAAATTCTTCCAACCCAAATATTTCTTCTTCTTTACTAGCAAACCATATCAGTGCCTGCCCATCTAACATCTCACGCAGGTTTTCTCTTATTTCTTCATGGTCTCTACACCATTTTAATTTATTTTTCACCATTCTTATGAAAATTTTCGGATGAGTCTTATTAATATTCCCATTAAATTTATGTTCAATTTTAATTATTCCCATATTAGTTTGATTTTTACTTATATTTTCTTTTTTCAGTTCTTCTAATAACATTTCACGTTCTTTTTCTTGAACTACCTTTATTTCTTCTACTTTTTCTTCCATCTCACTTATTTTCTTTTCTGTATCTTGTTTTATAATCTTTTCTAAATCATTAAATTTTCTATTTGTATTATTATTGATTTCTTTGATTTCATCTTTACATTCTTTTATTTCATCTTTACATTCCTTGTTAATAATCGTTTTAATTTTTACTTCTTGTAACTCCTCTATTTCCGTTATTCTCGCTATTATTTTAGTTCTTATTTCTTTCTTTGTTTCTTCCAATTTTTGTTTATTTATTTCCATTTGTTTCTTTATCTCATTTTTGAATTCTTCTTTTATTTCTTTTTTTATAGAATCCATATTCTTGTTCATGTCTTTTTTCATTGTTTCCATATTTAAATTTATTGCTTCAGTACTTTTGTTCATTTCTTTCATTTCTTTTTTCATAGAATCCATATTATTGTTCATGTCTTGTTTTATTTCTTTTTTCATAGAATCCATATTATTGTTCATGTCTTGTTTTATTTCTTTATTTTCTTTTTTCATAGAATCCATATTCTTGTTTATATTTTTTAACATTTCCATCATTTGTTCCCATGATGAATCCCTTCTATCCCCTATCTTACTATCCTGATTACCCTGATTATCCTGACTATCCTGAATACCCTGCCTATCCTGACTAACCTGATTACCCTGACTATCCTGAATACCCTGACTACCCTGACTGTCCTGATTATCAATATTATCCCCTTGTTCTGACATTCTATCTGTAGTATCCTTTCCCCCTCTTAATTTCATACAACTATTTATAATTTATCTAATCTTTTACTCCAGAATCACACACTTTGTTTTTAATAAAGCAAGCTTGACACCTAACAGTTAAGAAAAATCTCTTACCCTCAGTGCCAAAGCAGCCCCACGTTGGGCGCCAATTGAAATGGATCCTCCTTCTGGAACACCCACTTTCAATAAAATTCTCGGTCGTGGATTCAAAATTTTTAAATTGATTGTCCTAAAAATAAATTACAAAAATTATTAAGATAAAAAAAAATTCTTTCGCTTCTGTCTAAAACTTTCTTCTTCCGTTGTTCCACTCTTACTCTATATCTTCCTCTTCCAACTACTTTCCAACTCCTTCTTACTGCTGCCTTTCCATCTATTTAATACCTTTCTGCTGCTCAACTAATTCTTTATACCTTCCTCTTCCTACAACTTTCCAACTCCTTCTTGCTACCGCCTTTCTACTTATCTATCACCTTTCTGCTCTCTTAAAATTTCCAACTCTCTGCTTTTCTGTATCTTTCAAGTTTTGGTTTCTTTGTATTTTCTTATTCTTTTAATTATTTATTATTACTATGTTTTTATTTTAATTTAAATTCAAATGCTTTTATTTACAATAGTTTTATTTTATCTGACTTTTACAAAAATTCATTCAATGACAATCTAATCAATAATCATCTTAACAACATAACAATCCATATCTAAACAAAAACAATCCAAACACAAAAATACTTAATCAAGACAACCGATTTAAAAATCATGAACACGTTCCAACATTTCACTGAATTCAATATTTCGTTAAAAATATTTTAACATCTTCAGGAAGTTACTACAATTGTTACAATTCGATTATCAATAATATATACTCACTCTCCTGGCTTTGTTCTTATATTTTCAAAAAATCGAAGTAGTTATGTCTCTATTTTATGTTAATCCAACATAACGATGACATCTAAGTTTTTCAACATTTGTAGAGTGTTTTGAGAAATTTTACTAATAATTTAATAATAGTGATTGTTTTAAATATTTTATTTGCATTATACCTAATTCTCTTCTATTCAATTTTAGTACCAATATTATACCATTCAAATCTCTTTAAACTTATTTTTTAATGAAAAAACTTAATTTTAATACTCCAGAACATTTATTACAACCATCTGCTTCGACAAACCAAGGGAAAGAGAAACAATTGACAAAATCAACAAAAAAACAAAAAACTATCGCTAACAATCTAAATCATATATCAATCTTTTTCAAAACAAACTTGATTCTATATAAATCAAACAAATCAGCCACCTAGATACCTTATCTTAATTATTCAACAATTTCTACCACCATACATACTAGATTTAGAACATTATTTGACAAATCTGCATTATAATTCCTACATACTAGATTTCTAACAAAATTTCTAAATTTTATTTTCTATTATGTTTTAATATAACTTTAATTTTTTAGAATTTATCAATCTCTTATTGATTTTATTAATGACGAATATGAACATTATGAAAATAATAAATATGGATATTGTGGAAGTGAAAATATATAACAGTCTACTAAAAGTAAGTATTCTTTTATTTATTCGATTAATTAAATTATTTTAAACCAACGCATGTATTTTACTATTTAAGTTTTAATTCATCTTTCTTATTTTAATTTTCCTTTCTTTTTTTAGGAATAAAGAGAATAATTTTTAATATACTGGAAAATGGAACTAAATTATACAAATATCAAAACTTTGAACTATTTCCTGGATTCAAGAAGATTCTTTTTAATCAGTGTATACGTTATCTATGTATATAAAAGCGAAAGTTCACTCATCACCGTATCTCAGAAACTATAAGACATACAAACTTGAAATTTGGCAGGTAGGTTCCTTATAGAGTCTAGACATCCGCTAAGAAAGGATTTTACGAAACTCATCCCCTAAGGGGGTAAAACGGGGGTTGGAGGTTTGTATGAGAGTCCTATGTTTTTGAAATAAGGGACTTGAAAATTAAAATGTTTTTTTTAGACGTTGTGGAGGTGTACAAGTTTCGTTTCAAATTAGTTAGTAATATTTGTTTTTTTCTTCGTTGATTAAAATTATGTTTATTTCAAAGTTTCAGGCCAATTAGGTGCTAGCTTAAATTTTTTTTTATTGATTATACTGACGTTTATATCAAAGTGTCATATCGATTACTTACTTAAAGAAGTTTGTATTTTTCGTTAATTAAACTTACGTTCGTTTGTAAAATGGATGGAGAAATTGTAACAGTCACAGTTGAAGGGTTAGCAATCCGATGTAGAGTGAAAGAGATACCTGGCGATGGAGCGTGTTTATTTTCATCTCTGTCTTATTTGCTTTATGGAAATATTTCAATGACTGCTTAAGTTAGAGCTAATATAGTAAGCCACGTGTCCAACGATTGGCAAAGATTTAGGTGTTTTACTATGAACCGATCCGGGACCCCTTACGATACAGATAGTCAAGCGTCCATCAAAGCTCTGAACTCAGATACAATTAATTCAAAGATGGTCTGGGAATGCCTAGGCAAATTAAATGAACTAGGACAGAATAACACTGTTACCCTCCTATGGGTTCCAGGACACGTAGGAATAGAAGGAAATGAAACAGCAGACAAGCTGGCAAAAAAAGGAGCTAAAACCCCATACATGGGACCAGAACCATCCTGTGGAATCAGCAGTAGTACAATCTTAGAAAATATATATATATATATATATATATATATATATATATATATATATATATATATATATATATATATATATATATATATATATATATATATATATATATATATATATATATATATATATATATATATATATATTATAACATATATGTGAAAATTACATATATATTATAGCTTATATGAAAATACCTTGAAAATTTTTATTTTAATATAGATGTGCATAAGGTAAGATTCAACTTAATTTCTTTTATTTTAATGATTGTTACTTTAACATAAGTTCTTATCTATTCTCTTTCTAAGGGTCAGAGTTCAAAAAATCTCAACTAATAAATGGATTCAAATTTAACTGATATTGAAAATTTCAAAAAACAATTAATAAAATTCAACAATTATATACCAAATTATGTTTTTGTATGATAATTCCAATTTAACCTTAACCTCACTTTTTCTTATTGTTTTGTGCGCATAGACACATTACCTTTAAATTTCAAACATAATTAACTCAAGGGTTATGAAAAATTCTGAATTTTGTAATCACTAAATCAAATTAAACTTATCAAAGAATCTAAAAACAACTTATTTAAATAGTGAAATAGTGTACAAGTGAAAGTAAATGTTCATCAAATACAGAAAAATCAAACACAGGAATGTTCTTTATTTTAAAAAAAATTGGAAATTGATACCGTGTTTTGAAGCTTTGGTATTCTCTCTGGACAAACTAAGGCACAGGCTATCCTTTCCTATTGGAATCAAACCATTTTCCAGGACATCAATGATATACGGACACTTTATAGATTTAGACGAATAAATTTGCTTCTCATTCGGAACTTATTTGCTCTTGCATCAAATGGTAAGTAAACTAATACTCTCTTTCTTATTAGAAACTAGTTTTACTTTAGTTAAATCACTCAGGAAGCATTTATATAAATGAAGTGCTCATCATACCATTTCTAACATTCATTTCTCCATATATATATAAACTTTAATTCTTACCAATGGCTATCAGGAGTTGTCTTGTGTTAATTTTATAATATCTTATCTACAATATAATCTAATGTCTTTCTATTTTCAGAATTTTTCATTTGGAAATTAAACTAATAACAAATCACAATATGTCTTGAGAACAAACATTGTCTATTCTAAAAGTAAGTACAAACTTTTTTTATTTCCTTCTATGAGTTCTAATATTTTATATTGAAATTTATGTAAATCTTTACATTGATGTCTTAACATTTGGTTTTCTTATTTCATTTTATCTTAATTTATTTAAAATCGGTTTTAATTACTAAGGTATCGTAAAATTTATAAACTTTTTTAATATTTACTCTCATTATCTATTTGATACATGATTTTAGAATTTTATATGTTATAGATAAATTATATTATTTTGATTCTTTGAATATCTCTTATATGTACTTGTATATTTTAATTTCTCATTTTGTTTTATTTTTTCTTTTTAGGTATTGAGAAGAAGACGATTATAAATTATCCCAAATTTACTACATTTGCACTCTGCCTTGGAATGAAAATATATTTTCCTTTTCTCTATTTTTATTAATTTTCTTTAAATGTACTTAATTGAAATAGCATAGTAACTTATATCATCTCAATATATATATATATATATATATATATATATATATATATATATATATATATATATATATATATATATATATATATATATATATATATATTGTTATGGTATTCAATAGTTGGTCTTTATATGTAATATAAGTGTAATTAAGACTAACTAGATATTAGAATTGAATAATCAATTTATGCAAATTATCAAGGAATCATAAATAAAAAAAAAAAATTTGGGTTGCGAGGTTTCTAGGGGGATAAAAAAAAAAAAATATTGATAGAATGTCATAGAATTTTGGAGAGTAAAGTCAGAGAAAAAGTTTAGGGAATTATATAGAATTTTAAAAATTTAAAAACCATTATAAAGTAAATATAATAATAATAGAAATTGAAAATGAAGATAAATACTGAATGTTAATGAATATAAATATAAAAATTATAAAAGAAGATTAATGTATGAATAGAATGTTATAATAACTATATGGTAGAAGTAAATATGGAATAAAATGGATATATATAGAGAAGATTAATTGGATATTTGCATAGATTGGATTTTCAAAATAAAATAAGCATAGTTTATAAAGATAAGTATTTCTGGTATAGTTTGTTATCAGCTGGTAATAGAGGTATATTAGAAATAGTTATTCGGGGATTTTAGGAAAAGAGGGCAAAATTTCATTTAAAATTAATTAGTGTTAAGTTTATGACAGGATAAATGATGAATGTTATATTGTTTTTTAAAGTGTTGTAAAGAATTAATATATTTATATATTAAATGATGTTAAAATTGAGATGGACTTTTTAGTTTAATATTATCGAAGAACCCAACCTTGAAGAGTCACAAGAATACAATTATATGAGTATAGAGATCATAACAATTATGGCGCCCAACGTGGGGCGTGAATAAAACAAGAATCCAGTTTAAAATAGAACAGTATATTGAAATTGAGAGGGTGATATAGACAATTGAAGTGATTAGAAAATTAGAACAGTGAAGAATTGAAATAAAACATAAATACATTATAATAGAAATAAGAGGATTAGGTGAGAGTTTTAAGTATATTTATATTTATATATAAAGACCATAAAATTTTGAAAATTTTAAAACTAAATACAAATCGAATAAATATAATAAAGTAATATAATAAGTTAACATTATAAATTAAATAAATATATAAAATAATTAAAAGATTTGAATAAAATGAATACAAGACAAAATAGAAGAAATAGAAGGAGAGAAGATGGAATACAGGAATCTAATGAAAATATGCATGAAACAGAAAGTAATGATGGATCGTCGGAAGGAGAAGAAAAAACAATGTTTCAAGTGGTACAAGCTGATGTGATAGGAGATGCGACTAGTTCAAAACCACATCAAGAAACAGAGATGGAGAAAATGTTTAAATTTTTGGAAAATAAATTTGATGAAAATAATAGAAAAATGGATTCTATGAAAAAAGAAATAAGAGAAGATATAAAAAAAGAAATAAAAGATATGAACAAGAATATGGAAACATTTAAAGATGAAATGAAAAATATTATTAAAGAAGAAAATATCAAAATACAAAAAGAAGTCGATCAATTGAAAGATGGAATTAAGGCGATGGAGGAAATGGGTAATATACACCAGGAGAAGATTAATAATATAGAAAAAAATGTGAAGGAGCAGAAAAATGAAAATAAGAAAGAAAATGAAAGAATACTACAAACTATGGAAAGGAATGTAATGGAAGTAGCAAAGAAATTTGAAGATGAAACAAAAAAATTACAAGAAATGCAAAATGAAAGAACTGAGGATGGTTCCTATATGATAATACATGGAGGAGAAGGAGCAGTAAAATTTACAGGGAATATCAGTATATTACATCCATGCACGTATATGAATATGATTAAAACTAAGACTAGGAACAAAAGAGATTGGAAAGAAATTATAAGAAGTTCTTTGAAAGATAATGCTGCATTATGGTATGCAACACAGGAAAATGAAATATTAACCTTTAATGATTTTGAAAGGGAATTTCGTAAATATTTCTGGGGTGAATCAAAACAAGGGGTGAGTAGGGAAAAATTATATTTCGGAAAATTCAATTATAGATTAGGGAATAATTTAACTAATTATGCGTTACAATTATATAATGTTGCATAATATTTGGAACCTCCTATGAGAGAAGAGGAAATAATTTTATATATTTCTAGACATTATGATATAACAGTTTCTGAAACAATAGTTATACAAAATATTAAAAAAAAAGAACAATTGATTGAGTATTTAAATCGAGTTGAAAGAAATTTAAAGATTAATGAAAATAGATCACAAAATTATGAAAATGATAGATTTAGAAATTATCAAAACAGAAATGGATATAATAGAGTAAGAGAAGAAATGCGTAATAGAAACAATGGAAATTATAATTATGGATATAATGGGAGAGAAAATGGAAATCGTATAAACGGAAATACATATAGAAATGGAAATAATATGGATAATAATAATAATATAAGAAATGGAAATAACAGAAATGAAAATGGTTTTCAAAATGTAAATAATGGAAGATATGAAAGATCAAGATATAGAAATATAAATGAAATTCATAATAATAATAATAATAATCGAGAAGATAGAAATGGAAACAATAATGTACCTAGAAGAATAAATCAAATTAATATGCAAAGTAGAGAAATAGAAGAAAATGTAGAAAATGTTAGGGTAGAACCAGAACAAGAAAATTTTTAAATAAGCACCTACAAAATTTTAATGTTAAATGTTGTTATATACATCCTAGTGAATTTATAAAATTAGAAGAAAATAATAATAAATTAGAAGATAAAATTGGATTAGTAGTTGTTGAAGGAAATTTAGAAAATAAGAAAATTAGAATTTTAATAGATACCGGATCAGAAGCAACATTGATAAATGAAAAAATTATTGAGGATAATAAATTAGAAGAAATGATTAAAATTCCAAGAATTAAGTTAATAGGTGCTAATGGAAAAAAATTAGGGGAAATTAATAAGACTATAAATATTAGTATTAAAATTGGAAATAGTATATATAAAATACAAGGTTTGATTATAGGAAATATGGAGTATGATATAATATTAGGTACTGATGAATTAGAAAGAATGAATGTTATTATTAATTATGAAGAAGGTTGGATAAAATTGAAAGAAGAACAAATCAAATTAAATAAAATAAACAATAATGAGGAGATAATACATATAAATGAAATAAGAATTAATGGGGAAATGATGAAAGAAGGAGAAGATATAAAAAGTGATGATAAATATAAAGATGAAATTAATTTGTTATTTAAAAAATATCAAAATTTAATTACATTAGAGAATAATACTGCAGAAAGATATATTAAAGAAGTGATAAAATTTTTACGAATAAGTTTAAATGGAAAGAAACATAAAGAATGGGAAAATTATATTAATAAAGTAGAAATGTATATCAATGATATTCCAAATGTAATAACAGAAGAAACACCAACATATTTAATGTTAGGTCAAAAACCAAAACGAAATTGGGAAGAAGAAGAAGAAAGAAAAAAATATGATGAAATTATAGAAAAAGTAAGAAAAAGGTTAATGGATGCGTGGGAAAAATATTATAAAAAAATTAAGAAAAAAGTGAAATATCCTGTAAGGTTTAAGAAAGGAGATTTGGTAATAATAAAAGCATATATAAGTGGAAATTTAAAGAAAAATGAATCAGGGAAATTAAAAGCTATATTTGAAGGACCATATAGAATAGTAAATGAGGAAGGTGTTAATAGTTATATTGTTGAAGATCCGATAACAAGAAATGTTAGAGGAGTATTTAATATTGAAAGCCTATATAGGTATTTTGAAGAAACTTAGAGTATTCAGAATTTGTGTTAATATGTTAATTGTTATATACTTTAAATTTTAAATTATTAAAATTTTTTTTCTAAAATTTATAAAATTTTAAATTTGGGAAATTGTTATGGTATTCAATAGTTGGTCTTTATATGTAATATAAGTGTAATTAAGACTAACTAGATATTAGAATTGAATAATCAATTTATGCAAATTATCAAGGAATCATAAATAAAAAAAAAAAATTTGGGTTGCGAGGTTTCTAGGGGGATAAAAAAAAAAAATTATTGATAGAATGTCATAGAATTTTGGAGAGTAAAGTCAGAGAAAAAGTTTAGGGAATTATATAGAATTTTAAAAATTTAAAAACCATTATAAAGTAAATATAATAATAATAGAAATTGAAAATGAAGATAAATACTGAATGTTAATGAATATAAATATAAAAATTATAAAAGAAGATTAATGTATGAATAGAATGTTATAATAACTATATGGTAGAAGTAAATATGGAATAAAATGGATATATATAGAGAAGATTAATTGGATATTTGCATAGATTGGATTTTCAAAATAAAATAAGCATAGTTTATAAAGATAAGTATTTCTGGTATAGTTTGTTATCAGCTGGTAATAGAGGTATATTAGAAATAGTTATTCGGGGATTTTAGGAAAAGAGGGCAAAATTTCATTTAAAATTAATTAGTGTTAAGTTTATGACAGGATAAATGATGAATGTTATATTGTTTTTTAAAGTGTTGTAAAGAATTAATATATTTATATATTAAATGATGTTAAAATTGAGATGGACTTTTTAGTTTAATATTATCGAAGAACCCAACCTTGAAGAGTCACAAGAATACAATTATATGAGTATAGAGATCATAACAATATATATATATATATATAAACAAAGTGCCAAGAAAACGCGTATTAATATAAAAATAAAGGAGGATAACGGGAATCAACGCAACAGATCATGGTTACAAGTAGGAATGGTAACCGCAGACATGCATGTTACGTTTTATATTAATACGCGTTTTCTTGACACTTTGTTTATATCATTTCCTGGGCTAGAACGACTCAAACACAATGAGTCCGTTTCGCCAACGTGGCGACGCTGGTTGCTAGCCAAAAACCCATTGGCACAGCTGGCCGTAAGCACAAAATGGCGATAGGACTCCTGTGTGAGCGTTCGTTGTTTTTGTGTTTCTTGACATATGTTTCCCCAACATCCTTTGCTCCCAAGTACCCAACACTTTTGCTAGCCAAGTGCAATACTCTTCTTGGTTATGCCGCACTGATGACGGCTAATGAGCCAGAAACATGCATGTCTGCGGTTACCATTCCTACTTGTAACCATGATCCTTGTTGCGTTGATTCCCGTTATCCTCCTTTATTTTATATATATATATATATATATATTATGTATTATTTGGTTCACTTTTGGTAAAATGTCATAACTGAGTACAGCTAGTAAATGTTGTGTTCTCTTTTACTACAAATTCCGTTTCTACTTGCCAATAATGGCTTTTCAAATCAAGAAGAGAAAACATCTTGGATCCGGTTAGAGCAACTAGAGCGTTGTTAATTATTGTTAACAGTAGCGTTTATTCTTTGACACAAAATTTTGTTGACCTGACCTTTCTCTTCACGAATAACGTTGCCCATGGACTATTCAAGGGTTACACATCTCTGTTTACCATGTCTTGTAGAACCCGTTCAAAATCTTCTGTTTTTGCCAAAAAGAGGCGGCCTTTTTTGGCAAATAGGACTTGCTTTACCAGTATTAATTATTTGTAAAGCTATGCGAATCCTTTTGGTTTTATCGAAAAATTTGACTATAACGGTTGATAAATTTCCTAAATTGTTTCGTTTTTTACTGGACAACGACGAAGTATCTTCAGTTGCCGTAAGCTGATCAATAGCTTTTGGATTTTGTTTTGACCTGGCCATCTATAGGTGGATCACGGCGGACACTGGTTTTAGGCGCAATTCACACAGAACGGACGTCGGGCAGAGACGTGGCTTCGACGTAGCACGGACGTGGCGGAAGCGTGGCGTATGCAATGCACACAGAGGTGCAGGACAGTGGCGCGAATTGACGTCAGTAATCTGTTGACTTTGTGGAAAACATGTCTTTTTCAAGCAGTGATGAAGATGATGAAGATATGATGGATTTAGTGTATTTGGCTAATGTGAACAAAACAAATAGAAGATATTGGGTTCATCCATAGTGGCTGCAGAAGGGGAAAATTGGTGGAACATTCGACCTGGTGAGAGAATTAAACATGTACCCAGAACGATTTCAAAATTTATCAGCAATTTTCTGCCAGACCCAGTCTTAAGCACTCCTATTACAATAATCAGCACGATTAAAATCATATATACAAGGATATTTGCCAACTTCTTTGCAAAATTGTATGTTGAAGTCAACATTATCCCGCATTTTTAAATTAATTAAAGCACAGAGACACGTGGCGAGGAACTGGCGCGTCTTTTCTTGTACGCCACGAGAGACGCCGAAGAGACGTGGTGAGGGCGGACGGACGACCGCCCGCGCCACATCGCTTCTGTGAGTATTGTACCATTTGTTTACATAGGAGAGATGCCGAAGGGACAAAAGTCCGCGCCACGTCTCTGCCCGAAGTCCGTTCTGTGTGAATTGCGCCTTAGAGTTCCAATTGCGCTCCTTTCATAATATTTACTGTTTAGTCAGTAATGTTAATTAGACCAACGTTCTTATTAGCAAATCATTAGAAGTGTTATAATGATAAGAACTTATTTTTCTACTTTTGGATTTCAACATAGCTAGAACTAGATTATCTGTGATGAATAATTTGCTTTGTGTAATAAGTTTGACGTTTTTTTTAACGTTTTCCCTGCTACCATATTTTTTCTTGGACAAAAGATTAATTCCTGAGAGCCAGTGTTGATGATCTTATTTTTTAAACTCAGGCTAAAACCATAAGCTTTCATAACATTCAGATAAAGTCTTTTTCTATTTAAACTATTAAATCTGGATGGGAAATTTGTGTTAAGCCGAACTATGTTTAAATTCTCCTTGTCAGAGACCTTTACTTTTTTTTCGGTGCCGATCCGTTGTTGCCATTAATAGGACGAGACCTTCCTTCCAACGAATACTAGTTATCGTTGCTTCGTTATCTACCAACTTTGAGCAACGCTTCCCATCGCTGTAAATGGTGCCGGTTTGATGTCTTCTGGAAGCAATAACAATTAGAGTGTTTTGTTATTTGGTTTGGGTTGACACCAGACTTTTTTATAACGACGTAAGGTACACTGTCTTATCGCAGATATCAAGACGATTTGCAATTATTATCTTCCGATACACGTAAACGATAACATGTACTCGGAATTAAGTGAAACACAAAACATGATTTAGGATTTCAAGAGTCTACAACCCAACATAATACCCCTTAATGCTCTTTAAGCCAATCTACCATACAACGACATTCCAGAAGTTATTGCAAAGTTTTTAATTAACACCTGAAGTTCAAAATCCCAAATTAACCCATTTACCTTTTTTCAATTTTTAACATTCTAGAGTTTCTTAAAATTTATTTATTTAAATTCACTAACAAATTTCTTGGAGTACCTATGCACAACGAAAGATTTTGAAATCCTCTTTTGTAATATGGATACACATTTACAGTTAACGAAACTTTTATTTTATTAATAAACTAAAGTCTAACAAAACTCAAAGCTAATTTTCAAATATTATTTAAATAATGCGCGAAAACAGCACGCAGGCATCATGGCGTCGGCTCTGTCGTCACCGTTAAGTAAACATGTCATTGCATTCTTCAATGTACATTAAAGAAAACAGAAAAATGTAAATAAGTATACTCCGTTCATTTTTTATTCCTATCTCAGTAGGCTCTGTTAGTAACATGAAATTCGCCCAGTATAATACACGTCTGATCACAGAATAGTTTACTGTTCTGTGGTGTTGTTAATTGTAAGTACGATAATGTCACGTCTTCAATAAAAATATGTGTATTCATTACAAATATCTTAATTAATTAAACCTGCACACCAAATTTAAAACTTGCAGAAAATAAGTCAATATATTTAATATTAAATTGAATACTAAAGTAGATACGTCAGTTTTCGCTGCAAGTAGTATTAATATCCAAGAATGATCTATTTGAATTCAGATGAATTTTGACTGATATTCAAAATAACACATTCTTTGCACAAAACAGATCCCTGTTTATAGTCAATTATCATATTACTTTATTGATATAGAACGAAAAATATACTTTTATATTTACATTTTATTACAAATAAATAATAAAAGTAAAATTCAAAATGTAGCACATATACATATATTAACTAGAAACGTTTAATACAACTTTTAAATTAATCAAGCAAGAGTAAAAAAAACATTTTTATAAATGTATAATAAAACTTTTAAATTATTCAAGCAGTGGTAAAAAAATATTTCATCATTTTTGAGTTTGAGATAAAAACACAGTAGTCAAATTCTAAATCCATCTTTTTCAAGTCTGCTATTATACATCCAAATGTCACCGTAGTGTGACATTATTGTAATAGTACCTGTAGTATAATAAAATTTTACATCCAATGGGTTAATTAAAGAAACTATACTCCAGTACAAATTTGATTTTCCTGGTTCTCGCCAGGTGGTGTCGCATTTGACTTAATTATGCAGATATTCAGATAATGTTATCTGTAACAGAACAGATATTTTTCAAAAAAATTAAGATTTGTTAACTTCCAAACCGTTACAATGAAAAAAATATTTTAATAAATTACATATAAGCAAATAGAAACAAATAAAGTCACTATCAAATCCAAAAATCTGCCTAAATTAGTTCGTCTGTATGTCTACAAAAATTTTGCCACATGTCTGGTGGACATTTAGTCAATGCTTCTGTCCAAGTTATTTTAACTCTATCTTGGTCAAGATAAGTAGATGTTACATGTCTGTTATAATATGTCTTAGTAAATTCCCATGCTAGTTCTATTGGATTGTAATAACAATGGTATGGTGGTAGTCGAAGTACTTCATGTCCTCGATGTTTTAAAATTTCATCCACTACATATGTCTTTTCGTCAGTTTTATCAGGTAAGAATATTGAGTACAGTTGTTTCTTTGTCACTTTTAAGTCAAACGTAATGTTATTGTTAAGCAACCATTCCTGCAACATCACTTTTTTTGCTGAAAACGAGGGTGGTTTGTTAACTTGAACTGAATGGTATGGCGCGTTGTCAATGACCACCACACATTTTTCTTGAAATACAGATGGAGCTGGAATGAGTTGATTAACAACCCAGTTTTTAAAAAGGTCACCATCCATACTTTTGTGATAGTCAAGGTCTGTATTCGAATCTAGTAACAAGTCACATCCTTTTAAAAATTCAGTATCAGTCCCTGCGTGTAAAATCCTCCGGATTTTACACGAGCTGGATTACTTTTTAGGTCAGAATCGTGCACCCACTGACGCACTGGTCTACCATTTGATTGATCCATGTTTTATCTAGGTACACGAATCTAACACTTTCAGTAGGACATTTTAGTTATTTATATTTCCGAATTAAAGCGATCTTACTAATTTTAACGTGTCGTTGTTCACATAAAATGTCGTCCATTTACTTTTTTAAATTTATAGCCCATTAATTTTATAAGTTTGTATAGTGTAGCGCGTCCCCCTTTAAAATCAAAATTTAGCATCAGTCAAAAGTAAAATGTTCACTTTTAGAATGGTACATCCAAATCTATCGTTGTAAGTCTTTTTTGAAGTTATACTTCTATTCGTGCAGTTGGCGAAAGAAATTTGTGTGGAGTTAAATCGAAAAAATCATTACATATGTAATGGTGTGAGTAAGAGAGAGACTGAAACACATATAAGGTATAATTGGTCGGTAAAAACAAAGATGAAATATTTACTACATGTTATTAGTTATAACTAGGTATAAATCCTTTAAATACCTTTTAAATATTCATTACATTGAAAAGAGATAGTTATACAAAAAACAGTCTAAGCTAATATTTTTGTTTTAAACCAGTAGTGACGTATCGCATTTTGTTTGACAGGTTTTTTTCTGTCACGTAAGTTTACATATTAAGTTTTGTATTTTATATAAATAATTATTAAGAATAATTTTCAGTAAGTAATAAGTATTTAGTATTAGGGATTTAAATTTTTAACACCTAAAGAGTTTCCAAAAGTGATAATAGCGCAATATAAATCTTATTGATTGTCTAATCAAACAGTTAATTCTCTACCTAAACTGAGTTAAAATGGATAACAGAGCATCTACCATGTTTAGTGTGAAAGGAAATAAGTTAATTGTGTTAAATAATTTTAAGATTTTCAAAGCTAATACTAGCAAGTGTGGAAAAATTCAATGGGTATGTTGTAACGTTAAAAGAACAGCTATAGTAGTAGTAGTAGAGGTCAAAGGAAAACACAATCAGTAAGTAATAGTGTAAAAAGGAAAGCTAAGAAACCCTCAAAATTAGTAATTCAAAAATTGCAATCAAATAACATAAACTCAAAAGATGTTAATTAAATAAGACAAAATATTCATGCAGCAAAAATAAAAACCTTGTCAATATTACCTAAAACCAAGAAGAGGTCTTTAACACTGTTCGTGAGTTACTTCTTAGTAGAAATCACGGGAAAGAGTTTTTTTATGGTGGCAGATCAAGCTAAAATGTAATTGAATTTTCCTGTTTTTCTTATCTAACATTTTTGTTTATGTCAGAGTGTATTTTGATAAACAGAACATTCAAATTTTGTACAAAATTTTTCCACCAGATTCACTGATTTAAAAATGGCTATTGTGTACGGGTTGTTTTTTGTTTACTGTCCGATACAACAACGTTTTCCTCCTTTTAAGTACCTAAGTGTCAAACGTTGGGTTTATATTTTAAGCCAAAACAGATTGTTTTAGACTTTAAATTAAATATTCACAATGCAATATATAATTCTTTTAGGTTGTTAAATTCATCTCTGAGTATCCAGTGTTTTAATTTGTATATTGATGAAATACCTATCAAGAATATAAAATAAATTCAAATCATTTCTTATCTTTTTATATATTATTTTTTGTGTAATTAAGTACAACCTATAGTAAACAATATCATTATCTTTTTGAATACCTCCATTGATAATCTCTTGATTGGTGCATAGAAACCCCTAATGATTTAGGAACCTAATCTCTAATACTGTAATCTGTGGCAAAGTTCGGACATTAGTTTTGGAGTATGTGGTAGAATTCGGAAACCCCGATTGTATTGTAGTATAAAGTGCCGTCATATGGTTACAGTATAGGTTATATTATATCTTGAACTATGATTTTGAGATTGTTGGCTACATAAACAATTTAAAAATATTCTTTTATTATTTGCACAAAATTATTATAAATATTATAAATATTCTGTCATTCATCGCATTATATATGCGTATAGGTTACTTCTTCGAAACTTTTTATCTTTAACTTTTTATGACTTGGCATGAATACCTGGTGCGAATTGGGTACCGCTAATGACTTTTTACCTGCTAGGTAGAAAGGGTCATATGCGAGTTGGGTGCCAGCAATTTCCTAGAAGAGCAAAATCCAATGTGTCATTAAAGATGATTATAAACATGTTAGTGTGAATTACTTACTTAGGTCTGGGTGTAATTGCTTTTAAATTTTCCTATTCTACCCCTTATTCTACCCCTATCTGTGATTGGTTGAATATTATTTCTTTTCAAGAAAAATTTAGAATATATACCACCTAACTTTCCGCCAAATAGACAGTTTTTAATTTGATTTTTATCTGTTAGTAACTGTGTGCAAATTTACGTCTTCTATATAGTGTTTAAAAATGTCTGTTATCCGATTTGAAACAAGTGAAAAAGGCAAAGAACTGATTGTTATAGATAACTACAAGTTTAATTTCCAAAAAACTATCAATAATAATGTTGTGAAAAGGTGGGCCTGCACAAACAAAAAAAAACGTGTGCGTCTCAGGACGCGCGACAGAAGTGATAACTTTAACTAATCCAAGTTAAACTATTTAATATTGAAATTTTTTAACTTGAGAAAAACTTTGCCTTTTACTTAAATTTTATGTACATTAATATGATAATGAGTATAAATTTAAAAATTTAAATATTTTGAAAATTCTAAAATTTTTTTTATCACTATAACTTTCACTAATTACGATACAAAATTTTTTTACGACGACAGTTCGAAATTTCTAATCAGTCGCGTAGTAATTCGCAATACCCTTTACGTGGAACGGTCTGATTATTTCAGCACAATCGGATTTCACCTTTTCTTCCATTTTTTTGTTCAACATGTATTGACGTTGATATTAAGCACTAGAAATTTTGGCGGGTTTATCACAATTATCATTTTGTAATCTAAGTTTTTGATCCATTTTTTACTGAATAACACAATTCTCACCGTAATTTCCGTTAATTCGACCTACAACTTTATTTAATGTTTACCACAATTAAACTCCTTTAACCTGATTTTTTATCACTATAACTTATACTTATTACAATACAAAAATTTTTTACTATGACAGTTCGAAATTTCTAATCAGTCGCGTAGTAATTCGCAATACAACCACCCTTTACGTGGAACGGCCTGATTGCTATGTAATACACACTAAAAACTTAAATTCTTATCCTTATTATAAATAATAACATTAATAACACACTTTAAAATCAATTTTTATAAGATTTATCACAAATAAAACCACCAAAACACGTCTTTTTTATGCTAAAATTAGGCTTCTTAGACTGTCATTTCTTCTTGGACAACCTGTTACGAGAATTCCCAAAGATGACCGTACATATTAAGAATGAATTTTAATTATAATTAAAAGACATTAAATCATAGATGAACGATTTATTTGAATAAATGAGTAAATAAATAAATAAAGATATTTGTATTAATATTAATATTTACCTATTTCTATTTGATTTAGTTTCCATTTCTTCTCCTACAAGTGCCACGATAGATGCCGAGGATGACCGAACCGTTTAAATTATGAATTTAAATTATATAGTCAATTCAGATAGAAGTGTCATCAAGTGGGCTGGGTACGTGTGAGATCATCTTTAACTTTATTACTAGATTTAATGGAAACAGAACTTTAGTTAGGGAATTATATGTCACTGCGATGTGTCAAAATGTTTATAGTTTTATTGAGCATATGTAGCAATCTGATCACAAGCTGGCTAATATTGCGATTCAAATTTCACTAAACGTGGGTGCTGCCACTACAAATTCCAATTTTCCAGAGACTACTTGATGACACTTCTATTTGAATCAACTATAATTAAAAGGGATTTAATTAGTTTTACATACGAAGATATAGAAAATAACCTAATTATTATAAAATTAAATGGATATAAATATTTAATAATTAATAAAAAGTAATGAATTACCCTCCCATAAGAAGTTATCACTTCAATAAATAAATAAATACATATATTTGTATTAATATTAATATTAATATTTACCTATTTCTATTATACGATAAACAACGCGTTATGATAAACGCTTTTTTCAACGCGTTACGCTAAAAATCAGTTACCCTCCCATAAGAAGTTATCACTTCAAAAAGTTTGTATAAAGCATTTATTAAAACGGAAGGTGAGTGTTATGGTTATATATATTATTACATATATTATGTATGTATGCACTGCATGTAGTATGTATGTAGAACATGATAATTACGTTTATACATAAATACAAAAATTTTGGTTAAATATCAACTGTTAAAGAACCATTGATAAATAGCAATTTTCGTTATTTATCATTATTAAATTTGTGAACCATAAAAAATTAAAAATAGTTAGATTTTTGGTAATTTTAGCAGACAGGCAATGTGTTTTTTAATATTTGTAGACTTTAGTATAAGAGGTAAGCGGGGTGAAACTTCCTCATGCTCGTGATGCTCTGAGAAACAAAGATCTGACCCGTGAACATTCAAATTTTTGTCAGCAGTGCCTTTCTGTTTTGCTAATTTCTTCCTGTGATTTGGTTAATTAACCGCTAGTTAAATATTTAACTGGTCATGATTTGGCATGAATTATTATTTGTCGACTTTCACAGTAGTTATTGGAACAAAGTTCCCTTTCGGGCGTTACGACCAGTTACGACTGAGGCTAGAGACTAGCCGAAAAAAATTCAGACCAAAATATGTCACGACACGACACACGCATGTTTCCCTCTCTCACAGACCAAAAAATAATAAACTCTCTCTGTCTCTCTCATAGATAGATATATTTCAATTAAAAAGACAGTATTTTAAATTAAAAGAAAATGTACATTAAAAAGAAAATACTGTAGAAAAAAATAATTACCTATAATAGTATTATATTTTATTTCATCATGTTTTTATAAATTAATTAATTCATAAACATTTCAAAAATAGTTCTTAACTTGACTAGTTAGGTACCTACGTCAAATTACCTTAACTGTCAGTTACTGTCAAATATTTTAATTTTAAAATTGTAATTGATGAAACCACCGTTTCTCCTGAAAGATGTATTGCACATTAATTAATTGGAGTTTTACATTAATAAAATCAGGAAAACTATGACTATATATTTGTACAGGATTTACCAATGAATTTGATTTACAGGATATTATCTAATAAACTTATGCTTTAATTAATATAAATTAAAATATATAATTAAAATGGCACCAAATTTATTTAATATTTTGATGAACACCTTACCTATGTAACACGTACGGTAATAATAGAGTTGTAGAATGTATCAAATATTAAAATCTTGCAGATACCGCCAAAAACAATAGTCCATTTACCTATATGTTCTGTGCTAGCGTACCATGTTTAAAAAGCGGTCAATTTTTGTAAATAATGTTTGGCAGCAGGGATTATTACCTGTGAAATTAAATAAAAAATTATTGATAGTGTCTCGTTAGCGCATTCTCCCCTGAAATATGTTTTACTACACGATCAACATACTACTTTAACCTATTAGATTTCTTATCGAAAATTTTGAATAATGCCTAGTTGTCAGTGATACAAGTAATAAATGGTAAGTAGAATTCATCTTAATGTGATAATATAAATACAACTAAGGTATTATTTTAAATAATAATTTAAAAAATATATATTAGTGATTCCACGTTTAAATGTATCTAGCAGGGTATTTTTTTATTTATTCATGTTGGTATTGGTTCTTGTCACGTTGGTGTTTGAAAGTTACCAAGTCATTGCAAGTCACAAACTGACAAGCTTGACAACAAATATCATAAATATAATGGTAAAATGCATTAAAAAAATTAATATGCCGGGAAAAAATTGTGTAGAGACAAAGAACTGAATACAAAATGATATTACATGTTTAGAAAAGACCAGAACAATTCAGAAGATGGATTTATATAAGATCTCTAAAGTTTTTAATGTAAGTACTGATTGTGTTTTTATACAAGATTATTCCAATGTTTTCATCAGCAAATAGTTCCAAACATTTTTAATTCCATTAATAGTTGTATGTGAAGTTATTTGTTACATTAAATACACTTTAACATTCTTATACATTCAAATAATTATAATTTATTTAACATACCTAACCTCAAAATTCTTCTGTCAGTCATTATTTTACAATGTTGCCAGGTAACACACTATAGTAAAAATTAAAAATGTTTTAAGAATAAAATATTTTCATTAATTTCTTTAATAACAATGATCCATAATGATAAAGAAAATGTAATTTAATAGGACATGGACGAATCGATGTTTCATTCATTAATCTATGACCAATCAAATATCATTTAAATTTTTATTCAATACATTTTTTAAACATTTCGTGTTTTTTTTTTAAATTAGTGTTAAATGTATCTAAACGAAAAATCTTTAAAAAAAGACGCGGCAAATAAAAGAAAGAAAAATAAAGCAGATACATTTAAGAACTTCATTTAAAAAAAAAATGCAGCGGCAGATTTGGTCGTACAATTACAAAAACGAATATTTTACTTTAGATAAACTTTTGACTGACGCAAAACAAAACGGAGATTTAAACGGTGAACGAACTTATTTAATCCAAATTAATGATATATAAACTGAAAAACGTAAACTGACGACAAATTTTAAGTGAGCGAAGACATAGAATCTCTTTCCTTCAGAAATTTATGAAATTAAAAAAGCGCAATGAAATCATCAGATCGTGTACGTAGACGACGTGGATATAAAACGCGTCGATGGGTACAGTAATCTGATTTAAAAAGTAATCCATTGCATGTGAAATCCGAAGAAAAGCGATTTACAATTTTACTCGCAGGAGCAAATGGTGGGTCAACAGAGGGATGTGATTTCTTATTAGACTTTTCAAAATCTGACATTGACTATCAGAAAACTATAAATGGTGATATTTTCAAAAACTGGATTGTTAATTAACTTATTTCTACTTTATCTAATTTTTCAGAGAAATGTGTTATAAACATGGATAATGCTTCATTTTATTCTGTAAAACAAAACAGACCACCTACATTTTTAGCAACAAAACAGATATTACAGGGATGGTTAAGCAGCAATAATATCGAATTTGATAAAAAAAAATTAAAAAAAAAGAGAATTATACTTACGCATACAGAAGCAACGATAAGACATATGTAGTAGATGAAATATTAAACCAACATGGACATGATTTACTTCGATTACTTTCATACCACTGTCAATATAATTTAATAGAGTTGGCGTGGGGCTTTACCGCTTTACAAATACGTACTATAAATAGATATTGCATTTTTATATTCGGACAAAACTTGGACAGAAGCGTTAAGACAATGTACACCAGATATGTGGAAAAATGTTTGTAGACATACAGAAGAAATTATTTTGACGGACTGGACTTCTTACATGGAAAACTGTTCACTTGACAACATTTTACCTTTGATTATGGAGGAGAATTGCAAATACACAACGAATAGATGAACGTGACAATAGTTTTAACCAAATATGTTACTGCAATTTTTGTTGTTTATATGTTTTTTTAATGTTCTAAATTTCATTTTTTTTTTACTTAGCTTATTTACCATTGGTGTATCTGCTTTTCTGCTGTATCATTGCACTGTAACTATTGAACAAATTTTAAAAGGACTTCCATTATTTGAAGCATAACATTTTGTGGGAATTTTTATCTTGGTTTATTATCAAAATAGCTGAAACCAATTGGTATGTCATAATGCCGCACTACCTGGCAAGCACCACAAAAAATTATTTAATATGTACCTGCTGTAATACTTCGATAAATTGTTTTTTTTGTATTTTCTAATTTATAGCTGGTCCAATTAAAATACTTGTTGTTAATGTTTTTTTATAATAATATATACATAGAAAATTTGTTCTAAATTGCAAATGAAGACTTTTTTGTAAATGTTTTTATTGTTGCTTTTATTTAATTACTATTATTTTGTAAATACGTTCATTGTATATTAATATATATTTTAAATTGACGATTTTCTTTTTTGTAAAATTACTAAGTTTTGATGATTTGATGGCGCTGAAATAGAGTACACAATTGTTACTTTATTTATTGCCACTAACACTATGAGGACGTGACAAACAGCGCATATACAACTAAAGAAAAGATTAAATATACAGGGCGAAATTCATCACTCTAACAAGGCCTACTTTAATATTTTTAAGCTTGGAATCATGTATATGTTAAAGCATGACACTATGGCATGACACTTAA
Organism: Altica lythri; assembly: GCA_964028335.1. Taxonomy (NCBI): domain Eukaryota; kingdom Metazoa; phylum Arthropoda; class Insecta; order Coleoptera; family Chrysomelidae; genus Altica; species Altica lythri. Next base: position 11,737,865 of record OZ034805.1, on the reverse strand, counting down.
AACAGTATTTTTTTAAAGATTAAGCCGCGTCCAGACATGTGTAATGTATCGTGTAATGTAATGTGTAATGTAAAGCGAATTCTCCGTTTGGACGGCACTGCGAGCATTACGTGTAACGCTCGCCGAAAGGTTCGAGGGAATCCATCGGATGTCGGTTTTTTGCCCGAACACAAAGACGCTCGCGCTGAGCTCGCAGTCTACGTTTGGACGTTCTTGCAACTACTACCTCTCTCGACATGTTCGCGAATACTAAATGGATAGACAATTCGCGGTAAGTATTCTGGTTGCATTCGTTCTATGCTCAGGTAGCGTCCAAATGAATTCGCATTACGTTACACGATACATTACATATGTCTGGACGCGGCTTTTGCGTTTCTCGGCTACTAAAGATTGACGCAGTTACAAAATAGTTTATAAACATTATCTATACATTGAAAATAATATAGAGATAATTAATTACAACAAAAATTTTACTGCTTTTATATTTTTCTATTAGTAGTACAGTTGGGACTCTTCCAGAAACACCACACTAGAACTTCCGGTTGTATAGAGTATCTGTTTGAGGGAAATCAGGTAATAATGGGATCATCAGGTATCTTATAATATTTTGTTTTTGGAAAAGAAAGGCAATTTTAGGGTTGCTATGGTCCAAGGAGGGGTATCGAGAAGTGTGATTGGATTTGTGTTTGCAAGGTTTATGTCACCAATCATTGGACGTAAAATTAGTGGTGCTGGTTTAAAAACTCTTGGTTTGTTGTCAGGAATTTGGTACCAATCATTTATTAACCTAAAAGAATTTAAATTTTTTTTTCGTAACTGAAATATTGAACAAGTATATTTGCAATTTGCTGGTCTTCAGTTTCAAGTTAGTTTTCATGTAAAACCACAGGTTTTTTATTAGGTCCTGGATCTTTTGATTTATTTATTTTGGTCCATACCTGCACAGGGGAGTATAATGACTCTTTTAGCTGCTGTACGTATATTGATGATCCCGGAAATGTAAATCAGTCTCCTTACGATACATTGGAGAGAGCAATAGATGAAAACAAGGTATCTGACGTAAGTCTTATACACTACATAATTAAACAAAAAGATGTTATAATTGACGATTTAAGACAAAAAATAAAAATTTTAAACGAGTATGTCACTCTCTTGAAAGAAGAACGAAACATAAACAACAACCACAACAAAAAAGATTTCTCAACAAAAACTGTGAATTCTTCCAAACAAACGAATATACCTATGATCTAAACTGATAAGATATCTCCTACGGTAGCTTCAGATAAAAACAAGATTCAACGAACCACAAGCAATGTTGTCGATTCTACAGAAAATGTAATAAAACATTCAGAAGAACTTGAAGTTATGAAAAATGAATTATCCAATTCCGAAAAAATTGACAATACCATGTCCGCTGGACCTGTTATATCAAATAAATTAATAATGTGCGTTGGCCCACTTGAGTGACACCGGGTTGCGTTTCCTGTATAGATCTTATTTTTATAAATTTTCGGGTTGATAATTTGGTTTGTGTACTAGACAATCAAATATCGGATCATAGGACAGTGTTTTCAGAACTTAACTTTAATGAAAATACATCTGAGAATGCTAACTTTAATACAACACGATCTTTTACTGAAAATATATTAGAATTTAAAAATGATCTTTACTCTGCAGACTGGTAAGAAAACAAAAAAAGAATAGGTATTATCAAAATGAAATTATGAAAAGTAAGAATAAAATCAAAACTGCTTGGAATATTGTTAATGAACTGACGGGTAAAACAGAAAGAATAAGTCGTAACATTAAATTAAAAACTGATATGGGTAAATGCATAACCAATCCAGAAATTCTAGCTGATACATTTAACACATTTTTTCGAAATGCTGCTCTAGATATTGTTAGCAGGATAAATTTTAAAGTTGGTACAAACGAGAATGATCCAGGATCTAATAGATGATAATAGATATACGAAGACATTTTCTTTGTGTCCATTTATTGAGGACACAAATTTGTAAAAGATTAAAACCAAAACCATCAAGTGGTACTGATAAAATACCGGCATTTCTAATAAAACAAGTTCTATCTTCTGTAGTTAAACCCTTACTTCATCTAGTAAATTTATCTTTTGTACTGGGACATTTACAGATGCAATAAAAGTGGGAAAGATTATACCTATACACAAAAAGCAGGAAACTGATAAAGTTGAAAACTATAGACCAATTACAGTGTTCCATCTGTGTTCTCAAAAATTTTTGAATATTGTTTTTTGGACAGACTTTTTGTGTATCTGGATAAACACAAGATCATTTCAAGCAGTCAGCATGGATTTTGCCCTGGAAAATCTACACATACAGCTATGCATGACCTTTACGAAAGGATTGTGGAGTTTATTGACGCAGGTGAGTGCCCCGTTGGGATCTTCTGTGATCTTAGCAGGGCGTTTGACTGTGTAAATCATGAAAAACTCATTAAAAAACTTAGTAATATGAGTATAAAAGGAATACCACGGAATTGGCTCCGTTCCTATTTAACTAATCGTTCTTAGTATGTGAGTATATGTAGTGTGCAAAACGGTCATGGAAGTACAGTAAACTCTAGTAAACAAGATATTATACTAGGTGTACCACAAGGCTCCGTATTGGGACCTGTATTTGTTTTATTATATATTAACACTCTAAATGAATCTATACCAGAAGCATTTTTCTCAATTTATGCTGATGATACGTCCTTGATTTTGTCTAATAAATCTGGCGAGGTTCTTTTGGACACGTGTCAAAATGCTGTACTAAGGCTTAATACATGGTTTGGTAAACATTCACTTTTTTTAAATGCAGATAAAACCGTCAGTTTACAATTTCATAACTGGCAAAAAAGCTAGACAAACTAGAGATCCATTTAAATAATCATTCAATACCTAATCCCAGGTTTACAAAGTTTTTAGGGTTGAACGTGGATCCCTGCTTAACTTGGCGTTATCACTGCGAGTATGTAATTTCCAGGCTGTGTGTATATTTAAAAATTTACGTTTCGTTTTAAACAATAACCAATTGCTTATGTTATACTATGCTTATGTTGAATCTAGACTGAGATACAGTTTGTGTTTTTGGGGTGGAGCAACCCATACACAAAAGGTTTTTCTATCACAGAAGCGCATTTTAAGAGCAATTGCAGGAATTTCTGTTACAGAGTCCTGTAAACCAGTTTTCAAACACTTAAAAATTTTAATCTTTCCTTCATTGTACATATTTAAGCTATGTTGTCATGTTTTCCAAAATTAGGGTAAATTTGGGTTTTATAAGGATGTACATCTCTATATATATAAAACTCAAAGGTGACTGACTGACATAGTGATCTATCAGCGCACAGCCCAAACCGCTGGACCGATGGGGCTGAAATTTGGCATGCAGATAGATGTTATAACGTAGGCATCCGCTAAGAAAGGATTTTGATTAATTCCACCCCTAAGGGGATAAAATAGGCGATGAAAGTTTGTATAAAAGTTTGTCAATTTTAAACCGATCGGGCTGAGATTTTGCATGCATATAGCTACTATGTCGTAGGCATCCCTTAAGAAAGGATTTTGATTAATTCCAACCCTAAGGGATAAAATAGGGGATGAAAGTTTGTATAAAACTGTGTCAATTTTAAACCGATCGGGCTGAGATTTTGCATGCATATAGCATGCAAGTTTTTATAGTTTTAAAATAATAATAGTCTAATACCACTCGCGTTTTAATGTGCGGGGTGTGTGGAGCGGTGTGGTGGTAGAACGCTGCTGCTGGCTGACATGACACTGTCGATAGATGCGTAGAGTCTTGAAAATTCGAGAATATTTTTTTTTTATTACGTAGCGGTGTACTAAAAAATGACTTTTTTAAATTTCACTCCTAAGGATTTAAAATAGGGGTTGAAAATTTGTATGAAATTCGGTGACAAAAAACTAAAGTTTACGCGGATAAAGTCGCGGGTGGCCGCTAGTTCTAAATATACTCGTGGAAAGAATAAGTGTTAAAAATGGTGGAAATTTAAATACATTTACAGAAAAACTTAAATTATATCTGTTAGATAAAGGTTTGTATTCTGTAGATGAATTGTAATCGTTCTCATTGTATTTAAAGCTATATTATCGTTTAGATTTTATCACAATATACATTTCTCTGCGATACAGTATTGTTAAATTAATTTATTTGGATTTTGTTTTATTGCCTATTTTGTTTGTAAATTTTCTACATGTTTTAATATTTGACAAACTCCTATACAATGTACTAATATTTGTCTTTATGGAGAATAAAGTTATTATTATTATTATAGGTATATGGACCCAACAAAATTTCGCATGATTCCATTTTACTTTCTTTTATTCGGTATTCTTATTCTTTTAAAGTTAATACAGTATGTGACATTGTGGTTTTGCGGTTTCTGTTTGGGGCTCTTTTACAAAGATTCGCTGCAGTTTGGCGAGCATTATTTCACCATTGTTACATTATTTAGGTATTAGTAAAATTCATAGGTACAAACCTATAGATTGCCAAAGAAATCAGCTTGCTGTTAAATAGTTGTAATATCTCGAAAAATAGACGTTTATTTGGAATAATCTTTTTGATTATAATTAAATTGTCAATAGACCATCAATTTTTTTTTAATTTGGGTCGTTTTGCTTTTCGATATAACCAATGTAGGATTTTAGAGAATTTTGAATAACGAAAATTTTTACAACTTACTTGTTTTTTGTGTTTTGTAAATTTTTAAAGGGTATTTGAATATAAACAAAATAAGTAATAAAATTTGCATTTTAATAACTTTGTTTAATTTACAAAATATATGTATTTACTTATATAACGAATGCCACATAGTCAATAAAGAACAACAAAATATTTAATATTTTTTTTATAGTTTGATGTTACAATATCATATTACTCTTTATTATTTATGTATATAAAATTCATTGAATCTGCTTTCGAACCAAAATATAACCGTATCAACAAATACAAGTATAATTTTAGAATTAAAAGAGTAACAACTTACTTTTTATGTCCACTTTTATTTGCCAAAAATGTGTCTTTTGATATACCTAATAAAGAAATAATATCGTAACTTATTAACGTATAATTATTAAAAATTCAACGAGCTCTTATATTTCTACAAACTTGTTGAGAGAGAGAAAGAGAGTAATAAAATATTGTTTTTGTTCTCACATCTACCTGAAATTTGTTAATTTATAAAGTAAAAATCCAGAATTTTATTTAAATGATACCCTTGAACTTCTAAAAATTGATGAAAGGTTTCTAAAAACCACATGAATAATTTAAGCCAGTTTATCATTGAATATCGTCTCAAAAAAACCTGAAAAATTTAAATAATTTTGGTCAGTTATACATATATTTGATTTAGTAATGAGGACATATGGATACAAATATATAATCTTTTAAGAAAGAAGTTTTTTTGTTAATAAAACTAAATAAGATATTTATACCCATTCACTAAAATTTAAATTATTAACTAGTCATTTAAAGCAAGTTTAAAAACAGTTTAAACTTATAGACCTCATTTAGATAATTCAAATAATAAAGTTCTATTATATTTTTCAATAAGCCCCTGTAAAATTTAATAGGAGGTATTAATAGGGGGTAGGGGGTATTATTTAGAGTAGTATTTTCTCATGCCTTCTGGGAAATACCTACATGTGACTCAACATTTCTTCATGGAATCATGGAAACCCAGGAAAAACCCTAATCGAGTCATTTACTAAAACTTAATACTATTTAAATATTAAAATAAAAAAAATATTTGAATTTTAATTGCTTATTCCAATCCCAATCTAACTCTTAGTTCCAGAAATTTTGGTCCTGGTAAAGGTTTAGTTAGTATGTCCGCTAATTGCTGACTTGTTGGAATATATTTTAATACTAGTTGTAGGTAGTCGCAACGTAGTTCGCGTGGCGTGTGATTGTTGTATAAAAATTTCTTACCCCACCCCATTTAAGGAATGGGAGAGAAATTTTGATACACCAGATGTTAAGTTGAAAGAAGACAAATACATCTGTAAAAACCGCATTCGAATCGGATCAGTAGTTTTCATGTGATGCGCGCAGAAACATACAGACAGACAAACAAAATTTAACAACATTTCTGGGTTCTATTTTGATGTATCAGCGACGTCGTTCGCGTGGCGTGTTGATTTTTGTATAAAAATTTCTTTCCTTACCCCGTTAAAGGGGTAGGGGGAAAAAGTTTTATACACCAGATGTTAAGTTAAAAGAAGACAAATACGTCTTTAAAAACCGCATTCGAATAGGATCAGTAGTTTTCATGTGATGCGCGCACAAACATATTTATTTCTACAGTTTTATTATATGTATAGATATAGATATAGATGTATAGATTATTACTTTTTTCTCAATCTGCTCGCTAGAAAAATGATATTATATATATATATATATATATATATATATATATATATATATATATACACGTATGTGTGCTTAGATAGATAGAGGTGAAAAATCTCATTATAATCAATTAAAAGTTTTTGGCTAAACCATTTTGCTACTAACCGCGCTTTATATCTTATCAGTTTTCCGTGTTTATTATTTTTAATGGTGATCTTCCATTTACAATCAATGATATTTTTATTTTGTGGGGTTGGTACTGTTAGCTAATAATGAATCTATCTCTGCTTTTATTGATTTTTTCCATTTATCCTTATTTTAATATTCTTTAATGTCTTAATATGATGTGGGAATGTTACAAATCACTAATTGTGAACACATTAAATAATCGTCTGTCTCATATTAATTATAAGAAATTTGTGGACTTCTTTTTATCCGTTCACCCCTACGTGGTTCAGTGAAAATTCTATTTTTATTTTAAAATGAATATTTATTAATGTTATTAGATTTAGTCATATACTGATTTTGACATAATGTCAGAAATACCAGTTTCGTGATTTACCACAATCAGATAATTGTAATTCTATTGATATTTCTTCCTCTTCCAAATCTTTTTATCTAGAATTTAAAAAATTAGACTTATCTGCTCTTACATGTCTTACTAGAAGAGCGTTCTATAGGCTTTCATTTACTAGGTTCCTGCTAACTTTTTTATTAATTAACTAATTAAAATTTGGTTTTCACCAAAATATAGAGAAAAAAATCTAGTATTGTGGATGCTAAAAATTCATTCAATTTACATATTTTTTCTTTAATATTTAAGTGCAAGTTTTTAAAAATGTTAAGTCTCTACATTTCTATATAACATTTTAAACATCATCGTCACTATCTGTTTAAAATATCTCTATATATATATATATAAAACTTAAAGGTGACTGACTGACTGACTAACTGACTGACTTACTGAGTGACTGACTGACATAGTGATCTATCAACGCACAGCCCAAACCGCTGGACGGATGAGGCGAAAATTTGGCATGCAGGTAGATATTATGACGTAGGCATCCGCTAAGAAACGATTTTGACTAAGGAGATAAAATAGGGGATAAAAGTTTGTATGAAACTTTATCAATTTTAAACCGATCGGGCTGAAACTTTGCATGTATATAGCTACCATGGCGTAGACATCCCTTAAGAAAGGATTTTGATTGATTCTACCCATAAGGAGATGAAAAAGGGGATGAAAGTTTGTATGAAACTTTGTCAATTTTAAACCGATCGGGCTGAGATTTTGCATGCATATAGCTACTATGACGTAGGCATACCCTAAGAAAGGATTTTGATAAATTCCACCCCTATGGGGATTAAATAGGAGATAAAAGTTTGTATTAAACTTTGTCAATTTTAAACGAATCGGGCTAAGATTTTGCATGCATATAGCTACTTTTATGTAGGAATCCCTAAGAAAGAAATTTGATAAATAACACCCCTAAGGGGATAAAATAGAAGATGAAAGTTTGTATGAAACTTTGTCAATTTCAAACCCGGCTAAGACTTTGCATGCATATAGCTACTATGACCCATTAGCCTTACATAATTCTTATTAAAAACGCTAGAGAGGCTAAATGAAAGGTTTGTATAATTTCTAAATTTAAAAAATTTCAACAATACGTTGAGAGTTATCTCAAAAATAATAGTTTACTAAAAACCATTAAAATATATTTAAACCCTTTCTCTTAATTACCTGTTTTTAATAGGTATTGTATGATTGATGAGCCGTATGATTTGTTTGTTCATTAAATTTTAATTCCTATTTTTAGGGTCAAAAAGGGATTATTATAAAGACCTGATACCTTTGGAACTAAGTGTTAATCCTTTTTTAAGAAATCATGCTTATATAAATGAATCCAAATTGCATACTAAAAAAAGGTTACAAAAACCGGTAAACTTAATGTTTTTTTTTAAGAAATTTTACTTAAATACATGTAGGTAGGTACTTAAATTTCAGACCAAATTACTTCCAAAAAATGGCCTTTTATTATTATCTGTCTATAATCTTTAATTTACTTTAATTATTAAGTTTAATAATCCTAAGATTTGCCTACGCCCATTCAGCCAAATTTTATGACACTTCGTGATTTATTACTCTACACTCTTTTGAAATAGGGTATAACGATAAAAAAAGGTTACAAGATTTGTGAGGTAAGGTTAGTAACAAGAATTAATTCTAATGGGCATATTTTCTCTTATAATTGTTATTGTTAACTATTCAAATTGTAAAAACATACGAGACTTACCTGTTTGTCTGAAGGGAATTTTTACAATGTTTACATATGTATTATTCAGTAATTAATCGTGTTCTTCCTTTTTAGTGCAGTCATTGAAGCGTAAAATAGGCTTTTACCTTATAAATTTTTTACCATGAACCGATTTGCATGAAATTTTGGAATTATGCTTATCTCACCCTTAACTTCAAAAGTGAGTTTGACCCGAGCTCTGCTTTTTATTTTTAAGGAGTGAAAACAACCCCTTATCGCCAGAAAACGTGTTTAATAATAAGGATTGACATTGTAAAGTGTTTTCTAACACAATAGCTTCATGTTAAACTTATTTTCATCCCCATGAAATCCGTACAACCCCTGCAAACAACCCCTAAATAGAAAAAATTGGCAAAAAATTAATTTAGTATGACATAAAAAGATTTACATATAGAGAAAATATATTTTTTATTCTCTATCTTAATTATCATATTGTTAACCCCCTTTTAACCCTTAAAACAACTTTTAGTTCAAAAAAATGTACAAAAAATTACTTTGGTTAGACAAAAATACTTAAATATAGAGTAAATAATATTTTACGTTCTCTATCTTAATTATCTAATTGTTAACCCCTTTCAACCCTTGAAAACAACCCCTCAATTAAAAATTGTATAAAAAATTTCTTTTGATGAACTAAAAAGGATTTAAATATCATTCTACGTTCTCGAAAAAGCTACGGTGGAAAATCATATGCTCAAGTTCTTCAACCCTTAAAACTACCCCTAAATTAAAACATTAAATATGTATGATTATACATTTAAAAAAAATTCAATTATAGAGTAAGAAATCATCATTTATTAAATAAAATGTAAGCTTACAAGTTACGTGGAATTGTACTAGATTAAATTAGTAATACAGTATAAAAAAATCTGCAACAAGAGCATTGCAATACATAGAAAAACCATAAATGGACCATAATATACATTTAAAAAATTATAAAAAATCATTGTAATTTTCATTTACTTTTACAAAACATTAGAGTCAATTTTACATAAAAAACATTATCCTTCATGACTCAACCTGGCTTTTTCGTGGTCGACCCATCAAACAATACACATACTTACCTTCTTCAAATGTGTTATATATACATATATGAACGTTAGTATGTATTGAAGCTTACGTTTCCAAAATAAAATGGGCCATAACATGTATATGTACACATAAGACTATAGTTTTGGGTTTATATTACGATAGACTTTCACTTTGCTCCAATTATTCACGCTCCGAAATTTTCAGTTTAATAAGTAGAAAAAATACGATTAGTTTTTGGATCATAACTCCTTTAATTTTGATGTTATCACAATTTATAAAAAAACATTTAAAAGGTAATTTAAGGGGCTACAACTTTTTTTATTACAATGTATAGTAAAAAACCTTTTATTTTAAAACGGTGAAGGGTCAAAGGGCTCAAGAGGGAGTGTGATTGCGCTACCGCGCGCTCTTTAAATAATCATATCTCCGTCAATTTTTGTGTGACAGAAATAAACAAAAAAAATTTTTTTGTTAAAAAAAGACCTACATTTTTTATAATCACACTTTTTCTCCTATCTTTAATCATTTTTGATATATCATGAAAAAAAGGTGGTTTTTTCAAAAATTCGAAAAGTGATCGTGATTTTTTCGAAAAATATGGGTTCCAAAGCAGCCAAACTGCTAGAATTCATCAAAATTTCTATATCGAAGTTAATTGTAGATGGAATACGATTAATTTTAATTTTGGTGAAAATGGCACTTATGAAACCCATTAATTTAAAAAAAAAATCATTAGATGTTCCCCTTTTTTTCATTACAACTCACTCATTTTAGGTGCAAAAGCATTTTAACAGAGCTTATTTTAAAGCTTATTTCAAGCACTACAAAACCCCATTTTATTAAAATGCATAAAATGTATCTGCTCGCCGCTAGATGGCATTAAACACATTGATTAAATTTTGGGCAAAATAAAAAACCGCTTGGATCTTCAATATCTCGCTTAATATTGCACTTACAACACTTTATAAAATAGTATATTGTTCAATTTTTTACTTGCTTCAATTTTCTTCATTATAAAATTTTCATTAAAATGCATATTTTTGGAGATGTTTGTAAAAATCTGATAAAAAACGTGAAAAAATTTCGAATTTTCGATTGACAATAACTTAAAAAGTTTTGAGTTTTGGGAAAAACTTTAAAGAAAATTTTTGCTTAAAATTAGGTCTTCCATCGATATCACAGGTTATTTAAAAAAAAAAATTCCACCACCGAAAAGGAATGGCAACCACCCCCAGGGTAAAAGCAGAGCTCGGGTCAAACTAACTTTTACAGTTAGTTTGACCCAAAATAAGCCTAATTCCAAAATTTCATGCAAATCGGTTAATGGTAAAAAGTTTATGAGGTAAAAAGCTTCAATGACTGTGTAGCATGTCCAAAAAACTCTATGCAAAAAATTTTTATTTTTTATTATTTTTTCTTACTTAAGCCGACCCTGATCATTTTACCTTCCAGAAAATTCTCGACTATAACGGACTTTAACCGTCAAACTATCGATTTTTTTAGACCGACCAATCAAATCTTGTGAATAAGGTCACGCTGCGTAAGTGGGGTAGTTTGAAGCGACGCAGGTTACTTTTTTACCGGGATTTACAATTTAGTCTAGCTTGGGTCTCTGTGCTGGCAAGTCATTATGTACAACCCCTAGATTCAAGTACCGGCAAATTTCCTTTAGATTTTCAAAGAATTACTTGCTATTTAGTGTTTCTAATTAAGTTAAAGTCAGTGAATGAGTGTGGAACCTCTCTGATGAAAAAGCTGTCTTTTATTACCGAAGAATCACTAGATTCTACTGTACCGTATAAATTGGGTGTGGCACCATTTAATTCTCCTATCTAGGAATCAAACTGTAAGTTTTTTTTAATATTATTACTATTGCTTAACTACCAGAAAGAGAAGGGATACCATTTATTTCTTTGGCACAAAAACTTAATTGTAATCCGCATGAATAATATCCAAGTGTGGGTAATTAACGTAAGAAGTGCTCATAAAATCCATAGTGCGACCGGTTTTTATTAAAAAAAAAACACGGTACTTTTTCTACAGACTCCAAAAGTGTGAAAATCTCGAAACAGTTCGCCGAATACACGTTTCATTTATCAGTGAAAGCGTTGCGCAGAGCCTGATTAAATATTTTTGTAACATATTTATGGTAAATTTTTGGTTTCTTAATGTTTCTCTCAATTTAATTGTTTTAACTTAAACTAGTATATGGTACCCTCATCTTTTACTCGAGTAAAGAATCTTTTAAGCTAAAAGTGATTTACAATTTTTTTATTAACTTTTGATATTTTTTAATTTCTTTTTCACATCACATTCTGCTTAAATGGGTACACAGAAATAACAATATAAAAATACTTAGCTGTTATTGAATGTGTAATATTGTTTCTATATGTGATTAAACACTAATGTGTTTTACTGTATTTTACCTTATTTCATTTGTTGATATTTTATATGTCTATTGTTTCGTTCATCTGTTTGACTTATTACTACACACAGTAATAAATATTGTTTATTGTTTATTTATATGTTTTATTTTCTGACCTGGTGTAAGTTATTCTGATCTAATCTCATCAACAACACGAATGAGACGTATTTAACTCATAAATCTTAGCTTTTGAACTCATTAATATATATGGAGCTGTTGTGATAAGTAAGAACAAAAAGTAAGTATAACTTTCTCTTTCTAGCTTTGCTAATAAAAGTGTTTAATTTAAAATTTTAACCAGAACATCTACCGGTTTACTCAATTTTACCGCATCTTATCTTATGTCCCTTATATCTTGCTTATTTTAACTTTATCTACAACATCTGATAAATCATTTTATCCGACATATATCTTTATTTTTTTTCCAACTGGGTTTCTTATATTTCCCCATCCTTAAGATAAAAAAATAAGTGGCGCCCATTTACCTTCCCCTTTTTCCATCATTTCTCTCATTTTCTCTTTAGTCCCTTTTAAATTCTTATATCTTTTCTTTTCCTAGTAAATATATCCCCTTAAATCTTTCTAGTAAGATTTCATCGAGCTCGTTCGAATCCACGCTCGCTCTCCTCCTACCCCCTGAGTGCCGTTCGCATTTGTTAACCTCGATAAAACGAGCCTTTCAACATCTTGAGAAAAAAGAGGTTACAACTGCACTATTTACTTTTCTATAATTTCGTTTTACCTAATTTTAACTATCGTCAGTGCTTGGAATTTCTACAAATATTTATATTTTCACTTAACTGGTGAATTATTTTGATCATTAAAATATATTTTTTGTGTAGTAAACAAATATTATTTACCTACGTCAATTCATCTTCTTTTTTCGTTCTTGGCCTGTGGTTAATTTTTCTACTGTTAGCGCAATAATTAATTCTATTAGTGTAATAGTAAAAGGCCTCTCTTCTACGCAAGTTACCATATGATAATTTGGGGGCACGCTGTCAGATTTCATTTTGATCGTAACCAGCTTTTGAGAAAGGATTGACTAAGATGAATTCTAGCGACATTGTTTCAATCGAAGCTCAACTTCGCCTTTTAATTTTGGATTTTGAGACAAGCCTTTAATTTCCGACTGGGCCATCGAATCCATCTACGTTTTGGTTATATTTTTGGGTTATTTCGTGTCCAGTGGGAAAAACCACATTTTGGGATTTGTAGAGAGATTTTCTGAGTCGGTAAGTGCTTAAATATCGTTAAGACATATGGTAACATTATTCTTATTGCGACTCACTCGATTCGTAGATTTAGCAGAAGCACATTATAAAGACGGTTTTTGGGGCAAAATCAACGTCCCGGGTTATTGGAACAACGCATGGTTGTAGTTTTTTTTACCCTATTACATCTTATAGGTGAGTTGATTTCTAATTTCTTTTCCGTTTAACACTATTACTTTAATTCGTGGATTTATATTTAATTAATAACGCCATACAATTTATAATTATTAAATTCATGTTGTTCTTTTTTTTTCTTAAATGTTTCTACATATAAAAACTAGGCACCTTTTTTTGATCTTCTTTATTTGTAATATTTATCGTATTTTATAAATTTAACTTACGAAATCTGTATTAAATTATCTAAATTAATGTAATTTGCTATAGTGACAATTTTCAATCACTAAATCTTATAAGTTTAACTTGCTTAATCTGTATTTAATTGTTTAAATTTATGTAATTTAGTATAGTAACAATTTTCATAGCAAAATCTATTATTTTCTTTTATATATAGTTAGTCTAAATTTATAAATGAATGTAAACGTTCTGGAAACTTTTAGCAATTATTATCTTTCTTTAAATCAGTTGTATTGTAGCTATTCGAGTCAGTTTTTAACCTATTAATTTCCTTGATCAATTGTTGTCATATCCTTGCGTCTTAGTAATTTATTGTATAATATTTTAGGGTTTTGGTGCTGTCATTTATTTTTGGTACCGGCATCTTGGTGCCGTAGTTTTTGGTACCGGCATCTTAGTACCGGACTTTTTGGTTCTGGCATTAATTTTGGTAGTACCAGCATTTGAAGTACCGGAGTCTGGAACCGGTTTGAAGTTTTTTTTGGAGCCTATTGTAATTGGTGATTGGACGCCACCACTGCCAGAACAGATAAGCAAAAGCTCTATTATTCTGTACCTTGTATTTTTTCGTTCTGACAAGGAAGCTATTGCAGCTAGTAAATCCTGTGGGAAGGATTTGCAAAACATTAAAGTTGTGAATAAACCTGACAAACTCGATGAGGGATTGGGCATGGATCCAATGACTCCACCAATAGTCCAGAACTTCGGATATGGAAAATGATCGCTATTTGTTGTCCAGGCTGAGAGACCCCCTGATTCTAAAACCCCTTAGGCTATTCCTTGCCTATTTGCATGACCAGCCACCAAGTGTATGTATGGAATGGCACACTAGCACTAGCATTAAATTAATGTTAGCATCAGAGGGTCTTCCTAGCGATGTAGACTCATTGCGGAAGTTGTATTACCGCTTCCACAATGCTTACGGTATTGCCTTAGCTGAAGTTAAAGCAGACCTTTCTTTCTTTAGGACTTATTTTTCTTCAGAGAAGCTCTGCCGGCTCCAAAAAATCAGAGAATGCCATAAGAACTATTATTCAAGTGGTTCTTTATCCAGTGCAAAAAAATTTTAATTATTAAGACGCGAACAGAGGAACAAGCACACTCTGAAACTTTAGAAGATGGTGGGCTCAGTTTATTTTTTATTAATATTCGGTCCTTAAGACATAAAACAGATGAATTACTTTTATTATTAGAAGAGCTAAAATTTCCTGAAGTGGTTGCAATTGCTGAACACTGGTTAAATATTGATGAGCCTGTCTTTGTTAAAAACTACACTTCAGTCGCTCGATTTAATAGAAGTGATTTATCTCATGGAGGTACTATAATAATGTCAACAAATAACGACTTTTCAGCAGTGACTAAATTTGATCATCTATTATCTGAGAAACATTTTGAATTTTTTATTGTTTGTAATAATTTTTATGACATTTTCATTATTTGTATTTATAGAACACCTGATGGGACTTGCAAATTTTTTTTCAAAATTTACTGAGCTTACTTGAATCCCTTCCTTTAAATGGTAAATTAGTTTGATGTGGTGATTTGAATATTGACTACTTCAGTGTTTGTGCTGCAAAAGAATCTTTTCAGAACAGTTTTGATTCTTTTGGAATAATCATGCACGTCAACGCGCCAACCAGAATAACTAAAACTAGTTCTACCACCATAGACTATGTCACTTCATCTTTTGATCCGAAAATCGTAGACTGTACTGTTTTCAATTCAGGTTTGTTTGATCATGAAGCAATATTAACTACATTTTCCCTAAAATCCAAAAGTTAAAATGTTTCGCGCAAATTAGGCCGTATTTTCGGAGATAAAAATTTCCAAAATTTCAAAGAGTTGTGTCTAACATCTGACTGGAATTTTCTATCTGATGACGTCGACTCCGAATTCTCTAGATTCGTTGTATTTATGGTTGTAGATGTTACGGCTGGGGTTCCGCAAGGGTCCGTATTAGGTCCTACGCTATGGAACCTGACATACGACGGGGTCCTGCGGTTAGAATGCGGTGAAGGTGTAACCCTTATCGCATTCGCTGATGACCTTGCTGTGCTAGTAGTAGCTGAGGACAAATACGAACTTATGTATAGAGCTTGTTATGCAAGTGGTCTAATAATAGACTGGATGAAAGAGAACGGTCTGAATTTGGCGGCAGACAAGACCGAGGCAGTGGTCCTCAGAGGCCCTAGGAAGAAAGAAGGAGTGAACTTTGACGTAGATGGGGTGCAGATCACACCGAAACGATACGTAAAGTATCTAGGAGTGACTCTGCACGAGAATGGACGATGGGGAGAGCACCTTAAAAGAGTAACCTCTAAGGCATGTGAACGTGCAAAGACACTCGGGGGCATCATGCCAAGGATTTGAGGGCCCAAACCCGAAAGGAGGAGGGCTCTTCACTCCTGCATACAGTCTATTGTATTGTATGCAGCTCCCGTGTGGTACGAAACAGCCAGAGTTCCTCTTTATAGGAGGCTTCTCACCAGGGTTGACAGGTCAAGTCTGCTAAGGGTGTCGTGTGCTTACCGCACAGTGTCTGCTGCGGCCCTCTGGGTTGTAACGCGCTGCGTACCAACACACATCCTGGCGGACGAACGAGCGAGGATGTACCGTCGACGTAGTGAGGCGGACATCGGTGAAAATGGGAGGCGTGAAGAGAGAGCCATATCTATTGAGATGTGGCAAACAGAATGGAATGGGACAGAAGATGTGGCACAGTATACGAAGTCACTCATTCCGGACATAAGAGCCTGGTTGGAGTGTAAACACCATTCTATAGATTACGCTCTGACCCAGGTACTGACTGGACATGGGTGTTTTCGGTCATACTTGTACAGGTTCCATAGGGCGGAAACGCCCGAGTGTCCGTATTGTGGGGCCTTGGATACTGTCCAACATACTATGTTGGAATGTGATAGATGGATGGAAGAGAGAGAGACGCTGAGTGAATGTGGATGGGATGGCGGCTCCATTCAGGAGTTGGTGTCTCGAATGATAGACAACGAGAGTGTATGGAAATGTGTACATGGGTTTGTAAGAACTGTGATAAGTAAAAAAGAGGAGGAAGAGAGAGCCTGACATTAAATCAGGCCAACGTTAGTAAGGGTGTGAAAGGCGGGGTAATTGAGTAGACGTTATGCCTATACCAGGGCGGTTTCCTACTCGATTACCCAGAGCGAAGGAATGGTTTTAGTCGGTAGGCGCCCACTTACTTTCAGTGGGTGAATCCGACACTACTGGGATCCCCTTCCCAGTGTCTTTTGAAGATTTCCAACCCTCATAAAATCCCAAAAAAAAAGATTCGTATAGATAATGTCTGATCTTGCATTGAAATCCTTTCCTCTTAGGCCTATTAAAGTGAAGCATCACAAACCGTGGTCTACTAGAGGCTTACGATTATCTTCTAAGAACATGCGCTGTTTATCACATTTAAAAAAATTCTCAGATAGCGTCTCCTTCCAAAATTATGAAAAACTGTACAGGAAAACTTATATTAAAACTATCAAAGCTGCTAAGGATATGTATAACAATAGAAGATTGGGAAATGCGGGTAACATTGCTAAAGAAACTTGGTCTATTGTAAATGAATTAAGGGACCGGGCCTCTTCATCTAACAAAATTCCTACTTCTCCAGAGAACTTAAACAGCTTCTCCTTCCCACGATCCTCTTTCTTATCTCAGAAACGAAAATTTACACAGTTTCTTCATTTCACCTGTACCATTGGCCGAGCTTCGTAACACAATTAATGAGATTAAAAACAAATCATCTGCTGGAACGGATGGGCTTACTCTGAAAATGTTTTCAAATCTACCGGTAAACACCCTAAGCCATCTGACTAACTTGATTAACAAGTCACTTCAACTTGGAGTCTTTCGAAGCTGCCTTAAGACTGCGATAATTATTCCCTTGCACAAAGGAGGTGATAAAGATCAAGCTTCGAACTATCGCCCAATAGCATTTCTCCCCACGTTGTCGAAGATTATTGAAAGATTGGTTAAAAAAAGATTGCTATCTTTTCTTTGCAAACATAACATACTAACGCCCCAACAGTTTGGTTTCTTGAGCAATAAATCTACCAATGATGCTATATTCTCGCTTTTTGACAATGTTTACTCCAGTCTTAACAATCAGGACTCTACAGCAACAATCTTCTGCGACTTCTCTAAGGCCTTTGATTGTGTAAACCACAACATCTTAATTAACAAATTACAACACTATGGGATTAGAGGAATACCACTAGAGTCGTTTAAATCTTATCTTACCTACAGAAATCAGCTCAAGGTTCAGTTCTAGGTCCTATCTTATTTCTGCTCTTTATTAATGATATTGCCTACCTAAATATTAGTGGTAAACTCTGCCTCTTTGCTGATGATACTAGTTTTACCTGGAGCAACCCGGATAGTACATCCCTTTATAGTACCGTATCTCGTGACTTAGTCACTATTAAATCGTGGTGCGATTCTAACCTTCTTTGCCTCAATCTCTCTAAACCTAAATCTTATTATATAAAGGTACATTGCAAACTTTTGAACTTAATAACAATAGTGTGGAAATCGTTGATTCTGTAAAGTTCCTGAGTCTCATTGTTGACAACTCATTAAACCCATTTGCACATCAATGCATTGTCAAAAAGTTAAGTTCTGCGTGTTTTGCGCTAAGATCAGTTTCCAAGGAATTAAACTTGTCAACAGCTCGAACAGTCTATTACGCCCTTTTTGAGTCACATCTCCGCTACGCCATTCCATTCTGGGGTACGTGTTGTGCGACTCAATTTGACCGTATTTTCAAACTTCAAAAGAGAGCTATCCGTTACATGTTAAGATTAAACAATAGAACTCATTGTGGGGAAAACTTTAAAAAATATCAAATTTTAACTCTTTATTCTTTATTCATTTTCAAATCCGTTTGCTCAGTCCGCAAGCACTCGTCAGCGAATCCTGAAACGCCTTCCCACAACTATCCACTTAGAAACAGGGAGCTTGATCTTTGTTTACCAATCCCACGATCGGAGTTAATCAAAAACTCTATATTGTATAATGCAAAAAAGATGCACAATCGTCTGCCTTTCAATATCAAATCTATTACACTCTTTCCCGCATTCCGTAGAGCTTTGAAGGCACACTTATTCAAGAGATCTTTTTACACAGTAAATGAATTTTTCATATTATGATTTTATACTTCTAAATACACACTAATTTACTACTTCAAGGAACTTTTTCGTTTTTCCTTTTCTTCTTCTTTCTCTTTTTTTTTAATGAATTTCAATTTCTTTAATTGTATAAATATTTTTTTTTGTATTTTGTTTATGTGATATGTTATATTTTAAGGTTTTTGTATGTTTTTAGCTTTGTCGACAAATTGTAAAATTTCTGACAATAAAGCAATATTATTGTTATATATTAGGAGTTTATTTTATTTTGTAATTCGCAAAGTGTGATCACACATAAACCACTCATTTATTATTATTATTTTTTTATCATTTAGGCGCCAGTGTATAATTGTAAACAGCTCTAAATTGTATTTCTTTTATTTCGGCCAACAACATGATATTTATATTAAAGAAGGGTCTATGAATTTGATTTTTATTTTATTTAGCTCACTTTATCTTATTCTGTCGGATTGTGGAAGGGTTGTTAGTGCCTATTACATCTAGGGTTTTCCGGCTTGTAGCGTCTAAGTCGGTGGCGCGGCTCACTTGTTTATCATCCCTCTACGGCTGAGCTCGGGCATAATTTGCCAGTAAAGAGACCACTAACAAACCTTGCACAATTTGTTTAATTGTTAATATTAGATTTTTCTTAAATATTCCTTAACCTTTTGTTAAGTGAAGTAGAAAAAAACGTGGCAAAATAGACATAAATAAGCCTGAATTAATCTTGAGAATTTTGTTTTTTGATTCTTTATCATAAAAGGACCTACGAAGTCAACCCCACGTTTATAAAAGAAGAATAACCATTAACACTTATATCCGGTAGGTCACCCATCAGATATTTATAGTCCATACCTTTAGGTCAAGCCTTTATATAAACTACGCAATTTCTGATTTTTTTTTACACATATTTTAAGGAGCTATGGGCCAATTCCGATCCCTAATACTGAATAGCAAAAGTTGCACTCCACAATGAAGCAACCTTTGGTGTTCATTTAGCAATATAATTTCTATTTATTTCTTTTATTTAAATTCTGACACAATTTTTTTTAAAAGGCACCTAATCCCTAAATACGGAGACGACTTCATACCGTAAGTGACAGTGTTTAATTCGAATATATCGGCTTTTTAGATGAATTGGATCTCCAAAGTATTCTTTGGTACTTTCTATCAGTCTCATTTATTAATACCTGGCGATACATTTGTGAAATGTCTCCGGTTATAACAAAAAAATAAGTGCAAAATTTTAAAATTATATTAAATAAATCGTTTTAAAATGTTGGTGTTGAGCATTATTGTCTCGCTTTCGACCTGTCGGATACCCAGTCCTCGTTCGTTGCCTATTTATTGCTAGTTGTTGTTTATACAACGGACGTGGACTGAAGTATTAAATATTTAAAAACCCCACGGTGTATACCGTGTGTTCGGAAAAATTAACTTGAATATAAGTGTGTGACATTATTAATTCTAATCCCAGTATTAGATTTCGCAGAACCGTCAAAAACTTGAAACTTTCCCCAACTGCCTTAAGACGGCAATAATAATACCTTTGTAACAGGAAGGGGATAGGGACCCAGCATCCAACTATCGTCCGATCGCTCTTCTTTCTAATGAAACCAACAGACCAACATCCTACAGCTTCAATTTTCTGCGATTATCTAAAGCATTTGACTGTGTTAATCATATCCTGGTCAACAATTTGCGATACTATGAAATTGTGGCACTCCTTTGCAATAGCTTAAGTCTTACCTGAACAATAGAAATGAGCTTGTCAAAATTGATTTATTCACCTATTCATGCAAACATATAGATTGTGGGGTGCCTCAGGGCTTAGTTTTAGGAACCATTCTATTTCTGTTGTTCATCAACTACTTTGCTTGGCTGGACATAAGCTGTTGAGGTTTTGTGGATTTGCGATCTCTGGGCCGTCAATAAATACTCAAGTTTCAGATCAATGTTTGGTTTATTGACAGAAACTCACAACAAAAGGTACCTGTCAACAATCAGACAGAATTAGAATTCATTTTCAACAAACTTAAGAATAAAAGTTTTCAAGACTCAATATAAAACTAGTTTCATTAATTGCTTACAATTGTTCATTTGAGTTTACAAAAGCTGTGCAAAAATATACTTTAAATTTACATAAGAAAAACATACCTTTTGCATAGAAACAATTCACTAGTTTTGATAAACAAAACTACTGCAAACAGTCAGTCGATTATTACTCACAACTTTCAATAATTGTCGATACAAAATTCGGAGCACTTTCTATTCATTACTTTTCAAAAATGACTTTTTGCTAAATAAACTGAAACTATCAAATTGTCTAATTTCCCTGCCAACCTAATTAGTGTGAAATATGAAATTACAATAAGTGCCAACTTTGACTCGATACAAATCAAAACATGAAGTTGGGAACAAAGGATGGGGTGAGGTTGGGATAAGGATCAGCTGTCAATTGATCAAATCTCAACACTCCTCCTTGATCAATTTACAGCGAAGGATCTGGAATGTCCTCTTGCTGAGCGGCTTGGTCAGGATGTCTGCTAACTGCTTGCTGCTCTCGACGTGTTGGAGTGTCACTGTCTTGTCGATGTGCTGCTGAATGTACTTGCGTGGTATCTCGATGTGTTTCTTTCCTCGACTTGTCTTTCCTTCATGAGCGTTTTTCAACATGTGTATGGCTGACATGTTATCTACATAGAGTTTGACCGGTTGGTCGTCCTCCAGGATACCCAATTCCAAAGAGATTCTCCTGATCCAGCATACATCATCAATCACAGACACGGCGGCTCGATACTCGGCTTCGGCGGTTGAAGTTGCAACCAGTCGCTGTTTCTGTGAGTACCAAATCACCGGCCCTCCTCTCATCACAAGAACTCCACTCGTCGACTGACCTGTCTCAGAGTCTCCTCCATAGTCTGAGTCTGTGTACGCTACAAGATCCTTGTCTCCTCCGAAGTAGATTCCGGCTGTCACGGTGCCCTTGAGATACTGGAATACTCGTCTCATCATCGCCTGATGGCTCTTCATGGGCTTGTTGCAGAATCGACTCAGGTAGTTTACGGCGAAGCTTATATCTGGTCTGGTGATCGTGGCTAAGTACAATAAGCTTCCTATCGCCTCACGATAGTTGTTGCTTGCTGGAAGAAATTCGTCGTTTTTGAAATTCTTCTTTTCTGTGATCATACCTTGTTCAATGGGTGTGAACACTGGATTGCACTGGTCAAGTTTCATCTTTTTCAAGTTTTTCTCCGTGTAACGAGGCTGGTTTACAAAGATTCCGTCTGACTTGACTTTGATTTCCATTCCCAAGTAGGTTAACTTGTCCTCGACCTTCTTGCTGTACGTGATTTGAAACTCCTTGCTGATGTCCTTCAACAACTTGTAAATCTTTTTCTCATCCTTGCCTGCCACCAATCCGTCGTCCACGAACAAACATATCATAATACTCTTGTCTTCATTGTAGTAGATACACGGGTCATCATCAGTGCTGACTAACCCGAGCTCCTTCTCAAGATATGTTGTGACTCTCTCGTTCCACATCCTGGGCGCTTGTTTAAGTCCATAGAGACTTTTCATCAACTTGCATACCTTCTTTGTGCCGTCCTCGAAACCTTCGGGCTGGTACATATAAATATCCTCTTGCAGATTTCCATACAAAAAGGCTGTCTTCACGTCGAAGGAAACTAATTTCATCTTTTCAGACGCTGCATGGCTGAGTACAAGTCGAATTGAGGCGTGACGTGCTACTGGGCTGAAAGTCTCCGTGTAGTCCACTCCTTCCTTTTGTTGAAATCCTCGCGCAACTAGTCTGGCCTTGAATCTTCCATCCGCCTTCTCTCTGAGTACCCACCGACACGTGATCGGCTTGACTCCCTCTGGACAGTCCATCAACTTCCAGGTTTTCATCTCAATCAAAGAATTATACTCCTCCTGCATTGCTCGTCGCCAATTCTCATCCTTCAGAGCTTTGTACACTGGAATGTCCTCGGTTTCGCCAATCATAGCCACCTGGGCGCTGTTTCCTCCTCGGAAAATATCAAACACGTAGTCTCTGAGTCTTGGCGGTGGCTGCAGGTTCCGACGATCCCTCAGTTGTCTTCCTTCAGGCTGTGGTACTTCATTCTGCTCTCCTTCAGTCTCACTTCCTTCATCTTCATTTTCTTCTTTCTCACTTGCCTCATTCTCGCTGCTTGACTCGTTGCTGCCATCTTTTTCTTCCTCCGGCTCGTTCTCACTTGTCTCTGCTTCGATCTCAGTGCCATGCCTCTCTCTCCAGCTGTTCTCGTCGAATGTCACGTTATCCGAACTGATAACCTTGCCATTTCCCATGTAGACCCTGAAACAGGGTGAGTCCACATCGTATCCGACAAAAATGCCTTCCTCAGATTTTCGATCCATCTTAGTTCTCTTCTGGTCTTGGATCAAAACATAACAGTTGCATCCGAATGGTCGCAGCTTCTCAATATCAATTGTTCTGCCGAACCAAAGTTCAGCTGGACTCTTTCCTGGCACGCTGCTTGTACCCGTCTGATTTATTGTGAATACTGCATAGTTCATGGCCTCTGCCCATAGCTTCTCGTTCAGACCTTCCGCATGTACTGCTGTCCTGGCTGCCTCGGCGAGTGTCCTCATTTCTCTCTCAACTCTGCCATTTTGCTCTGGCGTTTCAACGTTCGTAAACGTGTGAAAGACTCCCAATGCATCCATCAGCTCTCTGGTCTTCTTGTTCTTCAGTTCTGTTCCATTGTCCGATCGCAGACTTTTCACCTTCCTGTCCAGCTGATTCTCCACTAGCCTCATGTAACTTGCAATTTTGTCTGGAGCTTCAGCTTTACTCTTGAGATAGTACACAGTCCTGTAGTGGGTGAAATCATCCTTGAACACAAGAAAATACTTGGCTCCGCTGTACGATGATATTGGCATGTCTCCAGTGTCGACATGAACAAGATCGAGTGGCTGCTTGGCTGTCTTGGGGTTGTTTGGATGAGAACTTCTACGCTGCTTGCCGAATGTGCATCCTTTACAAACATAATTATTCCAGTCGTCTACGTATTTGATTCCATTTTTCTTCAAAATGTCCTTTACATACTTTACATTTTGATGTGCGAGTCGCTCGTGCCAGGTTCTGAGCGACGTGGCCACCAAACATGTTTCCTCTTCTCTCCTGAGCATCATCTTGTACAAATAGCCCTTGCGTTTTGCTATTGCGACTACTTCTCTGCCATCCTGACTATAGAACCTTGATTCTCTGTCGTCTGCCTTCTGGATGTGTCCTCTGTCCAACATTTGACTGACCGAAAATAAGTTGAAGTTCAGATTTGGCACGTAGATGACATCTTCGAGTACCACCGGGTACCACGTTTCACCATCAAATGCCTCCATCTCAATGTTGCCGACTCCAACGCCCTCCAGCTCGGTTGAGTCGCCAATCACAATTGAAATGGGCTCGTTCAGCTCGACCAGTTGAGCGAACCACTCACGATGAGATGTCATATGCTGACTGGCTCCACAGTCTTGATACCATGAATTCGCCTTGTCCTTTGCTACGCTCTTGTCTGCTGTCGAGAGTGCTGTGGTCAGAAATGCTCTTCTTCGCTGTGTGTTTGACTTTCCATTTGAGGACTTTTCTTCTTCTTGATTCTGTGGACATTCTTTTGCAAAATGTCCTGTCTTCTTACATTTGTTGCAACTGTACTTCTTTTTGCAATAGTCAATGTATTTGGCACAGGGCTTGCCAGTACACTTCTTCATTTGATGTCCGACGTTTTCACACTTGTAGCATGTTAGTTGCGACTTCTCCTGCCTCCCACTGGATGACTGCCTTGATTTGTCCTGCCTGCTCACAAGTGCGCTGTTGCTGGCCTCGTGGTTCGATGCCTCTTTCGTTCGCTCGTCCTCGAGTCGTAGACGTTCGATGAGCGTTTCCACATTTCTATTGGCTGCACTCACGTTGTCCCATGCTGTTCTAAAATGTGCTAGCTTGGGTGGTAGCACACTCAAAATCCTTGTCATGATCCATTCTTGTCTCATTGGATCATTTTCAGTTGAGACTTCATCAGCGATGGCCAAAATCTCCAAACAATTTTCGACTGCTGATTTGGTATCGTCAAAGGAAAAAGTGAAAAATTTTATGCGGGACATTTCTTTGGTGACATCAGTTTTAGTACCATATAAGCTAACTAATTTATCAATCATGTCTTTCGCAGTTTTGCAATTTGAAATTTTAGTCGCAATTTTACTACTAACATTAAGACCAATTAAAGTTTGAGCGCTAACATCTTTTTCAATCCAAGCTTTAACTGCTGGAACATCAGCTGCGCCCGCTGGCCTTGGCTCGACAGCTGTTGTTACGTCATATATACTTTTACTTTTGAGCGCTAAATTTAATTTAAATCGCCAAGAAACGAAATTGACATTGCCCTGACTGTCTTCGGTTAACATTTCTAACTGTGATTTTACATTATCCATTTTGTTTTTGTTTGACTTTCTAATTTTGACAAGTTAATGAATTCTAATTTTGACTGACTTTTATGACTTACAAAATAAGCAATGACTTTACAATTTTTCGTGGCGATTTGAAGTGCAAAATAACTTGCGTGTACGTTGCTGGACGTTGATTCGCTGTTAAACTGCTGCTCCGATGTCGCTGATTTGTAGGTTATGTTGCTCTGCTGGCTCGCTGACTTGGTCTGCTTTGCTGGGCTTGCCTTTCAACTTTCTGCTTGACGTCCGATGAACCCTCTTACTGCAGTCCTGGGCCCATAACCTGTTGAGGTTTTGTGGATTTGGGATCTCGGGGCCGTCAATAAATACTCAAGTTTCAGATCAATGTTTGGTTTATTGACAGAAACTCACAACAAAAGGTACCTGTCAACAATCAGACAGAATTAGAATTCATTTTCAACAAACTTAAGAATAAAAGTTTTCAAGACTCAATATAAAACTAGTTTCATTAATTGTTTACAATTGTTCATTTGAGTTTACAAAAGCTGTGCAAAAATAAACTTTAAATTTACATAAGAAAAACATACCTTTTGCATAGAAACAATTCACTAGTTTTGATAAACAAAACTACTGCAAACAATCAGTCGATTATTACTCACAACTTTCAATAATTGTCGATACAAAATTCGGAGCACTTTCTATTCATTACTTTTCAAAAATGACTTTTTGCTAAATAAACTGAAACTATCAAATTGTCTAATTTCCCTGCCAACCTAATTAGTGTGAAATATGAAATTACAATAAGTGCCAACTTTGACTCGATACAAATCAAAACATGAAGTTGGGAACAAAGGATGGGGTGAGGTTGGGATAAGGATCAGCTGTCAATTGATCAAATCTGAACATAAGCGAAAAAATCTGCCTTTTTGCTGATGATACTAGTTTTACTTGGAGCAGCCCGAATGTGTCAACTCTGTATAGAACTATGACTAACATGATTTCCTGACCATCAAGTACGGGTGCGATTCGAACCTTCTATGCTTTAAAGTTACGAGAACCAAAATTTTGCATATAACAGTACGTTACAACCTTTTGTGCTTTATAACAATATTGTCGATGTCGTCGAGTCTGTAAAGTTCTTAGGGTAAGCGAGGCTATTGGGTCGGCTTATCGTAAAAGTAACCCGAAACAGACAAGGAAGTACATAAGAAACACTCCCTGGTGGAACGAACACCTACAGAAGCTTAGGGCTCAGGTGAGAAGGATGTTTAATAAGGTCAAAACCGTTTATAACTGGGAAGAGTACAGACAAAAGTTAACGTTGTACAATGAAGAAATCCGAAAAGCCAAAAGAGACTCCTGGAGAAGGTTCTAAGAGTAAGTCCAATACAACCCCCACATGTTTAAAAATCCATAAGGTTCTGGCCAAGCATGGTACAGCGAAAGAGGTCGGCCTCCTCAAAAAGGAGGACGGATTATACACCAAAACGTTGGAGGAAAGTTTAAGAATGCTAACATTGGCACACTTTTCTGGCTTACGGTTTATGGAAGCCGGACCGGATAGCACATTCCACGGTCAAAGGCCAGTAAGGCCCTCAAGGGATGACTGGAAGCTAGCTACCGAAATAACCAGAACCGCAAAAATCAGATGGGCTATCAGCACATTCCCTCCATTCAAAACACCAGGAATTGACGGAAAATACCAAGCCTTACTTCAGAAAGGGTCGGATGTAATTATAACACATCTGTTTAAAATCTTTAAGGCTTGTTTGGCCTATAAATTTATACCATCTGTGTGGCAGAAGGTGAAAGTCTTGTATCTCCCTAAAGTAGCCCTAGCGGCGTTCATTGACATAGAAGGAGCCTTTAGTAATGTGAGACCTGAGTCAGTGACCGACGCACTTTCAAGGACGGAAGTCCCCCCACTAATATGCGAATGGGTGTATGCCAACCTAACGCATAGGATCGTAGTGTCCAAAGTAGGTGAGGCAACCATTGAGGCAACAGTGGGATTGGGCTGTCCGCAGGAAGTGGTACTGTCGCCTCTGCTGTGGTCAGCACTTGTGGATGACCTCCTTAAGAAACTCCTCAATGAAGGATTTCACTGCCTAGGTTTTGCAAATAATATGGCCATATTCATTCAGGGGAGGTTTCTGGGCACAGTCTCAGAGCCGATGCAGACCGCAATGAATATGGTGTACAAGTGGTGCAAGGAAGAAGGCCTAACAGTCAATCCACAAAAGCATCAGTTGTCCCCTTCACAAATAAAAGGGCGTTGCAAGGCTTAAAACCAATAACGCTCAACAATGTGCTGGTACCAATGGCCATGGAAGCCAAATACCTAGATGTGGTGTTTGACCAAAGGCTATCATGGAAGCAACACATTCAAAACGTCACACGCAAAGCTACAATAGCCCTTGGTAGGTGTAGACAATTGTGTGGCAGGAACTGGGACCTAAACTCGAAAATAAACCTTTGGTTGTATACACAAGTCATTAGACCAATGTTAACCTATGGTTCGGTGGGGGGTGGAGTAGAATGCAGCAGTCCGGGGTGATCAGGCAGCTGGAAAGCATTTAAAGGCAGGCATGCCTGAATGTTACAGGTGCCATGGGGACCACCCCAACGGACGCACTACAGGTTCTGCTTAACCCACCACCATTGCATATCTACATACAGGGCGAGGCAATGGCAACTGCTCACAGGCTGCTACAAGGTCAGGCTCCCATTACCTTATTAAAAGGGAAAAAGCAAGCAGAGTTATATAATAGGGTTATGACAGATTAAATAAGCATGCCTCAGAACAGGATAGTCCCCAGGTATAACTTTGCGAGAAACTTTCAAATAAAAATACTGGAAAGGGACTCAAGGAACAATGGCCCCCAAATCCAAGGGGAGTCAATCTGGTATACCGATGGTTCAAGGACGCAGAAAGTCACAGGATCAGGTATATATAGTAGAGGACACAGGATAAAAGTTCCACTAACTCAAGGTGCGTATGCCACAGCGTTTTAGGCTGAAGTAATGGCCATACAACACTGTGCAACGGAGATCGTAAGTCAGGGTATAACGGGTAAAACCGTAGTCATATACTTGGACAGCCAATCAGCTCCAAAGGCGATAGTCTCGGCACAAATAAGCTCACAGCTGGTGTGGGACTCCGTTGGAGCCCTAACACATGTTGCAAGTGAAAATTCTCTGTTTCTGGCATGGACAGTCAGGGTTTCGAGGAAATGAGAAGTCTGATGAATTGGCCCGTGCGGGAGCTAATACCCCAATGATTGGCCCGGAACCATTCGGCGGAGTTGCTGATACATTCAGAAAGGCAGTCATTGAGAAATGAAGGCTAGAGAAGGCCCAGGAGTGGTGGGAAAAATCACCGGCAAGTGATAAGCCAAAGTCTTCATAAAGAAACACTCGGTGAAGTTTACTGCAGAGGCAAAGCTGCTATCACAAAGGTGAAACGATTTCAGAATAATTGTCAGTTTCTTGACAGGACATTGTAAGTTCAGAAAACACATGAGTCAGCTGAATTTAGCAAATGAAGACATTTGTCACCACAAAATAAAAATATCACCATTTAAAATGATGAACACGGAAAAACGATAACATATAAAGCGCTGTTAGTAGCAAAAGGGTTTAGCCAAAAATATTTAATTTATTATAATGGGACTTTTGCATATGTCGCGAGAATGTCTAGTTTTAGATTTATTGTAGCTTTCGCTAATTAATATAATTTAATAATACATCATATGGATATAAAAACTGATGTGCAGTGTTGAAAATGAATATTTAGACGACGACTTTTTGCAGCATATTTATTGACAATATATTAAATTAACTGACATAACTGCTAAATTTGTTAATTTTATTATACAAGGTAACTATATAAAATTGGTTCCACAACACTCCACCCCAATTTTACAATTATAAAAGAATTAATTTAAACGCAAACTAATCCAATCAACTCAATAAATTTTAAAAACTTCGTACTTCCTGAACTCTTCGTGAATAAATCTGCACACTGTTTATTAGTTTCCAAATATTGGACATCAATAATTCCATTTTTTGCTGTATCCCGAACAAAATTATATTTTATATCCACATGCTTTAATCTCTTGTGTTCCCAATTCTCTAAACATCGAATACAAGCCATATTGTCTTTAAAAATAGTAACATAATTTAAAATAATGTTAATTTCCAATAACAAACTTCTTAACCAAACAGCTTCTGTTGTTGCTGTAGCTAGCTAGTGCTACATATTCAGCTTCTGTAGACGATAGTGCGACTGTGTTTTGCTTTCTAGTTGCCCAGCCTACTGAAGCACCATAAACTTGAAGCAAGTATCCAGAAGTTGATTTACGTGAAGCATCAGTAGCCCAATCAGCGTCAGTAAATGCCCTAAGTATAGTGTCGCAAGTCCTAGGAAAGAACAAAAAAAAATTTAGAGTGCCTTTAATATATCTTAATATTCTCTTAAGTCCTCGCCAATGCATTTTATTCGCATTACTCTGAAAACGGCTGAAATAGTTTACTGTAAAACTTAAATCAAGTCTTGTGCTGAACATCATGCATAAGAGTTTCTACAAGTTCTCTGTATGATTTTAAATCAATTATAGAATCTTCTGTCTCACTCTGCAATTTATGAAAATTTATTTCAATAGGAGTTTTTACAGGTTTACACTCATCCATACTAAACTTCTTGAAAACTTTATTGATATACTAGCGGCTGCCCGCGACTTCATCCGCGTGGACTTTGGTTTTTTGCCACCGAGTTTCATACAAATTTGCAACCCCTATTTTAAATCCTTAGGGATGGAATTTAAAAAAGTAACTTCTTAGTACACCAATACGTAATAAAACAAATTTATTCTCGAATTTTCAAGACTCTGCGCGTCTGTCGACAGTTTCATGTCGGCCAGCAGCAGCGTGCTACCGTCTCACCGTTCCACACACCCCGCTCAGTAAAGCGCGAGTGGTATTAGACTATGCTATATGCATGCAAAATCTTAGCCCGATCGGTTTGAAATTGACAAAGTTGCATACAAACTTTCATCCCTATTTTATCCCTTAGGGGTGGAGTTTATCAAAATCCTTTCTTAGGGGATGCCTAAGTCCTAGTAGCTATATGCATGCAAAATCTCAGCCGGATCGTTTTAAAACTGAAACAGTTTCATACCAACTTTCATCCCCTATTTTATCCCCGTATGGGTGGAATTTATCAAAATCCTGCCTTCGTCATAGTAACTATATGCATGCAAAGTTTTAGCCCGAACGGTTTAAAATTAACAAAGTTTCATACAAACTTTCATCCCCTATTTTATGCTCTTGGTTGTGGAATTAATCAAAATCATTTCTTAGCGGATGCCTACGTTATAACATCTACCTGCATGCCAAATTTCAGCCCTATCCGTTCAGCGGTTTGAGCTGTGCGTTGATAGATCATACAAACTTTCATCCCCTATTTTATCCCGTTGGGGGTGGAATTAATCAAAATTCTTTCTTAGCGGATGCCTACGTTATAACATCTACCTGCATGCCAAATTTCAGCCCCATCCCTCCAGCGGTTTGGGCTCTGCGTTGATAGATCACTATATCAGTCAGTCAGTCAGTCACCTTTGAGTTTTATATATATACTAGCGGCCGCCCGCGACTTCATCCGCGTGGACTTTAGTTTTTTGCCACCGAGTTTCATACAAATTTGCAACCCCTATTTTAAATCCTTCGGGATGGAATTTAAAAAAGCAATTTCTTAGTACACCACTACGTAATTAAACAAATTTATTCTCGAATTTTTAAGACTCTACGCGTCTATCGACAGTGTCATGTCGGCCAGCAGCAGCGTGCTACTGTCTCACCGCTCCACACACCCCGCTCAGTAATGCGCGAGTGGTATTAGACTATTATTATTTTAAAACTTTAAAAACTTGCATGCTATATGCATGCAAAATCTCAGCCCGATCGGTTTGAAATTGACAAAGTTTCATACAAACTTTCATCCCTATTTTATCCCTTAGGGGTGGAGTTTATCAAAATCCTTTCTTAGGGGATGCCTAAGTCATAGTAGCTATATGCATGCAAAATCTCAGCCCGATCGGTTTAAAACTGACACAGTTTCATACCAACTTTCATCCCCTTATGGGTGGAATTTAGCAAAATCCTTTCTAAAGGAATGCCTACGTCATAGTAGCTATGTGCATGCAAAATCTCAGCCCGATCGGTTAAAAATTGACAAAGTTTCATACAAACTTTCATTCCCTTTTTTATCCCCTTAGGGGTGGAATTAATCAAAATTCTTTTTTAGGGGATGCCTACGTCATAGTAGCTATATGCATGCAAAATCTCAGCCTGATCGGTTAAAAATTGACAAAGTTTCATACAAACTTTCATTCCCTTTTTTATCCCCTTAGGGGTGGAATTAATCAAAATTCGTTTTTAGGGGATGCCTACGTCATAGTAGCTATATGCATGCAAAATCTCAGCCTGATCGGTTAAAAATTGACAAAGTTTCATACAAACTTTCATCCCCTATTTTATCCCCTTAGGGGTGGAATTTATCAAAATCCTTTCCTATGGGATGCCTACGTCATAGTAGCTATATGCATGCAAAATCTCAGCCCGATCGGTTTAAAATTAACAAAGTTTCATACAGACTTTCATCCCCTATTTTATCCCCTTAGAGATGGAATTAATCACAATCCTTTTCTAGGGGATGCCTACCTACGTCATAGTAGCTATATGCATGCAAAATCTCAGCTCGATCGGTTTAAAATTGACAAACTGTCATACAAACTTTTATCGCCTAGTTTATCCCCTTAGGGGTGGACTTTATCAAAATCCTTTCTTAAGGAATGCCTACGTTATAGTAGCTATATGCATGCAAAATCTTAGCCCGATCGGTTTAAAATTGACAGAGTTTCATAAAAACTTTCATCCCCTATATTATCCCCTTAGGGTTGGAATTAATCAAAATTCTTTCTTAGCGGATGCCTACGTCATAATATCTACCTGCATGCCAAATTTCAGCCCTATCCGTCAAGCGGTTTGAGCTGAGCGTTGATAGATCATACAAACTTTCATCCCCTATTTTATCCCGTTGGGGGTGGAATTAATCAAAATCCTTTCTTGGCGGATGCCTACGTTATAACATCTACCTGCATGCCAAATTTCAGCCCCATCCGTCTAGCGGTTTGGGCTCTGCGTTGATAGATCACTATATCAGTCAGTCAATCAGTCAGTCAGTCACCTTTGAGTTTTATATATATAGATATATATAGATTTCGGTTGACTTAAATACATACCCTCCGATTTTCTTTCTATTTTTATTCCAAGAAAATATTTAAGACAACCAAGATCTTTTATGTTAAATTCTTGCATAAGACTCTTTTGTATATTGTTAATCATTTTTATATCATTGCTGGCTAAAATAAGATCATTTACGTAAATTGAAAGATAAGATACACATTCAGTATTAAAATATGATTATAGACTCTTCTCATTTGATTTTGTTTAAAGCTTTCAAAAAATTGTCCAGTCGTTGATTCCAAGGAACAGGAGCCTGTTTTAGTTCATACAATGATCTTTTTAACCTGCATACAAGATTATCTTTGACCAATCTAGGTGGTTGATTCAAATAAAATTCTTCATCTATAAAGCATTTAAAAAAGCATTCTTTACATCCATTTGAACTGCAAAATTTTTTCTGTTAATTATTGAAAGCAAAGTTCTTACTATTGTTAGATGTGCCACAGGAGAGTAAGTTTTATTGCAGTCAAATCCTTTCTTCTGTGCGCACCCTTTCATAACTAATCTAGCTTTATAGCTTTTAATTCCACCATATTAATCACGTTTAATTGCAAATACCCGTTTACAAATAATACCTTTCTTATTTGAGGGTAAAAAAGTTAACTCCCATGTTTCATTCTTGTTTAACGCCGTTCATTCATCTTTTATAGCAGCCAACCATTTATCTGTATCATCACTGCTCTCTATACTCTCTATGTCCATCATAAGTTTAAGGAAGTTTATCTAAAAACGATTCTGCAGCAATTAACGTTACAGCAATGAATTCTTTATTATCATTTTCAGGTTTCTTTTGTAATCTAGGACTTCTACGAAGACTTATTGGTTCCAAACTACTGGTTGAGCAGGGTTGTTCTGCCAAATCTTCATTCAAAGAACTGTCATATTGCTGTAATTTAAGAATAGGTTTATTATTTAACAAATTTGTTGAAAATGTATTTTCATCAAAAATAATATCATGTCCTCTAAAAACCTTTTTCTCATTAGGACACCATAAACGATAGCCATTGGAACAATATACAATTAAAAAACATTTTTTTGTTCGACTTTCCATTTTACTAGCAATTTTTTCTTTAGAAATGGCAAGATATGCAACACAACCTAATATTCTCACTTTTGACAAATCAGGTTTCTCATCGAACCACAATTCAGCTGGTACTTTATTCTTTAAAGCTTAAGTTGGTGATCTATTTACCAAATAGGCAGTTGTCATAATAGCTTCTGACAAACTTTTATCTAATCCAGAATTGAATAGCATACATCGTACTTTTTCAATTAAAGTTCGGTTCATTTCCTCTGCTATTCAATTTTGCATTGGACTATATGAAATAGTATACTCAATTTGAATTCCACATTCCTTCAAAAATTTAGATGAATTGTTTTTTACGCTATTTTTGAAACACCCTGTGGACGTTGCTGTTACTCTAGTCGTACTAAGTCTTTTATGAGCATGTTGAGTAGAGCCTCTTTTACATTTTTGGTCTTAAATCATGTCTCTATCTTAGATAGTTCAAAAAGATAGAGGCTTTCAGGCAAAGTTTTGCTTTTATTAGGATTTTTATTAAGTTTACAGAACAACAACAATAATGACGACAACATAACACAAACAACAATAATTAATATCGGGTATTGGCTTCCCTTGCTCTTTTTAAAGACTTAATTATTTTCGGCATGCAATGAATTAGGTTTGCAATCCTTTTCTAAAGAATATTGTTTCACTCTTCAACAAGTGCATCACCCAAAGCAACAAGATTTTGTGGAACAATCTGACGAGACCTAATTCGACGCCATAAATCATCCCACAAGTGCTCGATAGGGTTCATATCGGGGCTCTTGGGAGGCCATATTATGGTTGCTATACCAACTTGGTTCAGATATTCACAAACAATTTGGGCAGTGTGTGGCGTTGCATTGTCGTGCATTAATAAAAATGCATCTCCAAAGAAATGGTGCAAATGGTACTACGTGCTGCTCTAAAATGTTCTCTATGTACATATTGGCCGTTAGAGCATTTCTTGGAAGCGCACAAAGTTCTACATTGAAATTCCTCCCCAGACCATTACGGAACCACCTCCAAAACTCTTTCGCTTTCCAATCATATCCTGTTTATATCGTTTTTAGGTCTACTTCATAGTCTTTGACGACCATCACTTGAATATAAACAGAATCTCGATTCATCGGTAAATTACACTCTATCCCATTCGGGATCATGCCAATCTCCATATTCCCCGACGAAGCGACGACGGGCTTTCCTATGTCTTTGAAGTAATTTTGGTCCTGTTGCTGATCTCCTAGCTCTTAGATTAACTTACTTCAATCTTCGACAAATCGTTTTATCACTTACATGCGTTTCGCGTAGGTACCTCTCTTAATTGATGGTTTGTTTTAACAGCAGTTTGGAAACGATTGCGCAAAGTTTGCAATATAATAAATCGATCATCAATATTAAAGGTACTCCTAAGGCGCCCTGAACCAGCTCTTCTATGACATTGGCCAGTTTCTTAATACCTCTGAAATGCTCGCCGTCCAGTTGTTTCGGGAAAACCAACCGCTCGTGCTGCATATCTTTTACTTTTACCATCCTCTACAAGAGCCATCATTCGTGCAACCTGATGCTCGAGTGTAATTTGTTGAACCATTATAAATTTTCGCGAAAAACTACTACACAAACTACTGACAGTCAGAAGCTTAGCCAAAATGACAGTGACACAAATAAGGCGTTTCTCGACCTACTTTTTCCTATTGAAAAAAAAATGAATTTTTGTGTTGGGAGTAAAACTTTGCTTGAAAGCCTCTATCTTTTGAACCATCTAAGATAGAGACATGATTTACAAGCCAAAAATGTAAGAAAGGCTCTACTTAACACGCCCATAAAAGACTTAGTACGACTAGAGTAACAGCAACGTCCACAGGGTGTTTCAAAAATAGCGTAAAAAACGTGTACTTGTTATTTAAGCAATAATGGCTACAAACCTAAAATTATTAAAACCTCTTATAACTGCGTCGGAATACCAAAGAACGATTCTCTAAAATAAAATAAGAATCATTGCAATCAGACAACAAACATTACAGGTTAATGTAAATCCTGTTGACTTCTTACTTGTAAAAAGAAAACTGTTATTAAAAAACTTCTCACCAGAGGTTGCACCATTACGTTTCTTTTCTTCATCTAATAAACGGGTTTTAACAAACGCAAGTGTTAACTTCTCAGACGATAATGTTTCTAAAGCTGTAACTATAACTATATTCAGATGGCATCATTAATAAAAGATGACAAATAACATCAGTTTCTTCTAAATTAGTACCAGGTGACTTGAGTTCACGAATTAGTTTATCAAATTTTAAGAAATGAGTTTTTAAATTACCTGCACCAGGATCATATTTAAGGGTCAATAACGCCTTTTTAAGTAATAGATGGGACGAAATGCTTAGTTTTTAATAAAAATCTTTCAAATATCAAATGCCATTTCTTCATGTTTTGCTATTTCCAAATAATCAACTGAAATTCGTTGGATGATGAGCAGTTTGCATTTTCTATCTTTCTTTCGATGTAAACTTAACTCTTCTTCTTTTTTTTATTTTTCTGAGGCAGAATCATTTTCTCCAAATGTGACTCGGTTTTTGTCATTAACATGAACATAGTCCAATAATTCGTAATCATCCAATAAAATCTCTAAACGGAATCGCCAATTATCGTAGTTGGTCCCATCAAATAGAGTAATCCCATATTTCTCTTCTTCAGTAATGTGAGACCTGAGTCAGTGACCGACGCACTTTCAAGGACGGAAGTCCCCCCACTAATATGCGAATGGGTGTATGCCAACCTAACGCATAGGATCGTAGTGTCCAAGTTAGGTGAGGCAACCATTGAGGCAACAGTGGGATTGGGCTGTCCGCAGGGAGTGGTACTGTCGCCTCTGCTGTGGTCAGCACTTGTGGATGACCTCCTTAAGAAACTCCTCAATGAAGGATTTCACTGCCTAGGTTTTGCAAATAATATGGCCATATTCATTCAGGGGAGGTTTCTGGGCACAGTCTCAGAGCCGATGCAGACCGCAATGAATATGGTGTACAAGTGGTGCAAGGAAGAAGGCCTAACAGTCAATACACAAAAGCATTAGTTGTCCCCTTCACAAATAAAAGGGCGTTGCAAGGCTTAAAACCAATAACGCTCAACAATGTGCTGGTACCAATGGCCATGGAAGCCAAATACCTAGATGTGGTGTTTGACCAGAGGCTATCATGGAAGCAACACATTCAAAACGTCACACGCAAAGCTACAATAGCCCTTGGTAGGTGTAGACAATTGTGTGGCAAGAACTGGGACCTAAACTCGAAAATAAACCTTTGGTTGTATACACAAGTCATTAGACCAATGTTAACCTATGGTTCGGTGGGGGGTGGAGTAGAATGCAGCAGTCCGGGGTGATCAGGCAGCTGGAAAGCATTTAAAGGCAGGCATGCCTGAATGTTACAGGTGCCATGGGGACCACCCCAACGGACGCACTACAGGTTCTGCTTAACCCACCACCATTGCATATCTACATACAGGGCGAGGCAATGGCAACTGCTCACAGGCTGCTACAAGGTCAGGCTCCCATTACCTTATTAAAAGGGAAAAAGCAAGCAGAGTTATATAATAGGGTTATGACAGATTAAATAAGCATGCCTCAGAACAGGATAGTCCCCAGGTATAACTTTGCGAGAAACTTTCAAATAAAAATACTGGAAAGGGACTCAAGGAACAATGGCCCCCAAATCCAAGGGGAGTCAATCTGGTATACCGATGGTTCAAGGACGCAGAAAGTCACAGGATCAGGTATATATAGTAGAGGACACAGGATAAAAGTCCCACTAACTCAAGGTGCGTATGCCACAGCGTTTTAGGCTGAA
This sequence comes from Altica lythri, assembly GCA_964028335.1. Taxonomy (NCBI): domain Eukaryota; kingdom Metazoa; phylum Arthropoda; class Insecta; order Coleoptera; family Chrysomelidae; genus Altica; species Altica lythri. Next base: position 11,700,272 of record OZ034805.1, on the reverse strand, counting down.
GTAATGGCCATACAACACTGTGCAACGGAGATCGTAAGTCAGGGTATAACGGGTAAAACCGTAGTCATATACTTGGACAGCCAATCAGCTTCAAAGGCGATAGTCTCGGCACAAATAAGCTCACAGCTGGTGTGGGACTGCGTTGGAGCCCTAACACATGTTGCAAGTGAAAATTCTCTGTTTCTGGCATGGACAGTCAGGGTTTCGAGGAAATAAGAAGTCTGATGAATTGGCCCGTGCGGGAGCTAATACCCCAATGATTGGCCCGGAACCATTCGGCGGAGTTGCTGATACATTCAGAAAGGCAGTCATTGAGAAATGAAGGCTAGAGAAGGCCCAGGAGTGGTGGGAAAAATCACCGGCAAGTGATAAGCCAAAGTCTTCATAAAGAAACACTCGGTGAAGTTTACTGCAGAGGCAAAGCTGCTATCACAAAGGTGAAACGATTTCAGAATAATTGTCAGTTTCTTGACAGGACATTGTAAGTTCAGAAAACACATGAGTCAGCTGAATTTAGCAAATGAAGACATTTGTCACCACAAAATAAAAATATCACCATTTAAAATGATGAACACGGAAAAACGATAACATATAAAGCGCTGTTAGTAGCAAAAGGGTTTAGCCAAAAATATTTAATTTATTATAATGGGACTTTTGCATATGTCGCGAGAATGTCTAGTTTTAGATTTATTGTAGCTTTCGCTAATTAATATAATTTAATAATACATCATATGGATATAAAAACTGATGTGCAGTGTTGAAAATGAATATTTAGACGACGACTTTTTGCAGCATATTTATTGACAATATATTAAATTAACTGACATAACTGCTAAATTTGTTAATTTTATTATACAAGGTAACTATATAAAATTGGTTCCACAACACTCCACCCCAATTTTACAATTATACAAAGAATTAATTTAAACGCAAACTAATCCAATCAACTCAATAAATTTTAAAAACTTCGTACTTCCTGAACTCTTCGTGAATAAATCTGCACACTGTTTATTAGTTTCCAAATATTGGACATCAATAATTCCATTTTTTGCTGTATCCCGAACAAAATTATATTTTATATCCACATGCTTTAATCTCTTGTGTTCCCAATTCTCTAAACATCGAATACAAGCCATATTGTCTTTAAAAATAGTAACATAATTTAAAATAATGTTAATTTCCAATAACAAACTTCTTAACCAAACAGCTTCTGTTGTTGCTGTAGCTAGCTAGTGCTACATATTCAGCTTCTGTAGACGATAGTGCGACTGTGTTTTGCTTTCTAGTTGCCCAGCCTACTGAAGCACCATATACTTGAAGCAAGTATCCAGAAGTTGATTTACGTGAAGCATCAGTAGCCCAATCAGCGTCAGTAAATGCCCTAAGTATAGTGTCGCAAGTCCTAGGAAAGAACAAAAAAAAATTTAGAGTGCCTTTAATATATCTTAATATTCTCTTAAGTCCTCGCCAATGCATTTTATTCGCATTACTCTGAAAACGGCTGAAATAGTTTACTGTAAAACTTAAATCAAGTCTTGTGCTGAACATCATGCATAAGACTTTCTACAAGTTCTCTGTATGATTTTAAATCAATTATAGAATCTTCTGTCTCACTCTGCAATTTATGAAAATTTATTTCAATAGGAGTTTTTACAGGTTTACACTCATCCATACTAAACTTCTTGAAAACTTTATTGATATACTAGCGGCCGCCCGCGACTTCATCCGCGTGGACTTTGGTTTTTTGCCACCGAGTTTCATACAAATTTGCAACCCCTATTTTAAATCCTTAGGGATGGAATTTAAAAAAGTAATTTCTTAGTACACCACTACGTAATAAAACAAATTTATTCTCGAATTTTCAAGACTCTGCGCGTCTGTCGACAGTTTCATGTCGGCCAGCAGCAGCGTGCTACCGTCTCACCGCTCCACACACCCCGCTCAGTAAAGCGCGAGTGGTATTAGACTATGCTATATGCATGCAAAATCTTAGCCCGATCGGTTTGAAATTGACAAAGTTGCATACAAACTTTCATCCCTATTTTATCCCTTAGGGGTGGAGTTTATCAAAATCCTTTCTTAGGGGATGCCTAAGTCCTAGTAGCTATATGCATGCAAAATCTCAGCCGGATCGGTTTAAAACTGAAACAGTTTCATACCAACTTTCATCCCCTATTTTATCCCCGTATGGGTGGAATTTATCAAAATCCTGCCTTCGTCATAGTAACTATATGCATGCAAAGTTTTAGCCCGAACGGTTTAAAATTAACAAAGTTTCATACAAACTTTCATCCCCTATTTTATGCTCTTGGTTGTGGAATTAATCAAAATCATTTCTTAGCGGATGCCTACGTTATAACATCTACCTGCATGCCAAATTTCAGCCCTATCCGTTCAGCGGTTTGAGCTGTGCGTTGATAGATCATACAAACTTTCATCCCCTATTTTATCCCGTTGGGGGTGGAATTAATCAAAATCCTTTCTTAGCGGATGCCTACGTTATAACATCTACCTGCATGCCAAATTTCAGCCCCATCCCTCCAGCGGTTTGGGCTCTGCGTTGATAGATCACTATATCAGTCAGTCAGTCAGTCAGTCAGTCACCTTTGAGTTTTATATATATACTAGCGGCCGCCCGCGACTTCATCCGCGTGGACTTTAGTTTTTTGCCACCGAGTTTCATACAAATTTGCAACCCCTATTTTAAATCCTTCGGGATGGAATTTAAAAAAGCAATTTCTTAGTACACCACTACGTAATTAAACAAATTTATTCTCGAATTTTCAAGACTCTACGCGTCTATCGACAGTGTCATGTCGGCCAGCAGCAGCGTGCTACCGTCTCACCGCTCCACACACCCCGCTCAGTAATGCGCGAGTGGTATTAGACTATTATTATTTTAAAACTTTAAAAACTTGCATGCTATATGCATGCAAAATCTCAGCCCGATCGGTTTGAAATTGACAAAGTTTCATACAAACTTTCATCCCTATTTTATCCCTTAGGGGTGGAGTTTATCAAAATCCTTTCTTAGGGGATGCCTAAGTCATAGTAGCTATATGCATGCAAAATCTTAGCCCGATCGGTTTAAAACTGACACAGTTTCATACCAACTTTCATCCCGTTATGGGTGGAATTTAGCAAAATCCTTTCTAAAGGAATGCCTACGTCATAGTAGCTATATGCATGCAAAATCTCAGCCCGATCGGTTAAAAATTGACAAAGTTTCATACAAACTTTCATTCCCTTTTTTATCCCCTTAGGGGTGGAATTAATCAAAATTCTTTTTTAGGGGATGCCTACGTCATAGTAGCTATATGCATGCAAAATCTCAGCCTGATCGGTTAAAAATTGACAAAGTTTCATACAAACTTTCATTCCCTTTTTTATCCCCTTAGGGGTGGAATTAATCAAAATTCTTTTTTAGGGGATGCCTACGTCATAGTAGCTATATGCATGCAAAATCTCAGCCTGATCGGTTAAAAATTGACAAAGTTTCATACAAACTTTCATCCCCTATTTTATCCCCTTAGGGGTGGAATTTATCAAAATCCTTTCCTATGGGATGCCTACGTCATAGTAGCTATATGCATGCAAAATCTCAGCCCGATCGGTTTAAAATTAACAAAGTTTCATACAGACTTTCATCCCCTATTTTATCCCCTTAGAGATGGAATTAATCACAATCCTTTTCTAGGGGATGCCTACCTACGTCATAGTAGCTATATGCATGCAAAATCTCAGCTCGATCGGTTTAAAATTGACAAACTGTCATACAAACTTTTATCGCCTAGTTTATCCCCTTAGGGGTGGACTTTATCAAAATCCTTTCTTAAGGAATGCCTACGTTATAGTAGCTATATGCATGCAAAATCTTAGCCCGATCGGTTTAAAATTGACAGAGTTTCATAAAAACTTTCATCCCCTATATTATCCCCTTAGGGTTGGAATTAATCAAAATTCTTTCTTAGCGGATGCCTACGTCATAATATCTACCTGCATGCCAAATTTCAGCCCTATCCGTCAAGCGGTTTGAGCTGAGCGTTGATAGATCATACAAACTTTCATCCCCTATTTTATCCCGTTGGGGGTGGAATTAATCAAAATCCTTTCTTGGCGGATGCCTACGTTATAACATCTACCTGCATGCCAAATTTCAGCCCCATCCGTCTAGCGGTTTGGGCTCTGCGTTGATAGATCACTATATCAGTCAGTCAATCAGTCAGTCAGTCACCTTTGAGTTTTATATATATAGATATATATAGATTTCGGTTGACTTAAATACATACCCTCCGATTTTCTTTCTATTTTTATTCCAAGAAAATATTTAAGACAACCAAGATCTTTTATGTTAAATTCTTGCATAAGACTCTTTTGTATATTGTTAATCATTTTTATATCATTGCTGGCTAAAATAAGATCATTTACGTAAATTGAAAGATAAGATACACATTCAGTATTAAAATATGATTATAGACTCTTCTCATTTGATTTTGTTTAAAGCTTTCAAAAAATTGTCCAGTCGTTGATTCCAAGGAACAGGAGCCTGTTTTAGTTCATACAATGATCTTTTTAACCTGCATACAAGATTATCTTTGACCAATCTAGGTGGTTGATTCAAATAAATTTCTTCATCTATAAAGCATTTAAAAAAGCATTCTTTACATCCATTTGAACTGCAAAATTTTTTCTGTTAATTATTGAAAGCAAAGTTCTTACTATTGTTAGATGTGCCACAGGAGAGTAAGTTTTATTGCAGTCAAATCCTTTCTTCTGTGCGCACCCTTTCATAACTAATCTAGCTTTATAGCTTTTAATTCCACCATATTAATCACGTTTAATTGCAAATACCCGTTTACAAATAATACCTTTCTTATTTGAGGGTAAAAAAGTTAACTCCCATGTTTCATTCTTGTTTAACGCCGTTCATTCATCTTTTATAGCAGCCAACCATTTATCTGTATCATCACTGCTCTCTATACTCTCTATGTCCATCATAAGTTTAAGGAAGTTTATCTAAAAACGATTCTGCAGCAATTAACGTTACAGCAATGAATTCTTTATTATCATTTTCAGGTTTCTTTTGTAATCTAGGACTTCTACGAAGACTTATTGGTTCCAAACTACTGGTTGAGCAGGGTTGTTCTGCCAAATCTTCATTCAAAGAACTGTCATATTGCTGTAATTTAAGAATAGGTTTATTATTTAACAAATTTGTTGAAAATGTATTTTCATCAAAAATAATATCATGTCCTCTAAAAACCTTTTTCTCATTAGGACACCATAAACGATAGCCATTGGAACAATATACAATTAAAAAACATTTTTTTGTTCGACTTTCCATTTTACTAGCAATTTTTTCTTTAGAAATGGCAAGATATGCAACACAACCTAATATTCTCACTTTTGACAAATCAGGTTTCTCATCGAACCACAATTCAGCTGGTACTTTATTCTTTAAAGCTTAAGTTGGTGATCTATTTACCAAATAGGCAGTTGTCATAATAGCTTCTGACAAACTTTTATCTAATCCAGAATTGAATAGCATACATCGTACTTTTTCAATTAAAGTTCGGTTCATTTCCTCTGCTATTCAATTTTGCATTGGACTATATGAAATAGTATACTCAATTTGAATTCCACATTCCTTCAAAAATTTAGATGAATTGTTTTTTACGCTATTTTTGAAACACCCTGTGGACGTTGCTGTTACTCTAGTCGTACTAAGTCTTTTATGAGCATGTTGAGTAGAGCCTCTTTTACATTTTTGGTCTTAAATCATGTCTCTATCTTAGATAGTTCAAAAAGATAGAGGCTTTCAGGCAAAGTTTTGCTTTTATTAAGATTTTTATTAAGTTTACAGAACAACAACAATAATGACGACAACATAACACAAACAACAATAATTAATATCGGGTATTGGCTTCCCTTGCTCTTTTTAAAGACTTAATTATTTTCGGCATGCTATGAATTAGGTTTGCAATCCTTTTCTGAGGAATATTGTTTCACTCTTCAACAAGTGCATCACCCAAAGCAACAAGATTTTGTGGAACAATCTGACGAGACCTAATTCGACGCCATAAATCATCCCACAAGTGCTCGATAGGGTTCATATCGGGGCTCTTGGGAGGCCATATTATGGTTGCTATACCAACTTGGTTCAGATATTCACAAACAATTTGGGCAGTGTGTGGCGTTGCATTGTCGTGCATTAATAAAAATGCATCTCCAAAAAAATGGTGCAAATGGTACTACGTGCTGCTCTAAAATGTTCTCTATGTACATATTGGCCGTTAGAGCATTTCTTGGAAGCGCACAAAGTTCTACATTGAAATTCCTCCCCAGACCATTACGGAACCACCTCCAAAACTCTTTCGCTTTCCAATCATATCCTGTTTATATCGTTTTTAGGTCTACTTCATAGTCTTTGACGACCATCACTTGAATATAAACAGAATCTCGATTCATCGGTAAATAACACTCTATCCCATTCGGGATCATGCCAATCTCCATATTCCCCGACGAAGCGACGACGAGCTTTCCTATGTCTTTGAAGTAATTTTGGTCCTGTTGCTGATCTCCTAGCTCTTAGATTAACTTACTTCAATCTTCGACAAATCGTTTTATCACTTACATGCGTTTCGCGTAGGTACCTCTCTTAATTGATGGTTTGTTTTAACAGCAGTTTGGAAACGATTGCGCAAAGTTTGCAATATAATAAATCGATCATCAATATTAAAGGTACTCCTAAGGCGCCCTGAACCAGCTCTTCTATGACATTGGCCAGTTTCTTAATACCTCTGAAATGCTCGCCGTCCAGTTGTTTCGGGAAAACCAACCGCTCGTGCTGCATATCTTTTACTTTTACCATCCTCTACAAGAGCCATCATTCGTGCAACCTGATGCTCGAGTGTAATTTGTTGAACCATTATAAATTTTCGCGAAAAACTACTACACAAACTACTGACAGTCAGAAGCTTAGCCAAAATGACAGTGACACAAATAAGGCGTTTCTCGACCTACTTTTTCCTATTGAAAAAAAAAATGAATTTTTGTGTTGGGAGTAAAACTTTGCTTGAAAGCCTCTATCTTTTGAACCATCTAAGATAGAGACATGATTTACAAGCCAAAAATGTAAGGAAGGCTCTACTTAACACGCCCATAAAAGACTTAGTACGACTAGAGTAACAGCAACGTCCACAGGGTGTTTCAAAAATAGCGTAAAAAACGTGTACTTGTTATATAAGCAATAATGGCTACAAACCTAAAATTATTAAAACCTCTTATAACTGCGTCGGAATACCAAAGAACGATTTTCTAAAATAAAATAAGAATCATTGCAATCAGACAACGAACTCAAAAGTTTTGAAAGTTTATATTTTCTGAAAATTTTGGTCGCGCCACTTTTTTTGTCCTTCAGCGTATTAAAAACTTCTGATTTTTCTTTCAATGTGTAGCGGTAAGTAAAATGTGTAAAATCATCAATTAACGTTAAAACATATCTTTTTTCATCATAAGGAGCAGAATTAATTGGTCCAAATAAATAAGTATGAACTAATTCTAATGGTCTTTTAGCTTTAACATATCTCTTTGTATGCGGCAGACGGGTTTGCTTACCCTGTATGCAAAACTCACATACCTTTTCGAAGGTATCATTTAATTTTACACCATTTACCATTGAACAAAGTTGTTTTAAGCGACCATTACTCATATGTCCCATACGTTTATGCCAAATCTGTCCTTCACTTTCATTTGCTTTGATAACATTTCCAGAAGCATTTGTCTTTGTCTCTGAATACAATACCAACATATACAGTTTATTTACTTTCTTAGCAGTCGCAACCACTGTTTAACCTTGATATATAGTTGCTTTTCCATCATTAAAAATTACTTTAAATCCTGGAGATGTCAACCTGCGAACAGAAAGAAGATTATATGCTAACTGAGGAACGATAAGTATATCATTGATATTCAATAATTTTCTTTCTTCGCCATGAACATAACACTTTTCTGAGTGGCTTTCAATGTTTGACCTGCTTTAGCAACATTAATATTTATTGGTTGTTTTATTTCAGTTATATTTGTTAAAAAATCACTGTATATTGCATTAACCATATGTTCCGAAGCTCCTGAGTCCAAATACCACGTTAACTCTTCCATATTTGGAAAAGTTATTAAACATTCAGAAGTAAAAGTCATAAGGTTAAAATCATTAGAACTTTCTTGACTTTCAGCAATATTGGCAGTTTTAGTTGAGTTGTCCTTACGTTCTTTCTTCAATTTCCTACACTGAAATCGTTTGTGACCTTTCTTTCCACAAAAATTACAGGTTAATGTAAATCCTGTTGACTTCTTACTTGTAAAAAGAAAACTGTTATTAAAAAACTTCTCACCAGAGGTTGCACCATTACGTTTCTTTTCTTCATCTAATAAACGGGTTTTAACAAACGCAAGTGTTAACTTCTCAGACGATAATGTTTCTAAAGCTGTAACTATAACTATATTCAGATGGCATCATTAATAAAAGATGACAAATAACATCAGTTTCTTCTAAATTAGTACCAGGTGACTTGAGTTCACGAATTAGTTTATCAAATTTTAAGAAATGAGTTTTTAAATTACCTGCACCAGGATCATATTTAAGGGTCAATAACGCCATTTTAAGTAATAGATGGGACGAAATGCTTAGTTTTTAATAAAAATCTTTCAAATATCAAATGCCATTTCTTCATGTTTTGCTATTTCCAAATAATCAACTGAAATTCGTTGGATGATGAGCAGTTTGCATTTTCTATCTTTCTTTCGATGTAAACTTAACTCTTCTTCTTTTTTTTATTTTTCTGAGGCAGAATCATTTTCTCCAAATGTGACTCGGTTTTTCTCATTAACATGAACATAGTCCAATAATTCGTAATCATCCAATAAAATCTCTAAACGGAATCGCCAATTATCGTAGTTGGTCCCATCAAATAGAGTAATCCCATATTTCTCTTCTTCAGTACTCATTGCTAACAATCAGTCAATCTTTAGAATAAACTAATTAAAAATATTCTGGGCCCATAACCTGATATGCAGTGGTGAAAATGAATATTTAAACGACGACTTTTTGCAGCATATTTATTGACAATATATTAAATTAACTGACATTAACTGACAAACTTATTAATTTTATTATACTCGGTAACTATATAAAATTGGTTCCACAACAAAAACAGCATTTTTAAAAGAAGAAATTTTCATCAGAATTCATAAGGGAAAAAAATCTAAAGGTACTAAACACGATGTGAGTTGTTAGTGCGAAGAATTCGAGACTGCAATAATTAAAGAAAAAACTTTGAAAATGCTCCTGTACGTAGATGTATTTATGTTTTAAATAAGCTAGATATCTTGAAAAATATTTATATTTTGTTATATTTAGATGATTAAATAATTATACCAGCTTACGTTAAACCCATAATAAATTTAAAAAACTATTTAATAAATCGTTTTTACATTTTGGATTTAAAAGAAGTAAAAGTTTTTTTTTAAATTAAATTCACGCGCAGTGATAAGAAAGTTATTCTTGACTAAGGCGCATACATTGTTACTATTTTGATAAATTTTAATATATGAGTGTAAATCAGTAAATATACCATTAGGGAGTAAAGTAGATTATGAAGCTCTCAATTAATATGAAGAATATAATGCACCTTGTCGAAGTGAAAATATCTAAAAAGATAGCTGATATATTTAAAACCTGGAAAGACATTAAATTGACATACATCAGAAGAAATAACAATAATATTTTGATAGGATATGTAAATTCTGACTGAGGAGGAAATAATATTGTAGATCGTAAAAGCACCCGTTTAAATTATTTGAGCGTTGCACAATATGATGGAATACAAAAAAAAACAGGCTTCTTTAACTAATGCGGAGTATATGGCATTGAAACCGTTCTGATATTACGAAACAAATAATAATTTATGAAGATAATAACAAATATATTAGCTTTGCTAATAATTTAGCAAGTATATCTAATAATATGAAGTGAGCAACTGTCTGCATGTATCGCCAGGTTCTCAAAAACCGCTCTAACGATTTCGTTGAAATTTAAAATAACCCAAAATCATTTTTCAACATAAAATTGTAGTAAGAGTACTAAAACCTGTAAAATGCTGAATATCGGCTCAGGTAGTAAAGCATTGGATAACTAATCCAAGTGTCTAAGTTTTAATTCCTAGGACGTGGCGATAAACTTTTTTATAGTTTGGTCGAGCTTTCGCAATTTATTTACAGCTATATCAGGACACACAATAAGAATATTGTAATTTACAATTATACATATATATATATATATATTTATATATCCAAAGATGATACAATACGTATATATATATATATATATATATATATATATATATATATATATATATATATATTGTAATGGATTTTTTTTAACAGCCCCGTTGATCACATATTCAGAGTTTGTCTGGGTGTGATCACTCCTTAAAAAAAAAATTTAAAGGGTTGCCAAGGGAGAGGGAACTGTTGATTTTGATTTGATTAAGGAAGAATTGTAAATGTCACCATAATTTTGAAAAATATAAATTTTGAATCAATTTAATTGGTATAATTTACTAAACTATATAAAGTAATAGAATTAAACAACTACGAAAACGTATATATCAAAAATAAATAAAAAAATTCGAAAAGAGGTTGACCTTAAAGGCCATCCTTGCAACTTCGCGCTAGTTTTAACCGCAAAGCTATAGTAACGTGACGTATTTTGACGGTTTTGACTTTTTTTGAAATGTTTATAAAGTCATAACTTTTTAACGCCTTATTCGATTTTGATGTTCAAGATGGCATTCGACGCAGTTTTTTGAGACCTAAAAACGGTACCGAGAGTGCAAAGTCAGTTAGTCAAAAAATCTCTAAGTTATTGAAAAAAAAACACTTTTTTTGAAATTTTTCGACAACGATATCTCACGAACGAATCAACCGATTTTAATTTGCAAAACGGCATTCGACGTGGCTTTTTAAGCTTGAGAGCTGATTAGGTTATGAAATTGATCGATGCAATAGCCAAAAAGATATGCCCAAAAAACATCATTTTTACCAATTGTTTTTTTCGGTTATTTTGAAATTTCTCGAAATCTACCAGCTTGAATCGGTTCAAACTTACAGGAAATCTAAGTTAGATGGAACTCTTTGGAATGCCTTTTATTTCATTCCGATCGGTCAAGCCGTTCAAAAGTTATAAGAGGTCTACATACATCCAAACACACACACACACACACACACACACACACACACACACACACACACACACACACACACACACACACACACACACACACACACACACACACACACATCCACACGTACATACAGACATACAGACACCCTCGTAAAAATAGTCAGGGGAGGTTCCTAAGACCTCAAAACGTTGAGATCCGATTAAAACTCGATTTTCGAAAAACGGGGTGAAACCAATAACTTCCCGATTTTAAAAAAAATTTTAATTTTTTTTAGCGGGAAGTTAAAAAAAAGGAGGATAACGGGCAATGTACGCAACAACAACGAAACACTTTTTTGAAGTAAAACTTCTTTAGCGAGACTAGGAGTAAAAAAGTTATTCTAACGAACGTGACGTCATTCTAATAACAGAAACCGGAAACAAAACCTAATACAAAATACCTAACACGATTCTGCATGGGCGCTTGCAGCAGGGTGCAAGAGGGTGCGCTTGCACCCCCTGCTATGAAAGAAAATACCTGAATTTACCAGAAAATTATATATATATATATATATATTTTTTATTAAATTATTGTTTGAATAAAAACTAAAGGCGTCGCGGTAGCTGTCCAAATCATTCTACATTCTATATATATAAGATCATAATAGTGTGTAGATTCAGATGCACCTCCCTGAAAATAATCCTGGCGGCGCTCATGCGATTCTGCCTACTATATTAAATAAAATTAAATCTGTAATTGTATGAATTGACAGCTTGTCATCTTGTCAACCAAAATACATTACTGGTAAATAGTTTTTTGTGTATAAAGTGTTTGTATTAAATATGAATAAACAAAGTGGATTTATTAATGAAGAAAGTGATGAAAAATTATTGAATGAAAACAGTGACTACCTACTCTATATGCATACATTTTATTTTTGGTGTGTAATTACACTATTTATACCTAATTATTATTACCTATTATTTATACCTAGCTATTTTCGTTTTATAGACTTAAAGAGCTAAAAAGAAAAAGAAATTGTGAACGTCAAAAGGCATATTATAAGCGCCAGAACGATTTGAAGAAAAATGAAAAAAAGACGAGACAGCGACATTTATTATGATTTGATTAAGTAAGTTTATATACATACATACATACATATTACGATAGTAAAGAAGCATGTTGCACGTTTTTGTTCATAAAATAATAATATTCGACATGTTTTAACACTTGCTTATACTTATTTTAGGTTTGGTTAGGTAGCCATAAAGGCCATAAAACCACTAGTCAGGATGGCTGATCTTTTACCAGCAATAACAGATCCTTCGTAGACGTGAAGGAAACAAACTTAACTCAGGATTTTAAATTTTATGGAATATGATATAAAATGCTACAAAATGAAATGGTTATCTAACTATCGAAGGCTCTTGTGTTGTATTACAGTAAGGTAGATACAGCTACAAAATCACACATTCTAAACGTAATGTGTGTATATTTTTAATATTGTTTACCTATTATTGAAGCAAAACTTCTTTAGGCGCGACTAAGGGTCACTCTAACGGTAGATTCTAACGGAAGATTCTGATGGAAGTAACTCTGTAATTTCAGCTATGGGAGGAGCTTAAATTTTCGAAATTTATTTATGAAATTTTCAAACGGTTTCAAATACATTAATGGTATTTAGAGAGCAAAATCTATGTTTAACATTTTAGTTATTGTAAACCTATTATTTCATATATAAAAAAAATAATGATAACTTTCAAATTCCTATTTCTAATGAATAATATAAATGTAACATCTCATTCTTTTGTAAAGTATATAGGCAATAAATATGATTGAATTGTAATTAGATATTTATTTTCCGATACGTACGTCAACAAGTTTTACTTTAATCGCGCGTAAAGGTTACACGCACACTCTTTTTTTTTTAATGTAAAAAAACTGCACCACTAAGCCGTTTTTCGTTGTTGTGATTGTATTTAAAATCTACTACATAAATAATATTAAATTAACATATTTTACGAAATAATCTCAACAAGTTGTAAGTAAAAAATTATATTTATATATTTTTTAGTCCATATTATAACATAAAATATTGTAGCGCCCTTAAGATGATTATAATCATAATCGAAAGCTTCGCAATAAAAATCTTATAAGAGTACACTTTTCGTATTGCTGCAAAACCCAATATTTTCATAATTTTATTACCTAACAATCAGCAAAGACTTCTTGGGAGTTCATTATATATATATATATATATATATATATATATATATATATGTATATATATATATATATATATACATAATATCATTTCCTTTGAGAACAGATTGAGGAGAAGGTAATAATATTAAAATAAGTTCCAATAGGTCAACAGTTTGCAAACATACCAACTAAACCTTTACCAGGACCAAGATTTCTGGAACTAACAGTTAAATTGGGATTGGAATAATCAATTTTAATATTTAAAATTAAAATAGTATTAAGTTTAGTAAAGTAATTCGAATAGGGTTTTTCCTGGATTTTCCTAAATCTATGAACAAATGTTGTGCCATATTAGTTTCCCAGAAGGCTTGAAAAAAGCGTGGTTTTTTAAAAATATTTTTTATTCTACTTTAATTACGATTAAATTTTAAGGAAGCCGGTTGAAACATTTAATTACAAAACATTATTATTTTATGTATCTAAATGACGCCTATAAGTTCAAAATTTAGGTATATTGAAATGGATATTATTCATTATGTTTATACCGTGCTAGCCAAAAATCCCCTCTTCACCTCGTACCTTTCTAGTGGTTATACCTACAATTTATATAAGTGAAATTTGGTGAGACAAAATAAACTGACGTAGGCTTCTCAACTAGTCATAACAGGTGTAATAGTCATAGATGAGGTTACAAGTTACCGGACCGATAATATATGACAGGTATTAAAATACTAATTTTGTTGATTTTCATGAATATGTTTAAAAATACTAAAATTGTAGTTTCGCATTTAATTAATAAATATTCTATCGTCTGCCTCTGGTTATTTGTTAAAAAATTGACGTTTTTCAATTCTCCACTTCTTTTTACTTTCCTAAATTTTTGCAAACGTGTTTATTTTTAAAAAATTATTTTAATTATAAACGCTTATTTCTTAAAATTAATTTGTAGGTTAACGAAACATTATAGTGTTAACATAGGAAATGGTTCGTACTGTAGCCGACTAAGTAGTAACTGTCTTAATAATTGGTAAATGTAGAAACAATTTCCATGCAGCGGAACTTCTTTTTAGTGAGAGGTACCCCGATCGCCAAATACTGAGGACTTATTTGAGGAAGTTTCTTCGTAAGTTTAAAGAAACAGGTAGTGTTCAAAATAAAAAACAATCTGGTCAACCAACAATTAGTTGGGCCTGCTTTTCTCTATGTTAACCGCTGAAATGTTACCAAAGTAGTTGAGGTGGTAATTCTTGAAATTCTGGAAGATAATACAGATTAATTTGGCTACTTGAAAATAACGTTTCAACAAGATTGTGTTTCAGCATACTATTGTACTAAGACGTTACCTAGATAAGGAATATCGTGGTAGATGGATTGGACAACGAGGTTTGATAGAATGGCTAGCTCGGTAATCGGACCTCAGATCATTAGATTTTTTTCTGCGAGGGTACTTGATATCTAACGTTTACAATACAGCACCGGGCAGTATATTGTCATTTTGAAACAACGAATTGTTGAAGAATGTAGGGTAATTTCTCCCAACACATTTGAACGAGTAAGGCAAGAGTTTAGCAGTAGAATACGTTACTGTCATGAAGTTTATGGAGCATATGTTGAACACATTCGAACTTTTGGCTAGCGGGGTATAATGTCATAGTATAGTTTTCTTTATACAACTTATACGACTTACTAAAAAATTAGTTGTTAAGTAAGTCTTATCTTAACAGAGAGTTCTTTGAATAAAGATATTCTTTTTTTTTGTGGGTTAAATAAAATAAAGTAAAATTAAATGATCGATATCCCAGTACCCACAAAACCTAAAAATAATGTTTTTAATGAAAAGAGAATAAAAAAATGATTATTTTAAAAACTTGTACAATCGACAGTCGTTTAAAAAATTATCTTCACAAAAGGATGTGACAAAGTTATTATTTTTTGGTTTATATCAATATTAGAACGGATTAAAATTAAGATCTTTGGTGAAAATTAGCACTTAGTTAATAATAAAATATTAATAAATCAAAAATAGTGTAATTGTTTTTGTAGAATTTTTGACGTTAGGTCCCAACTAACTTTTGATTGAAAAGTTTAATGTATCGTTTTTCATAAAATAATAGAGTGTAATCACTACGTAGTATAAAACAAAGTCGCTTTTTCTGTCCCTATTTCCCTTTGTATGATTAAATCTTGAAAACTACGCAACTAATTTTGATGCGTTTTTTTAATAGATAGAGTGATTCAAGAGGAAAGTTTATATGTATAATAACATCCATTAAATAGTGGAGAAATACTGTTATTTTTGAGGTTTCTAATGTGATGTCGTTAATTATCAATTTTTTTCCGCTTACATTGCAAACGCAGGCTGAACCCTACGAGATTTATCAAAATAATGTACTAATTATTTGCACACATTGAAAAGGTCTACAGAAAACTCCGCGATGGTATATGTCTATCTTTTATGGATATCCCACAATAACATTTATTTGTCATTTAATTTTTACGACAAATAATGGCTAATTTTCGAAGCGATTTTCACCAATACAGCGTTAATCTTTATCCAATTAAATAGCTTAAATACATTGTTGATTTAATATAGATCTACAGGTAGGTATATGATCCTTTACAGCACGAGATTTAAATGAATATTTTCGAAGATATCACAGATTTAAAATTGCGGGACGTAGCGCTTGCGGTGGTATTGGCCGGCCGGGGCGGCGCGGCGGCAGCGTGCCTATAAATAGAACGTCGAAGGCCGCGATCTATAGCACTTTGAATTTTGCATCGATCGGACGCGTTTATTACGAAATTAATCATTATGAAGCTACCCTAAGGTGGCGGAGTTGAGATGTTATAAATTTACACCTGTACTGCTTACATAACTAAGTACTATGACGCCACCGTAAGGTGGCGCAGTTGATATCTCATATATTTAAAAGAGCAAAACTTACTTACCTAAGAACTATGACGCCATCGTTGGGTGGTGCAGTTAATATATAATATGCCTAACCGATAAATTACAAAGTACTATAAATAATAGTAAAAACTGCTAACTAACGAGAAAATATGATAAAAAATACAAAAAATTAATCGTTAAAATTTAAAAAAAAATTGGAAAAAACATCAGTGTTAGGCGGTGCGAAGTTCGCGGGGTCCGCTAGTAAGTAATAAACAATTAAATTGTATATAACAAATAAAATTAAACAACCTTTAAAAATGGATTCACCACTTAAAAAAATATAAAAGTTTGTTCCAACTAACTATTGGAACCATTCTATAATTTCGATTAGGTACCAACATAAATTAAAATACAGGACATGCTGCAAAAAAGTAATTTAGAGTTTAATTTTTTAATTGTGAATTGGTTAAATAATTTCTCTTATTAACATTATATATGTGATTAAATACGAATTAGGTAGGTACCATAAATTACATAATTAGTATCTTCATATGATAAAAATGCCAATGAATCGTTAAGATTATCCGTGGCCAAATGTTTTAAGGCGCTATTTGCTACAGACAGAAAGCGCAGATTTGAGTCCTGCGGGAGGTGAAATATTTTTTAATCTTATTTCTTGTTTGTGTAATTTTTAAATTTCAAAAAATCTTATATTGAGAAAAAAACATAGTTTCTGTTTATGTTGTATTTTTTAGAAGAGAACAAATAAATATTCTAGGTCTATTTACCATTAATTTAGGTATTTTTTAATTAATATAGCTATTTCTATGGTTACATCTACATTACATACACATAAAAAGATTGACATAATGCCTTGTTACTCAATTTTTACCCTTTTAATTATTTTTGTAAACAGTTATTTACCAAAAATAAAATAAAATGACAGCTTACCAATTTAGACAAAAAATAAAAAAATTACAAACCATAACAATATTACCAGTTTGCCAGTTTATCAGATATATATAATAATTCTATCTAATATTTAACTTAAACATCGAAATCTATAAATTTAAAATCGCAATTATATCCTCTGGCGTTATAATATACTAATTCTTATTTATTATTGTTAAAAATAATTTTGCATAAATCCTGGCCGTGTGAAATAAATGACGTCCGTGAAGGTATCACATTCAAATCAAATCGTGAATAATTATTCCGTGAAACTAAGTTTTTAGCGACAGCTTGTCAAACAGGATAAAAACAACAGGTGTTGTTTAAAAATTGAATGTAATAAGTAGCCATATAAATCATCAGTATAGCACTGGAAGGAAACCACATAATATATTTTTCTGAAAATCCGTTCTTATCAGTTTTGAAGAGAATAAATTTATACCCAGTAGATTTGAGTTAAAAAAAATCTATTACCGTGATTTAGAATGTTGTAAGGCAATATGTTTTAAAAGATGGTATTCTTATTGCTTTTATTGATGGTTACATATGTCAAAATCTAGTAAAACCGGTGTATAAATGATAACAAGGTTGACAAATACAGGATTCTCTTAAATATAAAAAGAAATATTAAGATAACCAACCTTTGCTCAGAATTTTTTTGCTAAATGTTTCTTCTTAAATCTTGTTTAAATTTGAATTACATACTGATGAAATAGGTATAAAGAATTTTTTTTCATTTTTTTTTATTAATAGTAGGTATTATATTTAAATATTGTCTATAGCTTCTTTGTGGCATAATTTTATATATTTACTTCTTTAATTTGGGAACCTTTGCCACTAAAATCAAAATAATAAAATGATAAATCAATATTCTAAAAATGACCCTTTCTTATTTATCTTGATAGATATGTCAAGTTTGTCAAGGGTCGTTTTTTCATAACTGAAAATGTCTAACAAAAATTAAAATAAATTTCGTTTCTAAGCTTTTGAAAACCAGATCGAATGTAGTTTTCAAGGATATAAAAAAAAAGATTATAAACGTTTTTTATTATATTAATTTATACAAAGCTACATAAAATATGGGAACTACAGTCCGTTTCCCAGTGAAGTATTAACCTATTTGTGTGGATGTCAAACTTGCAGCTTCTTTTTATTTAAATATTTCAAGATTGTTGATTTGTTAAACTTTTTTTGTAAAAAATTAGGTATATGATTGTTTTTTTAACATAAAATGACGACAACAGAAATCAACGCAGAGCGTAAACCGTTGAACCTAGAATGAACCTGAATTTTTTTAGATTCTTTATATTACGTGAGCAACAAGGAATTCTTTGGAAATGTCTTCCTTAAGAGAATAAAATAGTGGATAAAAGTCTGTTTAAAACTTTTTATTTCTTTATTGAATTTGCTTAAAATTTTGTTAAAATTCAACTCCTAAAGCGTTAAAATTGGGGTTAACAATTTAGGACCTTTACTTGGCCAGGAATAAAATTACGTTTATTAGTTTTTGGAAAAAATGTTAGCCTAGAAAGATTAGAAATAGGAAATAAAAATATGTTAAAGGACGTTGTGCAAAGAGTATTCCCTAGTGCATATGTAGCATGTCCAAAAAACACAATGCAAAATTTTTATTTTTTTATTATATTTTCTTACTTAAGCCGACCCTGATCATTTTATCTTCTAGAAAATTCTCGCCCTTAACGGCTTAACGGTCAAAACTATCGATTTTTCGAGCCCGACCAATCAAATCGGAGGAATAAGATGATGTGGCGCAAAAGGGGTGGTTTAAAGCGACGCGGTTTTAATTTTGACCGCGATCAAACAGTCAGTCTAGCTTGGGTACTTGTGCTGATAAGTTGATTCCGTATACCCCTAGATTCAAATACCGGCAAATTTCTTTTAAATTTGCAAATAATTATTTGCAATTTAGTGTTTCTAAGTAAAGTAAAGTCAGTGAGGAAGTGTAGAACCTCTCTGATGGAAAAGCTGTCTAGTAGTATCGAAGAATTACCAGATTTTATGGTAGCGTATGAATTGGGTGTGGCCCCATTAAGTTCTCTAATCTAGGAAACAAACTGTAAGTCTTTCAATATAATTACTATCTCTTAATTACCAGAAATTTGGGATACCATTTTTTTCTTTGGCACAAAAACTTAATTGTGACTCACCGGAATAATATCAGAGTGTGGGTAATTAACGTAAGAAGTGCTCATAAAATCCACAGTGAAACCGGTTTTTATAAAAAACCTAGTACCTTATCAACAGATTTCTACAGTGTGCAAATTTCTAAATAGTTCGCCGCATACATGCTTTAGTTAACAGTGAAAGCGTTACGCAGGGTCTGACTAAATATTTTTGTAACACCTTTATGATAAATTTTTTTTGTTTCTTGATGTTTATCTTAATTTTAATGTTTTAATATTAAATTATTATATGGTACCCCCAATTTTTTACTCGAGTAAAACATCTTTTAAGCTAAAAGTGATTTACAATTTTTTATTAAATTTTGATACTTTTCATTTCCTTTTTCATATCACATTCTGCTTAAATGGGTACACAGAAATAACAATATAAAAATACTTAGCTGTTATTGAATGTGTAATATTGTTTCTATATGTGATTAAACACTAATGTGTTTTACTGTATTTTACCTTATTTAATTGTTGATATTTTATATGTCTATTTGTTTCGTTCATCTGTTTGACTTATTATTACACACAGTAATAAATATTGTTTATTGTTTATTTATATGTTTTATTTTCTGACCTGGTGTAAGTTATTCTGATCTAATCTCATTAACAACAAGAATAAGACGTATTTCACTCATAAATTTTAGTTTTTGACTTGATCAAAATAAGTAGAGCCGTTGTGATAAGTAAGAACAAAAAGTAAGTATAACTTTCTCTTTATAGTTTTTCTAATAAAAGTGTTTAACTTAAATTTTTAACCAGAACATCTACCGGTTTACTCAATATTACTGCATCTTATCTTACGTCCCTTATATCTTTCTTATTTTAACTTTATCTATAACATCTAATACATTATTTTATCCAACTTCTATATTTAATATTTTTTCCACCTGGGTTTCTTATATTTCCCCCATCCTTATGATAAAAAAATAAGTGGCGCCCATTTACCTTTCCCCTTTCCATCATTTCTCTCATTGTCTCTTTAGTCCCTTTTACATTCTTATATCTTATTTTTTCTAACAAATATATCCCCTTATAGCTTTCTAGTAAGATTTCATCGAGCTCGTCCGAATCCACGCTCGCTCTCCTCCTACCCCCTGAGTGCCGTTCGCATTTGTTAACCTCGATAAACGAGCCTTTTAACATCTTGAAAAAAAAAGAGGTTACACATAAATGGCGCCCAACGTGTAGGGCCTGACATTACACATAAATGACGCCCACGACGTGGGGCTTGATGATAAAATCCCTATTTTTCCGACAATAAAATTACACACTTTTAATATCGACCATTTCCATTACTTTTTCTTATCACAATGGCCAATTTTGAAGTAAATTTCTTAACTGCGGTTGAAATTATTTAAGTACCTAAGATCAGAAGAACAGCCACCACCAGGAAAATAGAGGATAAAAGAAAGTCCTCAAAAGAATGTTAACTAAAGAAACAAATGGTACAGTAACATCAGTAAATATTTTTTTCGTCTATCTTTTTCGTATCGTTAACAAACATAAATTAAAAGACTGACTTTAACTTAGAACTACTTATGTCGGCACATCTTTTCTTTCGACCATTTTCTTTTTCATTCCTTTATCGATGGTTTCGTAATTTTTCTAAAAGAAAATAATTTTTTTATTTTTCTACTCCATATCGTATTTTACCTAAAGGAAAATAATTTTTATTTTTCTATATTTCTTTCTCGTATTTTATCTGAAGGAAAATTTTCTTAATTTTCCACTCCCTATCGTATTTTTTCTACAGGAAAATAATTTCCATTTTTCTACTTTTTCCGTATTTCATCTATAGGAAAATCTATTTTGTTTTTCTATATCTTTTTTCGTATTTTTAGCTAAAGGAAAATATTCTTCATTTTCCTATTCTCTACCCTATTTTATCTAAAGGAAAATATTCTTCATTTTCCTATTCTCTATCGTCTTTTTAGCTAAAGGAAAATATTCTTCATTTTCCTATTCTCTATCGTATTTTATCTAAAGGAAAATATTTTTCATTTTCCTATTCTCTACCGTATTTTATCTAAATGAAAATAATTTTTTAATTTTTTCTACTTTCTACCGTATCTTATTGAAGGGAAAATATTTCTTATTTTTCTACTTTCTACCGTATTTTATCTAAAGGGAAATATCTTTCATTTCTCTAATTTTTCTGCATCCTATACTAGGGAAAATAACGTTTCGTTAAATTTTTGTTTACCGTTTACCATCTATCTCTAGCCATCTACTTAACCAATGTTTCTCTGTACGGTTATAAAAGTGGAGTCCGCATGACAAATATCTCTGTATTGTCCCAGCATGGAAAACTTGTTTTTACTTGAACTGTCGTACCGTTGTATTTTTTCTATAAGAGAATATACAAATCACTTACCTATCGTTTATCGTACCGAGGATTCACATTAAGGATTCCAGACAGCGTTTCCTTTATGCTTCCTGGGTTTTATACGTAACAACAGCATGACCGCCATTGTTATCGTTTACCTACCGTTCAAGTGTACTAACACTTGAAATTATCTTACCGTAAGTGAAAACATATTTCACTTAACTACCGTTTACCAGCTCAAGTGTATTAACACTTGAAATTATCTTTTTGTAAGTGAGAACACACTTCGTTTAACTACCGTACCGTTCAGTAAAAACTATCATTGTTTATATGTCTCGTTATCTCCCCTAGTTTCTTCATTAAGCTTGAAATTGACACTCCAAAGCCTTATGTCTCTGATTCCGATGATTCTTCTGAAGATGAACTCTCCGAATAGAAACTAATGTTTCTCTGTTTTCTCAGAATTATCAGTATAAGCTTTCCTTTTTCATTTTCTTTTTCTCGACCTCTCCGTTTCTCAACATCTCACCCTGACTCAACTGTAAATATGTTTCGTTATCTCCTCCCCGTTTGGGAGGCGGGAATATAAAGAATACCCCCAAAGTGTTAAACTGCTTGTCGTAAAAGGCGACTAAATGGAACCCCTTTCCCTTTTCTTTTTCGTTCAAACTCCATACTTCTCGTTAATCTCCTCCCCGTTTAGGAGGCGGGATTATGTAGAATACCCCCAAAGCGATAAACTGCTTGTCGTAAGAGGCGACTAAGTGCAACCTTTTCCCTTTTCTCTTTTGTTCAATTTCCTTATGTCTTGTTAACTTCCTTAGCTATATGTTTCTCTATGTCCAACTTATATTTTTCGTTTAAGTGTATCCAGACTTATAACTATCGCTTATCTATCGTTTAAGTATATTACCACTTGAACTTTTCATCTCGAAAGGGAAAATACTTTTCTCTTACCTACCGTTTACCTACCTAATAAGTACCTTAATACTTATCCCTATCGTCTCGAAAGTAGGATTTACTTTCCCTCATTTACCGTCCATTTACCTAATAAGTGTATTAACACTTGTTTTTATCGTACCGAAAGAGAAAAGATGTTTCTCGTAACTACCGTTTATCTACCTTATGAGTGTTTCAACACTTGTATTTTTTTGAAGGAACAAAAATAGTTTTTTCCTTTACCTACCGTTAACCTACCGTACAAGTGCGTCTGCACTTGTAAATTAATTATCGTATCGTTCAGTAATATCTATTACTGTTTTATGTTTAGAAAACATTTTTTTATTACCTTATTTCTCGTTCATCATCCATAAACTACTTGTTATCTTTGATATGGATATAAGACGGTTATCGTACCTTAGTGGAAGACACATGAAAATTTTTTTTAAGAAAAAATTTTTTCTTGAAAATTTTTTTTGAATTTTTAAAAAAAAATTATTTTTCGTTCTTTCATACAATTTTATACCTTTACGTATCGTTGGTTTAAAGAATTTTGATCCGTAACAGGACTACTATTGGAATCACTTTACTTTTTTGACTAACAAAATTCAATCTTAACTACTTCTTCTGGAATTTTATTTTGACCTTGCAATTCGTCACGAGAGATAAGCCTAGGAAAGCCGTAGGGAATTCTTTCCGGTAGTGGGTCTGTTGAGATTGTAAGGAAGACAGATAAAATTTCTTTCTCCTCTCTTTCTTTTCCTCTATTACTTACTCTATTTTTTTTTCCTAGCTAGGATTGAAGACTGTTAGGATAATTTGGTTTTAAGATTTGTTAGATTCCTGTTAATGTCTTAGTGTGATCTATTACCTTAAGATTTTTTTATTTTATGTTTTTAATGAGAACTATATCTTAAGTAATTACTGTTTTCTTCTCTTCCTTACTGCATATTTGGTGATATCCTTAATATCAACCAAACAGGACGGAACTTTTCCAAACATCTTCTCAGATGTTAACGTATCACGTACTTACCTTGACTGTCGGATCTAATGGAGCCGGTAGGCTTATTAGATTCCTAATTATAACTATCGTCCGTGTTTCTTTCTTCCTTTTCAAAATTATTATCAACAGTTTGGTTTAAATTCAGCTTTTTTCTTTATAGGAGTTCCTAAAAAGGGATATACGCGTTGTGCCTCCTATGGGAAATTTTACTTATGGGAACATAGCATTCTTTACCTTCTTCCTTGTGTGTGTGAATGTAGCGTGTGTCCTGACATCTTATGTCAAGGGCAATATAAATACTTTTTTGTCGATTTGCATTAAAGATACCACTTAGTGCTGCCCGTCTAGGCCGAGCTGTACACTTTTTTGTTTCCGTGCAGAAACTTCGGAGTAGACCTGTTCCCGATCACTTCGTGATCTTCCGGTTGGCCGGTACCGTTTATAAAAATCTGGTCACTTAGTATCAAAGATCTACGGATCTGATACATTTTACCTACCTTGTGGTTTTTCAAACTCTCGTGTAGTTTCACTTGTATATAAATGCACTAAAGAATAGTGTGAATATTATATCACATTCAATAACTGACACTAATACCCCAATTCTACCTAAATAGTTGTCGTTCTCATTAAGATCGCTTTTCTACACCTTGATGTTTACTACCTTTATCAGCTTCAGTTTTTTAGACACACTACTGTTGTTCCAACCATAGCTTATCTTTCTTTAAAAACTGTTTTCTACCCAGTTTTTTCTCTTCGGAAGGGGCTGTGTAGCATGTCCAAAAAACACTATGCAAAATTTTTATTTTTTTATTATATTTTCTTACTTAAGCCGACCCTGATCATTTTATCTTCTAGAAAATTCTCGCCCTTAACGGCTTAACGGTCAAAACTATCGATTTTTCGAGCCCGACCAATCAAATCGGAGGAATAAGATGATGTGGCGCAAAAGGGGTGGTTTAAAGCGACGCGGTTTTAATTTTGACCGCGATCAAACAGTCAGTCTAGCTTGGGTACTTGTGCTGATAAGTTGATTCCGTATACCCCTAGATTCAAATACCGGCAAATTTCTTTTAAATTTGCAAATAATTATTTGCAATTTAGTGTTTCTAAGTAAAGTAAAGTCAGTGAGGAAGTGTAGAACCTCTCTGATGGAAAAGCTGTCTAGTAGTATCGAAGAATTACCAGATTTTATGGTAGCGTATGAATTGGGTGTGGCCCCATTAAGTTCTCTAATCTAGGAAACAAACTGTAAGTCTTTCAATATAATTACTATCTCTTAATTACCAGAAATTTGGGATACCATTTTTTTCTTTGGCACAAAAACTTAATTGTGACTCACCGGAATAATATCAGAGTGTGGGTAATTAACGTAAGAAGTGCTCATAAAATCCACAGTGAAACCGGTTTTTATAAAAAACCTAGTACCTTATCAACAGATTTCTACAGTGTGCAAATTTCTAAATAGTTCGCCGCATACATGCTTTAGTTAACAGTGAAAGCGTTACGCAGGGTCTGACTAAATATTTTTGTAACACCTTTATGATAAATTTTTTTTGTTTCTTGATGTTTATCTTAATTTTAATGTTTTAATATTAAATTATTATATGGTACCCCCAATTTTTTACTCGAGTAAAACATCTTTTAAGCTAAAAGTGATTTACAATTTTTTATTAAATTTTGATACTTTTCATTTCCTTTTTCATATCACATTCTGCTTAAATGGGTACACAGAAATAACAATATAAAAATACTTAGCTGTTATTGAATGTGTAATATTGTTTCTATATGTGATTAAACACTAATGTGTTTTACTGTATTTTACCTTATTTAATTGTTGATATTTTATATGTCTATTTGTTTCGTTCATCTGTTTGACTTATTATTACACACAGTAATAAATATTGTTTATTGTTTATTTATATGTTTTATTTTCTGACCTGGTGTAAGTTATTCTGATCTAATCTCATTAACAACAAGAATAAGACGTATTTCACTCATAAATTTTAGTTTTTGACTTGATCAAAATAAGTAGAGCCGTTGTGATAAGTAAGAACAAAAAGTAAGTATAACTTTCTCTTTATAGTTTTTCTAATAAAAGTGTTTAACTTAAATTTTTAACCAGAACATCTACCGGTTTACTCAATATTACTGCATCTTATCTTACGTCCCTTATATCTTTCTTATTTTAACTTTATCTATAACATCTAATACATTATTTTATCCAACTTCTATATTTAATATTTTTTCCACCTGGGTTTCTTATATTTCCCCCATCCTTATGATAAAAAAATAAGTGGCGCCCATTTACCTTTCCCCTTTCCATCATTTCTCTCATTGTCTCTTTAGTCCCTTTTACATTCTTATATCTTATTTTTTCTAACAAATATATCCCCTTATAGCTTTCTAGTAAGATTTCATCGAGCTCGTCCGAATCCACGCTCGCTCTCCTCCTACCCCCTGAGTGCCGTTCGCATTTGTTAACCTCGATAAACGAGCCTTTTAACATCTTGAAAAAAAAAGAGGTTACACATATAGTAATATTCATCAGGCAAACATTTAAAAGCATAAAAATACAACTACTGATAAATTGGATTAAATCTGCCATCACCGCTTGCATTAGTTCTTGTGCTACAAGACTACCAATAGTGGCATTAGTAGGATTTAAATCCTGACTACAAATTTTAACAAAAATATCCAAAATATCGAAGAGAAAATGCCATAACCGTAAGATCAGGTAGATATAGATAGATAGATATTTTTTGGGTTGGCTGTAAGGCTGTATCACTGCGACTTTTGCAGATCTATTGTGAACACCCATTATCTGTAGAATAGAATTAGAGCACCTTGTCCAGCTCTGCCCTCTTAATGAGACTTAATAGCCTTGACGGCGGCCACTCCGAATAACTTGGAACAGCTGGTTTCTCCTCTCCCAGTACTAGATCGTCTTTGCAAGGCCTTCACATTGGCATAGGACACGAAATGCGGTTTCCTCTCCATCTTGGCAGTATCGACAAATGTCTTCACCTCCTAAGTTCAGCTGACTTATGTGTTTTCTGAGCCTACAATGTCCTGTCAAGAGACTGACAATCATTCTGACATCATTTCGCCTTTGTGATAGCAGCTCTGCAGTAAACTTTGCCGAGTGTTCCTTTATGAAGACGTTGGCTTGTCGCTTGCCCGGTAATTTTTCCCACCACTCCTGGGCCTTCTTTAGCCTCCATTTCTCAATGGCTGCCTTTCTGAATGTATTAGCAACTCCGCCGAATGATTCCGGGTCAATCATTGGAGTATTAGCTCGCTCACGGGCCAGTTCATCAGCCTGCTCATTGCCCCGAAACCCTGAGTGTCCTGGTATCCATGCCAGTGTCAGAGAATTTTTTTTTGACTTGCGGCATGTGTCAGGGCCCCAACGCAGTCCCACACCAGCTGTGAGCTTATTTGTGCCTTTAGAGCTGCTTGGCTGTCCGAGTATATGACTACGGTTTTACCTGTTACACCCTGACTTACGATCTTCGTTGCACAGTGTTGTATGGCCATTACTTCAGCCTGAAACACTGTGGCATACGCACCTAGACTTAGTTGGACTTTTGTCCTGTGTCCTCTACTGTATATACCTGACCCTGTGCCTTTCTGAGTCTTTGAGCCATCGGTATACCAGATTGACTACCCTTGGTTTGGGGGGCCATTCTTCCATGAATCCCTTTCCAGTATTTCTACTCGAAAGTTTCTCGCAAAGTTATACCTGGGGACTATCCTGTCCTGAGGCATGCTCATTATTTAATCCGCCTTTACCCTATCATATAACTCTGCTTGCTTTTTTCCTTTTAGTAAGGTAATGGGAGCCTGGCCTTGTAGCAGCCTGTGAGCAGTTGCCATAGCCTCGCCCTGTATGTAGATGTGCAATGGTGGTAGGTTGAACAGAACCTGTAGTGCGTCCGTTGGGGCGGTCCTTATGGCACTTGTAACATTCAGGCATGCCTGCCTTTGAATGCTTTACAGCTGCCTGATCGCCCCGGGCTGCTACGTTCTACTCCACCACACCACCGAACCATAGGTTAACATTGACCTAATGACTTGTGTATACAACCAAAGGTTCATTTTGGGGTTCAGGCCCTAGTTCTTGCCACACAATTGTCTACACCTACCAAGGGCTATTGTAGCTGTACGTGTGACCTTTTGAATGTGTTGCTTTCATGATAGCCTCTGGTCAAATACCACACCCAGGTATTTGGCCTCTGTGGTCATTGGAACCAGCACGTTATTAAGCGTTATTGGTTTTAAGCCTTACAGCGCTCTTTTATTAGTGAAAGGGACAACTTATGCTTTTTGTGGATTGACTGTTAGGCCTTCATCCTTGCACCACTTGTACACCATATTCATTGCGGACTGCATCCGCTCTGGGACTGTGCCCAGAAACTTCCCCTGAATGATTATGGCCATATCATTTGCGAAGCCTAGGCATTGAAGGCCTTCATTGAGGAGTTTTTTAAGTGCTGACCACAGCAGAGGCGACAGTACCTACTCCTCCCTGCGGACAGCCCCTTCCCACTGTTGCCTCGAAGGACGCCTCACCTAACTTGGACACTACGATCCTATGCGTTAGGTTGGCATACACCCATTGGCATATTAGTGGGGGGACTCCCCTTCTTGAAAGTGCGTAGGTCACTAACTCGGGTCCCACATTACTTAAGGCTCCTTCAATGTCAATAAACGCCACTAGGGCTACTTCTTTGTCTTCAATTGACTTTGATAATAGCCTGTTCAAGTCATCCAGCGCTCGGTCTGTGGATTTTCCCCACTGGTATGCATATTGACGATCACTTAATGGGTTTTCCGTTAAGATTTTGTCCCTTAAATATCTATCGAGCAGTTTCTCCAGCGTTTTTGCTACGAATGACGATAGACTTATTGGTCTGTATGACTTGGTCGTTGGGTCCGTCATCCTGCCCACTTTAGGGAGATTTAAGACTTCCACCTTTTGCCACACAGATGGTATAAATCTATAGGTCAAACAAGCCTTAAAGATTTTACACAGATGTGTTATAATTGCATCCAGCCCTTTCTGGAGTAGGGCTTGGTATATTCCATCCGTTCCTGGTGTTTTGAATGGACGGAATGTGCTGATAGCCCTTCTGATTTTTGCAAGTCTGGTTATTTCGGTAGCTAGCTTCCAGTCATCCCTTGAGGGCCTTACTGGCCTTTGACCGGGGCCTTCGCTATCCGATCCTGCTTTCATAAACCGTGAGCCAGGAAAGTGTGCCAATGTTAGCATTCTTAAACTTTCCTCCAATGTTTTGGTGTATGATCCGTCCTCCTTTTTGAGGAGGCCAACCTCTTTCACTGTACCATCCTTAGCCAGGACCTTGTGGATTCTTGAACATGCGGGGGTCGTTTGGACTTCCTCGCAGAACCTTCTCCAGGAGTCTCTTTTGGCTTTACGGATTTCTTTATTGTACAGCGTTAACTTTTGTCTGTACTCTTCCCAGTTAGTTTGGCCTTGTTAAACAGCCTTCTCACCTGAGCTCTAAGCTTCTGTAGGTGTTCGTTCCACCAGGGAGTGTTTCTTGTGTACTTTCTTGTCTGTTCCAGGCAGCTTTCACGATAAGCCGACCCAATAGCCTTGCTTACTCTGTCCACCTCCTGGTCCAAACTGCACACATCTCTTATTGACACCGTTCTGTCCTCGAGATTTTCATTGAGGGAATTTACATAAGTCCTCCCAATTCGTTCTCCGTGGATTTCTGAACGTGGTCTCAATAATTTTAGGGGTGACAATATTAAACTTTACATGCCTGTTATCGGACCCAGACGGCTCGTCCGAGACATGCCAGTGTTCAATCTTGTCGTAAATGTTGTTTGTGCAGAGGGTCATATCAAGGACCTCCCTGCGCGTAACTGTTACAAACGTTGGCTTTTTGCCTCTCTTTAATAGCTGTAAGCTATTACTAAGTATAAATTGTAATAGATACTCACCTCTAGGGTTGACGTCCGTACTACCCCACGCTATGCGATGAGCATTGGCGTCGGCCTCCACGATCAACGGTAGGTTTTCCCTCCGGCTGTAGCTTATGATGTCCATTAGGTGGCCTGGAGGACAAACCTTGTCCTCTCCAGGAAAGTACGCCGAGCAGACCATTAGCGTTCTGATGCCTTATTCCGTGGATATTGACAGTATGGCTGCCACGAAATCCCCAGTGCATAGCACCGGAATCAGCTTACATCCAACTGTCTTAGAAAACAATATACAGGCACGGGGCTTTACAGCCTTTGTGTCATATATCAACTCGCCATGGTGCGGTTTTAAGCCTGCAACCCTACCTCCGTATAGCCATGGCTCCTGCAGGAGGGCTACCTTTATACAAAGCTACATAAAATATGGGAACTACAGTCCGTTTCCCAGTGAAGTATAAACCTATTTGTGTGGATGTCAAAATTGCAGCTTCGTTTTGTTTAAACATTTCGAGATCGTTGATTTGTTAAACTTATTTTGTAAAAAAATTAGGTATATGATTGTTTTTTTAACATAAAATGACGACAACAGAAATCAACGCAGAGTGTAAACCGTTGAACCTAGAATGAACCTGAATTTTTTTAGATTCTTTATATTACGTGAGCACCAAGGAATTCTTTGGAAATGTCTTCCTTAAGAAGATAAAATAGGGGATAAAAGTCTGTTTAAAACTTTTTATTTCTTTAATGAATTTGCTTAAAATTTTGTTTAGATTCAACTCCTAAAGCGTTATAGTTCGGGAGCCCAGAGGGTTTTCGTAGCCGTTAAAGAGACAAAAATATTGTTGCGAGATTTTATAACAAAAATTTCGCAAAACAAGAAATATTACCGTAATCCTTGAATGATTTTAAGCAATAAACCTTGTTATGTATTTTTCAAATTAAAAATCCTTAATCATTTGAAAAACTCTGCGATGACTATTCGACACTTAAGATCATAAAGTATGAGATGAAATCGGTTGCAATACAAAAATGCTCCCGGACTATTAAAATTTGGGTTAACAATTTAGGACATTTACTTGGCCAGGAATAAAATTACGTTTATTAGTTTTTAAAAATGTTAGCCTAGAAAGATGAGAAATAGGAGATAAAAAATATGTTAAAGGACGTTAGGCAAAGAGTATTCCCTGGTGCATATAGTAATATTCCTCAGGCAAACATTTAAAAGCATAAAAATACAACTGCTGATAAATTGGATTAAATCTACCATCATCGCTTGCATTAGTTCGTGTGCTACAAGACTACCAATAGTGGCATTAGTAGGATTTAAATTCTTAGCACAAATTTTAACAAAAATATTCAAAATATCGAAGAGATAATGCCATAGCCGTAAGATCAGGTAATTTTTAATCTAAATTTTGACGCAAACAAAGTTGCGGATAGAAGCTGGTACTATATAAAATACGGGATGACAGTTGATTTAAACCTTTAGTGTAGCATTAGGTATTTTAACGTTTACCCAAAAGACACCTAATTTTTTAAATTAAAATGGGACGAAAAATATATTTAATATTGAATTTCTAAATCAGTGTTAATCAGTAGTGGGTGCCAACTAAACAGTTCTCATTAAAATAACTTAATAATTTATTTTCCTAAAAATTCTATTTTGTTCCATTTTAAGGTGTGTGGGTTTTGATTACTCTTAACATCTTTGCTACGATATTTTTTATTATCGCCAATGTTGATGTCTCCATTTGGTTTTATAGATATCATTGTATTATTAGTGTTTCCAGATTTTTGTACATCTACTTTCAGCTGGGACTAAACCTTCTTTTCTTAGTTTCGGTATAATTTCCTTCCACTTCTTGTATCTGCACCTAAAAAAAAGAATTATTTCATATTTTGATAACTTTCCAAGTTATAAACCTGCGTAGCTTGAGAATTTTTCGGCCAATGTTCGAACTTCTGTTTTAACAAATAACCTGAATATGAATATCGAATGTGCCTTTTACTAGGAGGGTAGGAATATAAATAGCCGGTACCTATATAAAGTATTCACTACCTTTTATCGACCAGTTAATTCGAAAAAATGGCAGATGCTAAAAGTAAGATGTAGATGGGTAGGAAATACCTATATTCTAAAAAATCACTGGTTATGAATAAATTAGATTACTAAGATATATATAAAAAAATCTAAATTATTCAAGATTTCTTTTAATTAAAATGTTATAAATTATGAAAAAATAAAAAAAATATTAATGACTCAGCATAAAAAACTATTAATTTTTACAAAAGTTTAAACTCAGTAATGTAGACAAAAATATCCAAACAATTTTAAAAAAATATTATGAAAATTATAAATAAAAAAAACACTGAGCAAGGGTATAATAATTAAAAACAAGTTTTGGTAAATAAAATATGCTTCACCTTTCCAATAATACCTACCTAACTTTATTATTTATTTTTTTATTTTCAATAAAAGAACTTTGCATTATAATAACCAAAGAGTTAGTTGAACCTTTCAATGCATCCTGAAATAAATAAAAATAAATAAAAAATTAGTTTTTGATACCCAGAAACGAAAAAAACCCACATTAATATTTAATGAAGTCTTTCACTTTATTTTTTTTACCTACACCAGATGTCTTGAATAGTAGTTTTAACCAATAAAATACTTGTACATGTTAATTGATTCGTAGAATTAAATCTTTAACATTTACTTGCACATTACACATTAAAACTTTTTTTTTAACCGGCCAGAAATTAATACTTTCCGGTTTATTTTTATGTCAGAAAATCTCATTGTGTCGGACAAGGCCAGAAAATAAAAAAGAGTCCGGTAAAAGCTTTTACCGGACGCATTTAAAATAAAATAGTTAGTCTAAGATAGCGGTCAATTCTATGGTAACCGAGTTTTGTATATATTTAAAACTATAAAATAACTTGACACATTTTGACGTTTAGTTGGAAACGTGAAATTTATTATAAAATGGATATTTAAAATGATGCATTTGATAGTGAATTATTGGAAGATGAAATTATACCAGATGAAATTGTTAAGGCGGCCACCCAAGCAAGGTTTGTTAAAAAAAATGTTAAAATTAGTTATTGAGATATTTTGACGTTTATTTGAAAACGTGAAATTTATTATAAAATGGATATTTAAAATGATGCATTTGATTGTGAATTATTGGAAGATGAAATTATACCAGATAAAACTGTTAAGGTGGCCACCCAAGCAAGGTTTGTTAAAAAAAAATGTTAAAATTAGTTAATAAAGAGTTCTTGTTATAAAAATGTAAACTGAATAATATAAAGTTTATGGTACAACAATGTCCGTTTAAAAAAAAATATTGTACGTAATACGTCCCAAAAGTCCTTTTACTGGACTCGCAGTCTTGCAGGGCGAGTCATAGGCGAGCCCTGCAATTTGCCTACTCGTCCAGTAAAAGACCACTTTCAGGACTTGTTACGTAAACTACTATTTTTTAAACTTTTTAAAATTGTTTTTTTAATGGAACCACACGCGTTTTAACCTCCAAATTGTCCATTTGCTTGGTTAGATTTTTATCAACTGTCATTCACTAATTTTCGAAAATTATTGATTTTTAAACTATAGGCAATTTTTCAAGGACAGCTTTAATAGTATATTACTTGACAAGTGGAGTAAATTGCATATTACAGCAAGTGTGTTTGGCCCATGAGCGAGCTTGCAAGCGAATGGGCTAAAGAAACGACCTAAATATGCAATTTGTTCCTCGATAAAGTACTATGCTTTACCCACGGCTTACCAAATGGTTTTGTATAAAACTAAAAATAACAAACATAAAATTACAATTTTGGCATAAGTTGTCAAAAATATTCGATTTTGCAGACAGTTCTGTCTGAGAAATGTCAAATGTTAGTTTAGTTTAATGTATACAGTGGGCAACCAACATAATAATACAGGTTTCTATCTAATTACTGCACTAGTGTAGTAAATAAAACTATAACACAACTCCTCAATAATTTGACACTTACTGACAGAGATATCGGTTAAAAAATAGGCAATTTACTTATGAGTCGTGTGTAAACTTAATACAAGGTCATGACGTCAGTCAGAGCTTTCTACCCCTATCAGGCTTATGAATTAATTGTTTTATATTATTGTTATTAGTCATGATTAAATAAATTAAATACTTTTTTTGTTATTAAGTATTAAAATTTTTTTTATTTATAATGTAAGCCATCCTTAGAAAGAGTTTTTTATTTTGTAATTGGATTCTCTCTCTAGGATAGTTGGAGAGTAATAGTCTATTATGAGCTCTACATTGTGTGAATGTTCTGCAAGAGCACATTGTTAAGGATGTAATCTACAATCGCTTTTATGTGAGATTATTCTGTTTCTCGACGTTTGACCAAAATATATTGAAACACTTATGGGGACTTTTACACAATTTATTTACAAAATTGTTAAGATACACTGAACTTCGCTGGATAACGTCTAACTACTTGACAATACAATCAACTCTTGTGAATTTTTGAACTTGAACTGACGTTAACTGCCCATACATCCCCTTATATACAACTTTATTTAATCTAGTCAGTGTGTTTAGATCTTTCTAGAATTTTCTAGAAACATTATTTAATCTAGTCAGTGTGTTTAGAAGTTTCTAGAATTTTCTAGAAACATTATTTAATCAAGTGATAACCAATCAATTGTCAATAACAATCTTTCAAAGTAAGGTCCCTTCACGGTTATCCCGTTACACTGCCCCCTCCTTAGATTCATTCCTCCTGGAATGTTATTTTCTACATCGGAATCCCGCAAACTCCCTGAGCCAGCCAAACCATTTTCTTGGAGTTGCTGCGCATCTCCACTGTGGTTTCCCTGGTAAGGCGCCAAACGATCATGATGGACCACGACGGGTTTCCCTCTGGGAATTTTCACGATCCGATAAATGACATTGTTAATCTTCCTCTTGATGGTGTAAGGACCTTCCCAGTTCTTCTGTAATTTGGGACAAATACCTCGACGCCGTCGGGGGTTATAGAGCCAGACTAAATCTCCAACTTGGTAACTCTTTTCCATTGTCCGTGTGTCATAGTACCTCTTCATCCGATCACTAGATAATTGTAGTTTTCCACGCACCAGGTTGTGTATATTCTCCATTCGATTCTGAAGGTCGGCGACATATTGTTCACGGGCCATTTTTTCGCCAGGTTTACAACCAAACACCAAGTCACATGGTAGCCTCATTGCTCTACCGAACAGGACCTTCGCAGGCGTTTGGCCAGTTGATTCGTTGATGGCCGATCGAATTGCCATTAGAAATAGTGGAATATGTCGATCCCAATCCCTCTGACAATCTGACACCACTTTTGACAGATAGTTGGTTATAGTCCGGTTCATTCGTTTCACCATTCCATCAGAATGAGGATGCATCGCTGTGGTTCTAGTTTTGCGGATGCCTAATCTTTGGCAAACTTCTTAAAATAGCTTGCTCTCAAAATTTCTCCCTTGGTCTGAGTGTAATTCTAGTGGCACCCCAAATCGGCTTACGAATTCATCAACTAATATATCTGCTAAAGTGGTGGCTTCCTGATTGGGAACTGCATAGGCTTCAACCCATTTAGTGAAGTAGTCCATGACAACAAAGATGTACTGGTTTCCTACATCGGTCTTTGGAAGTGGCCCCAATACATCTACTGCGATTCGTTCAAAAGGACTTCCAACCAGGTATTGCTGCATTTCCGCCTTCGGTTTTCGGTGCGGACCGTTACTGGCAGCGCATGTAGTGCATTTACGACACCAATCTTTAACATCCTTAGTGCAATTTACCCAGTAAAATCTATCTCGGATCTTTTGCAGCGTTTTCGTGATACCCAGATGTCCTCCAGAACTATCATTATGCATCTGTTTTAAAATTTCTGGTACAGCATTTCTTGGGACCACTATTTGTTTCCTTGTTTCTGTGCCCTCGGAATTTTCTACAAGTCTTTTAACGAGCCCTCCGTCCAAAATTAAAGAGTTCCATTGGGACCAGTATGCTTTTAAAGCAGGAGAGGATGAGGATATCTCTCTCCACAACGGACGACGGTCCATTCTCTTCCACTCCCGAATCTTTTGATGTAAAACATCTATAGCCGTACGTGAATCAGATTTCTCGCGTGGCGACGGTGACGTATGATTCGTATGACGTAAAAAACCTAACGCATCGATAATATATAATAAAGAGATGTACTGATACCTTATATGAAATTGGTCTCATGTTTTGAGCGACGCCGACGGTGGCGCGCCAACAATAGGGGGAAGAAGCTCATCGATTCAAAAATTTGGCGGGACAGGGTATGAATTGTTTCATAAAAACC
This sequence comes from Altica lythri, assembly GCA_964028335.1. Lineage (NCBI taxonomy): Eukaryota > Metazoa > Arthropoda > Insecta > Coleoptera > Chrysomelidae > Altica > Altica lythri. The sequence goes on along the minus strand of OZ034805.1, from coordinate 11,664,241 downwards.
TAACTCGATTCCGCCTACTATCTATTCTATATATGTAAAAATGTTTGTTTGTATAGGCAACATAATATACCTACATATTTTGCTGACCTGTAAAATTGACAGCTTGTTAATCAAAATAGATTGTTGGTGAATAGTCCCTGTAAAATTTGTGTATAAAGTGTTTGTTTTAAATATGAATAAACAAAGTGTTAATAAAGAAAGTAATGAAAAAATATTGAATAAAAATGACTGAGTACCTACCTACTCTATATACATTAGGGTGTCCGTTATTTCCCAAATTTGGTGTTGTTCTCCAAACACCCATCAAATTTTTAGATTATGACCTAACAAAAATTATCAGACCCAAACCAGCCCTTAATATTCACATTAACCCGTGCCTAAATCATAATACATTTCCCATTTAAATACCGTTTAAAAGTTATTGAACGATAAAGTTGTATTCATAGTTAAATTCATCATTTGCCTATTTTTTATTTACTATCGCTTTTTGTTTGTACTAAAATTATGAAGTAACTACAATTATATTAATATAGTAACGTACTTCTATATAAATTTGTGTTTTATTAATTTCCTTTTTTAAGATTATTGAATTTAAGGCAATTAAATAAAAAGCTAAACGAAATCACGTTTTAAATTTATTTTCGTTCTGTAATCTAACGACATCTGTGAGCAATCTGAGAAAACGTACAATAAATATTGTGATACCATTGTGATACTATTATTTATAAGCGATAAAATATTTTATTTTGTATCCAAATTTTGTATTTGTTAATTTTATTACCTATATATATATGTATTTAGTTTGATATAAATAAAAATTATGGTGAAAATTACAAAAAAAAATCGTGAATGTAACTCTGATGACAAATTTATTGCAAATTTCCTACATGAAATAGATATTTAATTATTTTTAGCTACATTTGTTTCAGTTAAAAAAATTAACGACAAAAGTGCAAAAATGCCATGTTATTTAAATTGGAAATGTCTTATGATATAGGCACGGGTTAATGTCGATGTTTCACATCTGCCAGGCGTCCCGTGACGGCTCACATTTTTTTTTAGAACGGGATCTTTTTCTTGTTGCTCCTCTAGCATAGAGCTCTCGTCTTCTGGCACAACCTTAACTAAGGCAAGTTTTTCCTCGTTCTGCTCCATACGGGTACAATGGGGGCAATTAGGTCAACATGGTCTTCTGGAAAGTGCATCAGCACTACGATGTCTTGTTCCAGGTCTGTGCTCGATTTCAACATCATATTCCTGCAGTTTTTCGAGCCATCTTGCTATCTGTCCTTCTGGGTTCCTAAAGCTAAGTAACCACTTTAAACTAGAATGGTCTGTTCTGATGAGGAATTTTCTGCCATACAGATATTTATAAAAGTGTTCGACGGATTTTACAACTGCTAAGAGTTTCCTCCGAGTTACACAGTAGTTCTTTTCAGCTTTCGATAAAGTTTTGCGTAAGTAACCAACCACTCTTTCCTTACCGTCTTGTAGCTGTGACAAGACGGCTCCAATTCCCACATTGCTGGCGTCAGTGTCCAGAATAAGCTTACCATCAGGAAGTGGATAAGCAAGAACAGGTGCTTACGTAAGCTGTTTCTTCAATATTTCAAACGCCTCTTGACATTCCTGATCCCAACAGAAGGACTTATCTTGTTCTGTCAAACGTGTCAAGGGTTTGGCGATGTCTCCAAAATTCTTGACGTTTCGTCGGTAATAGGAATAAAGACCCAAGAAACTCCTGAACGGCTTGTATCTTAGCGGGGTCAACAGCAACGCCATCCTTGCTTACGTTATGTCCTAAATAGTTGACCTGTCTCTGGAACAAGTGGCATTTCTTAACATTCAATGTTAGATTAGCGTTCTGTAATCTTTTAAAAACTTCTTCCAGGTTAGATAAATGTTCCTTAAAGATCTTACCCATTATGATAATGTCGTCTAGATAAACTAGACAAGTTTCCCATGACAAACCCCACAGGATGTTCTCCATTAGTCGTTCAAACGTCGTAGGAGCATTACAGAGGCCAAATGGAAGGACCGTGAATTGCCACAACCCTGATCCACTGGTAAAAGCAGTCTTTTCTTTGTCTGCAGGATTCATTTTAACTTGCCAGTATCCGCTTTTAAGGTCCAAGGTAGAAAACAGAGTAGAACCCGCCAAAGCGTCGAGGGCATTATCAATCCTTGGCAGAGGATAACTGTCCTTCTTAGTGACATCATTTAGCTTTCGATAGTGTCACATACGATAAGAGGGTAGTTTAATTGTTTGATATTTTATTGTATTATTTTGTATTATTTTTAATTGTAATTATCCAGGCCAAAGTCAGTACGTTAGATTTCAAGGCGACCTTATATAGTTGAATTCTTATTCTCACGTAGCGTAAGAATTGGCTATAAAAGAGCGTCGTTGAAGTCGTACTCGAGGAGTTCGGATTCGAAGGTTGTCTGTGAGGGTCACCCTCTGGGGTGTCCCTAAAACAGACCCTTGGGTCTGGGCCGTTGTGACTCTTGACTTATTTTCGTGAGTAAGTGTGACATGCCACCATGTAGTTTATTTGGTAAGATTAGTTAAGATTATTGTATTTAGTTATTCGTTAGTCATTTTTAATTATTTATTGTTATTGTTTGTTTGTTAATATATTTGTTGTTTGTTTCCTGTTGTTTATCTAATCTTTCCCTTGGTTAGTTTTCTGCCTTCAGTAGGATACCTAGCCAGGGGTTAGAAAACCACGACCTGGGTGGGAGGTGCCTTCAGTAAGCTACCCCTCATCCCAAAACATTATGGCACATTCTCCCTTAATCCCCCCAGGCGTGACATGGTGGAGGTGCCGTTCTCTGATCCCTGAACTGATTCTTCCTATCAGTTTAATTTTAACTATTCGTAACCATTTTTTATAGCATTTTTTTTTATCCATGTAACTGATGTGACATGGTGGAGGTGCTGTGTTGATTCCCGTAAAACTGTTTCTTCCTAAACAGTTTTATCTGTTAAGTTTCGTCCTAAACTATTTGATATGTTTTTTAAAGCGAAATATCTTGTGTTTTTAATTAATTTGTGAGCTTATTTACTGTATTTGTTCTTTTGCACAATTTAGAGATACTTTCATAAATATTTTTTTATCTTGAAGATATTATTAAGGATTGTTTTTTGAGTTTTTTATGAAGATTTTTTGTGGGTATACTATTTTATATCAAATTTGACGGTGGAATAATTGATTTATTTAGGATTATGACCTGAGTGCAGATTTAGCATTTTTTTATTATGTGTATGTTGAAATACGAGATGTTTAAGTATAGGTAGGTCACTTATTATGTGTTTTTTTCACGGTCAATCGTATAAAGGTTTAATAATGTATACAATATGTATTGTTGATAAACAATAAACAGTCTTCAAGTAAAAAATGTGAAGTGTTATTTTCTATGTTATAATCTATACCAATTGGGAATAGGTATTTTTCTGGTTTTAGTGATATTTTTTTTTAATTATTTGTTGCGGTATGTGTATAATATAGGTTACAGTTACAGATATGGTCACGGTCAAATGTTTTATTTTATTTACTTATTTGTCAGATAGTTGTGTATTTAATTCCAAAATAGCAAAACTGCACACACAGCTGTAATTAGTTCAGATTGTTGACAGTGAACCTTTCTTATTATTTATTTTCATGGTTACAGATCTCAATTGTCGTTGATTCAATTAGGTTGTATAGTCTTCATTGCTTTTCTGGTATTTTTTTATAATATGTTGTAAATTGGGAAACAGATACCAAATATTCGGTATAATCAATTTTTTAAACTTTATGAGAAATTAAGGTGGCATGTCAAAAGTAACTAAGAGTACATGGGACCAGAAACTCCGAGACTCCAACATAAAATTATTGTTTCTACACGTAGTATTGTAGAAACAAAGGATTTTTTTGTATATTATTTATTAATAATAAATCAATTATAATAGTTTATTTAAAATACTATTTTTTTTATATTTAAAGATTCAATCCAGTATTTAGATAATATTTTACATCGTTTCAGCTTTTACTACAGTTTTAGTAACTTTTTTTTAATTTAAATAAATTAATATATTTTAGTATCAGGATTGTATAGGAAGGTCTAGAAAGAAGCGGAAGGGAACCAAATATTGGTGTATTTTTCAAAGTTTTTAAATATTTTTGTTTGGCTTTATCAAGTAGTAAACAAGCTTCAACAAGTGCAACAGTAATGAGATGAGTTTAACAGGAAACTAGGGAGAGGAGAGGTTTCACTGAATGGCATAGAAACCTTACCTGGCCCGAAAGTTTTAAAAATATTAAATAGATGTTTAGTATAGGGATAAAAACCCTAGGCATCCAATGAAGTAATTTATGCGGTGTTTAGTACAGGGTATAAGACCTTGGTCACCAGATGGGATAATATATGAGATGTTTAGTATAGGGATAAAAACCCTAGGCATCTAATGGTGTAATTTATAAGGTGTTTAGTACAGGGTATAAGACCTTGGGCACCCGATGGGATAATATATGGGATGTTTAGTATAGGGATACAAACCCTAGGCATCCAATGGTGTAATTTATAAGGTGTTTAGTACAGGGTAAGACCTTGGGCACCTAAAGGTATAATTATTATTATTATTATTTTTTTTTATTTTCGTAGTTGAAGGTAAATAGCTTGTAAATAAAGTCAAATAAAATTTAAATTTATTGTTAATGTTAAAGTAATAATTCCCTCATGCTCTTTCTAGGCAAATTACAGTAATTAGTTAATTTTAATAGTATTTGTTTTTGTATGTTTTAGGACCGAATTATTGTTTTAATGTTTAAATGTTTAACGTTTTCCCCACATCTACTCAGAGAAGACGCAATCCAGGAGATGCTTGCTCGGTACCGGAATTCTAGAGGGAAAGGGTCGTTTATCCTAAGTATGGTATGAGTCTTGTCTCAACAAGTAAGGAAGGTCTCCGTCGAGAAATGGAAATGGTCAGCTTCAATACTCCTATCCCAATAACAGATCTTCCCAATGGATGGTAGCCAAAGATGGGAAGACTGTAAATTTATGGTTATAAAAATGTATTAAGGTGAATGGTGTGATGGAGTACCGTCTGATGTTGGCCATGGACCTCGGGAGATGAAGCTATAGATAATGGTTGGTTTTTAAAGTAGTTGCAGACAGACCAACATACCAAAAAGGGATCCGTCTAGCCAGCGGTGGACCTGGCGTTTCTAGACGAGGGCAAGACAGGTCATTCTCCGAGAAGAGCTGATTCTGACAAAAGTGTGGAGGATTATAATTATTTTGTAAAACTCAGTCCTAAACATACACCCCTGTAAGCCAGAGCCGAGCAAAGCCAGGTGCTGGCTTTAAGGGAAAGGGAGCATGTCACATACGATAATAGGGTAGTTTAATTGTTTGATATTTTATTGTATTATTTTGTTTTATTTTTAATTGTAATTATCCAGGCCAACATCAGTACGTTAGATTTCAAGGCGACCTTATATAGTTGAATTCTTATTCTCACGTAGCGTAAGAATTGGCTATAAAAGAGCGTCGTTGAAGTCGTACTCGAGGAGTTCGGAGTCTAAGGTTGTCTGTGAGGGTCACCCTCTGGGGTGTCCCTAAAACAGACCCTTGGGTCTGGGCCGTTGTGACTCTTGACTTATTTTCGTGAGTAAGTGTGACATGCCACCATGTAGTTTATTTGGTAAGATTAGTTAAGATTATTGTATTTAGTTATTCGTTAGTCATTTTTAATTATTCATTGTTATTGTTTGTTTGTTAATATATTTGTTGTTTGTTTTCTGTTGTTTATCTAATCTTTCCCTTGGTTAGTTTTCTGCCTTCAGCAGGATACCTAGCCAGGGGTTAGAAAACTACGACCTGGGTGGGAGGTGCCTTCAGTAAGCTACCCCTCATCCCAAAACATTATGGCACATTCTCCCTTAATCCCCCCAGGCGTGACAATAGTCGACACAAAACCGCATTGATCCGTCTTTCTTTCTCACTAATACCACAGGAGAAGCCCACGGACTACTGGATGGTTCGACTATGCTATTTTGAATCATTTCTTCAAGGGCTCTGTCGGCTTCTTCCTTCTTAACTTGAGGCATCCTTCGAGGTACCTGTCGAATCGGACGTGCATCACCAGTGTCAATTCTATGTTGTACAACATCAGTTCTTCCCAGTTTAATTTTAGAACCAAATACAGGTTTATAACGGTAAAGTAGATTTTTTACCTGTTTATTTTCTAATTTTGACAAAGAGGGATCTAATTTTGTCATTAATTGTTCAATTCCGTTGGTCTCATCTGTTTCCGTAGCGTTTACCTTGTGAATTATGGCCGTTACTGGTTCGAAACTTCCCATTTCCGTGTCCTTTCGGAGAAGAACTGGATGATCGTTCAAGTTGATAACTCGGATGGGTACCTCTTTGGCGGATCTAACAAGAGTCTTACCCACAAGGAGTCCTTTTCCCAATTCATGGTCATGGTTCTTCGGCTCTATCATGGCTGGGGCACCATCTGGCTTCAGTCCATCCAACCGCGCTGTGACGACACATTCGCAGCTCGCCGGAAGTTAGATATCATCGATTAGCTTAATCGAGGCATTGTCAACTTGTTTTCGGTGCAGGAATATGTCTTCATTACCAGTACGAAGGATACGTCGGTGAAGATCCAAATAAAAATCACAGTGGAGCATAACATCCATGCCCAGAACAACATCTTCATCAACGTCAGCCACCAGCACCGAGTGAACCAGAGAGGTTGAACCAAACTGTAGCGTCACCGAAGACTCTAGCAGAATCTCCGGTAGCGGTACGCAGTTTCCAACTGGTAGGCCACATCTTCTTTCGCATAATGATGGATGGTCGAACGATAGTTTTCGTAGCTCCAGTGTCTACCAGCATGCTAAAGTTCTTCCCATCAATGAGGCCATCTACATATAAGCTGTCCACGTGATGTCGCAGAGTTGCCAATTTAATGGCGTGAGGGGCTTCGGGACTGTTTGGGGTCGATTTCGCCCTCCAGGAGTCGACCCGTTCTAGTTTTCCTGCTGCTGGGGTACTTCAGCAGGAGATTTTTCTTTTTGGGGGCATTATATGGCCTAGTTCTCCGCAGTTCCAGCATCTCACTGGGCGCCTTCTTTTTGGAGATAACTTCATTAACCTCTCTACTACCGCTTCAACGTCGCTAACGGAATGAACAGCATGGTCGTAGTTACCGGTGACTTCCCTTAGTCGAGCAACTCCACGTGAGGCCTCCGTCCCCGCCTCAAACTCCAGGGCAATGGTCTTCGGCCGCGCCAACCGTACAGCGCGCTGCAACTCGACGTCTCGAAGACCATCGGTGAAGGTTTGGACTGCTAGGCACTCCAGGAAATCAGTTCTTGCTACATCTGCCTCAAATTCCTGGATAGTCTCTCCATTTTTCTGTTTTCGGCTCTTTAACTGCATTCGGTACACCGGTTGTAGATGAGTTTGACCATAACGCATCTCTAGACGATTCACCAATAACTCGAAGTTGTCAGCTTCATCCGGTGTCAATGATTGCAAGACGTCTAAAGCTTCGCCTCGCAGAGCTACGGTTAGGGACAATGCCTTCTCCTGGGATGACCATCCATTAGCTCTGGCCGCTGCGTCGAATTGTTTCAGGTAATTTGGCCAGGAAGTCTTCCCGTCAAAGGTTGGGGGTTTTATCGTAGTTCGTACTTGGGTCGCCTCTTCGTTTTCTCGTCGGTCGACGTCTACGTGGCAGGTCTCCGTCACCGTGGTGGATGGACTGGTTTCGACGACAAGCTTCCTGTTCTTGTTGAAGCTTTCTTATTTCGGACTGCATTTGCTGGTTGATCTCCTCTCGGATGTTGGCCACTTGCTGGTTCAAGTTGTCCACTTGCTGATTCAAGTTGGCCACTTGCTGGTTTTGCTCGTCTCGCAAGTTGCACATTTCGGAGCGCAAATGCGATATTTGCTGGGAGAAGGAACTGGATAACTCTTCTGGTAGGGTAGACATCCGTTGTGATAGCTGGGACATATCTTCGCGCTTGCTTCTCATTTGACTGGATAGCTCCTCTTGCGGGTTCGTCATTCGTCCTGATAGCTCCTCTTGCAGCCGGGAAAGTTGTTGAGTTTGTTGGCTGGTCATTCGTCCTGATAGCTCCTCTTGCAGCTGGGAAAGTTGTTGAGTTTTTTCTTCTTGTTGGCTCGTCATTCGTCCTGATAGCTCCTCTTTCAGCTGGGAAAGTTGTTGAGTTAGTTCAAAATTTGCTTTTTGAACGGGGTCTTCGAACTCCACGGCGTCAGGGTCCAAATTATTATTTACGTAGCATTCACGGAGTCTTCTCAACAATACGGATTTGCTCCCAGTAGTTTCCAACTCTAATTCATAGAGCTCTCTTCTGAGCTCAGCTACCAATAGTTCATTTATCTTTTTTTCAGGCATCCTTGTATCTTCACCCCACACCTGACACCAATTTAAAACACTTATGGGGACTTTTACACAATTTATTTACAAAATTGTTAAGATACACTGAACTCCGCTGGATAACGTCTAACTACTTGACAATACAATCAACTCTTGTGAACGTTTGAACTTGAACTGACGTTAACTGCCCATACATCCCCTTATATACAACTTTATTTAATCTAGTCAGTGTGTTTAGATCTTTCTAGAATTATCTAGAAACATTATTTAATCTAGTCAGTGTGTTTAGAAGTTTCTAGAATTTTCTAGAAACATTATTTAATCAAGTGAAAACAAATCAATTGTCAATAACAATCTTTCAAATTAAAGTCCCTTCACGGTTATTTCGTTACAATATTTTATCTACGATATTACTTAAGGATCCTTTTGGTGTTTTATATTTGAGATTACTGTTAATGGAATTAAATGTTTTATTTGCTTTTTTCACATTTATGTCAGACTTCAGTATTTTAGCTATCTTAGGTGTGATCTTCGCGATGTAAGGTAAACTGATATACATTGAAGCAACTTAAGTAGTATCAGGATCAACTTTGTTTGCGTTCCTGTTGTTTGTGTCATTGGTTAAATTGTGATTAAGTGTTGTTTCCATTTGTGAAGGTGAAAGACATATTAAATAAGAAGTGACCTCATGTCAAATGGAATTCCTCAGTGGCGCATAGACAATGGTAAGAATTCAGCAGCGTAAAAAAAGCCATGTCGACTTTAAAATTATCTGGGAATAGCCTAATCATCATTGTTCTGGCCAAAGATTCAGTCGTTTTTGTAGAACATTAAGTCTGATGGAATGGTTTAAGTTTTAAGCATGAAACGAACATTGCTTAATTATCTATCAAAGGTTGTCTCTGAACCTCAACGAAAATATGACATTCATTTATCTGGTATAACGATCAAATATTCATAAATTTACAAGACAAATTTCATCCAAAGTCCTGTCCGGCAAAGAGATGCGACCTTCGTGTGTTTTGGTGTTTGGACCTTGACCAGGTAGAGTACGTTCATGAGCTGATTGGTAACAATCTAAAGTTACAGTACTACGACGTCTAAGCACAAAAAACCTGATGCAGAGGGAGTGATCTAGTCTGGTTTTTATTAGAAATGTCAGAATATTCCATAGACAGATTTAGAAGTTCCTGGTATGATCGATAACCTTCTAGAACGCAACAAGGATCATGGTTACAAGTAGGAATGGTAACCGCAGACATGCATGTTTCTGGCTCATTAGCCGTCATCAGTGCGGCATAACCAAGAAGAGTATTGCACTTGGCTAGCAAAAGTGTTGGGTACTTGGGAGCAAAGGATATAATATAAAGTGTTCAGTTTCTTATGATTGATATTGCGTTGAATAAATTGTTAAACCCACCCTAGTGTTATATATTTTCTAATTGTTCCGTAATTTTTACTTATTTGTAATAGGTAAATTGATTTATTGTTTTTTTATTATAAACAAGGAAAAAAATAAAATAAAAAGGAAAATATTGTGTTCAATTTTATATAAAAACCACCAGTAACAGCGTTAGTAAATTTCAAAGTTAAATTGACGATACCGTAACTAAATTGACATTAAATCCAATTAATCATATATGTATATTAGATGGTATTATTATTTTTTTTATATTTAAATTAATTATAAAGTAATAATAGCTAAAAAAATTGTAAATTTAATGCATTTATCCATAATTTTCTTCTATCTGTCGCCATATCCGCAATTGAGTAACTTTCATTGATGTAATAATTATGGTTTGCTTATGAATGCCCTACTTATATAAAATTATGTCAATGAAACCAAAATATCTTTCACGGTTTAAAAGAAATAACGCAAAATCTAATTGTTGTAATGTAAAATTATCATGTTTACTGTTTTTAATATGGGAAGTTGATAGAATTTGTAAATATTAAACTTCTTTCAAAATTCTATGACAAGGAATCTCTTTTGTTGTAAATCTATATTTTATCGGTATATAGTTATTTTTTTTTTTAATTTTGTTTCTATTTGTTAGTACAGTAATATATGGTAAAATAATTATATTTTTTTATATGCAAAAAATTTTGTTTTTGTTTTTATTTTTAAAAGCATCCACTTTATAAAAAATGTTTTACTTTCTTATTTCTTTCGATTTGTGATTATATTTCTGATTCCATTCTTCCTTTTATTTCTAATTTCTTTTTTTGTTATTTTCATTCTTAATATTTTGTCAGCCTTGTCTTTCTTTTGTCATTTTTTTTACTTTTTTTACCTTTTCTTCTTTTTTCTTTATTTCTTTTTGATGTTTGATTTGTTATTAATATTTTCTATTCTTTATTTTTGCATTGTTTTCAGAGACAGTTCTTTTGGATTATTTTTTATTTTTTTTTAACTGTGGTGCTGTCTGTCTGTCAATTGTTTTTTATTAGATTTTATTTATTTTTCGGTTTTTTCTATCTTTCTATCTTGCTCTTATACCGTTTTTTAAAATTTTGTTTTTTTAAGGTTTCTTTGTTGTTCTTTTTTGTTTGTTTTTTTTGTTTTGCTTAATACCTTTTTTTTTTGTTTTAAGATTTAAAATTATCAACCAACATTTTTGATATATTTTAATATTTTTATAAAAATTAAATTTATTAAAATATTTTAGTTTTTTAAACGTTATTTTTAACTTCTGTATATATTTCAATATAATTATTGTTTTAAAATTTAAATTTAAACAAATTGTAATAAAAAAGGAAAACAAAACATTAGCTTACAATACTGCAAAATAATTATAAATTGTTTGAAAAACCGCTGAAGATTGAAAATATTAATGTACCTATACAAATATTTGCAAAAAATTAAAGAAATGAAAACTAATTGTAATAAATTAACCGTAGTGAAATTAAATAACTAGAACTAGAAAGTTGTAAGAAAACTGAGGAAATCGTAAGAAATTTTAAAAGTTCGGATAAAGTGTAAAAAATTGAACTGGTTTTAAAAATGGTACACTATTTTTGGTAGGTTTTAAGAAATTAAAAATTATCGTAAAAATATTATCGTTGAAAAAATATATAACATCCTAAAAAAACATCGTATAATAAGTTAAGAAAAAATGGATTAAAACCGCATTTATAAAATTCTAACTGTTTTGTTTTGAATTTTTAAAGTTGCTAAGCCTAATCTAACTGGATAGCTAGAATTTTCAGTAAATTATTTACAGCTGTTTGTATACATATTATTGGAACGAAGTTCCCTTTCGCGCGTTACGACTGAGACTAGCCGAAAAAAATTCAGACCAAAAAATGTCACGACACGACACGACCGACACGACACACGCATGTTTCTCTGTCTGTGTGTCTCTCACTCTCTTATAGATAGATATATCTTTATTTAAATAGGAAACCCTAATATACATAAATATTAATAAAAGTACAATTAAAAAGACACTAATTTAAATTATAAGAAAATTTACATTAAAAAGAAAATAGCGTAGAAAAAAATAAGTAACTATAATAGTATTATATATTATTTCATCCTGTTTTTATAAATTAATAAATTCATAAACATTTTAAAAATAGTTCGTAACTTGACTAGTTAGGTACGTCAAATTACCTTACTGTCAAATATTTTAAAATTTTGTATTAAATTGTTAATTCCTGTTTTAAATTAAATTAAAATAAAAAGTAATTTTTGGGTATGTATGTCATCTAAACCTCTGGTATTGTATGAATGGACACTTTTGGTAAAAGAAACGAAACGAACTGTTGAAAATATTTAGGTAATAATGGATTTACTATTTTCTATTTTGCTTTGAACAGTGTAGTGTCGCGACTTTGTTAAAAGTTTATACAGGTTTTTTGTAGATAATAAATAATAAAATAATAACAATAATGTATCCTGACAGTGTTTCTTCAAAAATTCCGGATATTGCTGTTGTGTTTACAAATTACAATTCCTTCACTAATTAACCGAAAGGAACTTCGTTTCATCCGGGTGTCCCTTCACACCTCTCACTTTTTTATTTATATTTAACTTAAAAACGTTAAAATAAAATATATTTAGATTCCATAATAAAGCCATAAAAAACTTATAAATTTGTAGATTCATGTTTCACAAAAAAATATTTTTAACAAATTTTTCTGATATCTTTTAATTCATTCATATTAATAACGTCTATCTAAGCATATATTCATCTTAAATAATAGTAAATAAGATTGTAAACATAATTAGTAGTATTATTAGCGTCCGTACTATGAAATGATGGAATATTCAAGTAATGTACCGAAAACATATTTCCACCTCCTGCAAGAACTGCATGTCCTTTACTTCCTTTCACTACAACAGAACACTTTCCCTCTCTATAAAATGATTCTAAGCCTGTTTTGCGCGCGCACGTCATCGACAATGCTAAAATAAATACCAAAGTTGGCATATGGTGGTACTTTGCTACTTCCACACTTCTTCGGTTCTTCGACATACCGAATTTTCATTCACTGATTATCTCTCATGTGTCATGAACACGGGTTAGACACTACGAATAAAAGAACACACTGTATATTACCGATCCGTGTCTATTCTCGCTACACTTTCTAAATGTTTCTTTTGACTGTTCTGTTACCTAACAATCTCTAGACAACAGCAGACGATAATTATTAAAATTAGTGAAAAATATAAAATGTTTGTGTCTTAACGAGTGTGTCGTTTTGCGGACAAATTCATTTTTTGGGTGCTAGTGTTCTGTGATAATTTTATTTAAAAAAATTTACAACCACTGGAGACTCTCAGTTTAAAAGGTTTGTATATATCTACATATATGTTTAAGTCTGTTTTGTTTTAAATTTAAAATTGTTTTGCAATACTTATAAAATATGCTTTGTAGAATCTCATTGGAAAGTAAAACTAGTTGTATAGTGAAAGGGAAACTGCTTCAAGAATTTTACTTTTTTTTAATTTACTACATGTTATTATCTTATAAGATTTTTTTAATTAATACTTATATTCGCTAATAATATAATATCATGACATATTGGACTAAATAAAAAGTTCGGTTTATATACAAAGATTATTTACCTGTTACGGTTTTCTTTATTTACTGAAAACTTTAATTTACTGTGTAACGGTGGTTTTATGTAGTGGTGAGGAAAGATAAAGACAACTTATCAGCGTGTTTTTTAGTTTTTCAAAATTACTAAGACAATTTTGCAATATCTTCATCTACTTTTTATTCAATTCTCAAATCTTAAGAACTTCTCCAATAATATTTAAATAATTTCTATAACTTCTTTGTGTTATCTCCAATAATGCTAGCAAATTTTTTAAAAATTTTAAAATTAACACTTACCCCATATTTTAACCGGTTTATTATATATTAAGGTTATTTCAACACATATATAGATGTTTTTGTAACAAAGCTTCTATTTTTCCACCCTTATAAACTCTTCAAAGAATTTTTCATTTTACCGTTTTAATTAAAGTCTATTTATTCAATATTTCCAACTACTCATTACGTATTATTTTGTCCGCGAACTTTTCTGAAGCAATTTACATATGTTTCAACAATGGACCAATTGATCTTTTACACTTATAATCCATAATAATCAACAGCAGTGCACCTATTTCTTGCACCCTTTTAAAGTTCTTACATTTTATACAGGTTTACTATTTCGACAACTCATCCATTTCGTGCATTTTTATAGACACTCCGGAGGTTTCTTGTAAGTCTTACGGTGTATTTAATTGCTTTAACTTGTATTAGATATTTAATTAACGATATTAGTATTTTTACAGCTCCTTCAATATTTTTTTTACAATATTCATCAAGGTTTTTTCATAGTTTATTATTTTCTTCATCGTGGTATATTTTAATTTGCGTTTTATTTTAGTATCTCCAAAGGCCCTTTCTTACCTACAGTTCAACTATCTCGACAACGGTTTGTAACGTTTCTATGTACTGTTTATTTATACTTTATATTGATAAACAGTCTTTTATAACTTAACTTTTCCTTTAACAACACCACAATTTTTTAACATATTCAAATAATGTTTTTTGTACCCCAGATTTCCAAAGGCTCGTGATATACTTGTAGCAGCTGCATTATTGCTTTTGGATCACCTATCTATTTTAGATAAGACTCTTAAAACGCCTCAAACTCTTAGGTATTTTATTCATTTATACAAGATAATCTTCTAATGTCTTTGGGTTTTTTAGTGATTTTTGTATATTTTTAGCATCTTTTTTTATAGGTCTACCATTTTTGACCTCTTTTAACATTTTTTGTTTCTTCTCTCTTTTCTCAGTCACTGGATGTCATTTGACAAAGATTAAATAATGTATAAAAATTTAAGGTCGGTATTTTTTTACCAAGTTCTTTTTTTTTAAACAGAAACAAAATTAAATCTATGTGTATGTTATTAAAGAAATGCTAAAAAAACAAATTTTACCTATATAAAACTTTTACTCCTCACATTTGGTGAGCTATAGGTATTAGTGGGCGGATTAAAAGTCTGAAAATAAGTTTGTATGTATAAAATTGGACAATTTATATTTTTTTGAACTATAAATATACTCTAAATTTAATTTAAGTAACAGTTTGTAGAATTATTCCTAGACATAATTTTTTTAATAACCTTCTTTTCAAACATTATTTTTTCAAATTTAAATTTTATATTAATATTTTTGTTTGGTTCTATTTAACTGATAAACAATAATTTATTACGTTTTATATAATATTTCCAAATTATTGGCATTTATTAATTTGTTTATGATAAAAATTAACATAGTTATTACACGATTAATAATTTTATACTATCAAAAATCTATTGAGATGATTTTATACAAGTGATTGGCGTCTGCATTAAAAAACTCAAAAATATAATTATTAGTCAACAATTACATCACCTTTTTTAGAAACTTAAGAGTTTTAAAATTTAACAAAATTTATTACATTAAACACATAAAAAGACAATAGTTTAAAAACTAATTATATAAATAAATTATACTACAAAGAGTAGATCACAAGTCCTTGTATTTTCAATATTTTACTGATTATTCATATGCTTTTAATGAACGAATTTAGTTCATGGATTCACAGAACATAAAATTAGATATGGTTGTAAATTCAGCAAAACAATGAATGTAGTAAGAAAAACTAGGTTTAGGATTGGCGTTTTCTTTTTAATCTTCACTTGAAATTCTTTTTAAACTCAATGACCAAGCAACTAAAAAATCAATTGTGATAATCAAGATACAAAAAAAAATTGTAAAAATTTGAGCTACTAATGAATGTTTTCAAATTATTTAATAACTCGTTTAATCTGGTAAAAAAGTATTTTTTATTGTTTATGTTAGAACTTTAATTTCGAATTCTTTTTAGTAATTTTTGATATTTATAATATTATTTTTGTTATTAAATTTATAAATAACTATTTTTCTAGGTTTAAGCATATGTCAACTAAACGTAGAAATTAACTTTAGGTCCTATGAAAACAAACATTGAAATTAAAAAATCATGTTTATTATTACTTTAATCTATTACTATTAGTTAACTGTACAAAAATATTTTTAAAGTTCACTTAATGGGCCAATGTCTTTGATTGTTTGCAGTGCAGAGCGAATGTCTCGATTTAGGTTTCAAAATGTTTATGGACGATTTACCGATTTATTATCCAAATTGGCGACTTTTTTTGTAAACTTTGTACGTCAAAGTATATGACAACATTTTCGTATTTTTTCCAGTAGATTCGTATATTTTAGTGGTCGTTTACATTGGACATTCCAAATTTTATTGCTAATTTACGTGTCAGTTGACCAACCGTCTTTCGAGACTTTACACTTACAGCATTCTTCTGTTATTCTGCCGCGTGATTTTGCTCAGGTCTCCGAATAACTTATGTTTCAGTTCTTTTTTTATCGCAGTAGTCTTTTAAAACGAAGAAGTGTCGAACGCGAGTTGTGCTTTTCTTTGTATAATTTCCTTTGTACTGAATACTTTGTATCATCAAAAGTTTTGTTTGTTATAAGTCTTCCAAAAAGATTAGCAACAGATTTACACAAATCTAGCTTATACGACATTTTCACTATCAAGTACTACGCAATTTGAAATTGATAGTTTAGGAGTAACGCTGTTAAGTATGACAAGTGCATTAATTACCATGTATGGGTGTGAATATGCGCACGCGCGCCCATTTGTGTGTATGGTTTATGTAATGAAGTTAATCTCAATTTTTAGTTTAAAGATATGTTACTGATCTAAATAATATATAGTCTTTACATTTTTTCTAATAATTAGTTATTTCTCTTATTCTTTTAATTCTTTATTTAGTCATCTCTTTCTTAATTCTTGATGGCTTTGGCTTTTAAAATAAATCTTTCACTTTCAAATTACCTTTATTTTTGTTTGTTTTTTTTTTAAATCGGTATAAAATTATAGAATTATTTTTTTTTATTCTAGAAGATTTCGTTGATAAATTGTTCTTCTCCGAATCTGCTGTTTTCTTCTTACGATTTAATTCTCATTTTTCTAATTATTCTGCACGATTTTCAAATTCAAGTTTTTTTTCTTTTTAATAAGCTTCCTATTTAGGAGTTCTATTACTGGACATTGGTTCTACCACAAATTTTAGTATGTTTTATTCCAACTCTTTGAATTTTTTGTCTATTAATCTTCTAAACCTTTTTACATGGAACTTATCTATTTGGTTATATGTTTTTTTCCACAAAGAATCTTTTCACATTTATAAATATTTTTAATTGAATTAAATTTGTTTATAAGAAAAATGTATATTTTCTATAATTTAATGGATTTTTTTACTTTTTACAGTGATTTTACAAAAACATAAATAAAGCCGGAAATACGGAGCACATACTTATTTTACCGTTAATTTTTTGAAACAAACTCATATAAAATTAGCTAGCTAAGATTAACTGTTTAATATAATGTATTTAAATTATTTAAAGAAAAGGAAAGTTACGCATAATATGGTGTAAATAGTTAAAATTTTATATATAAAAAAAAAACAATAACAATTGTTGTTCTTGATGAATTTATATATATTAATATGTACATATTATATAAACACTAGGTATTTCCGTTTTATTACACGTTTCAATAAACTAAAACTTTTAATTATATTTAGATAAACTTTCCACGGTTTGAATGGTACAGTTTTTACAGTAAAATAATAAAATCATGTCATACAAATACTGGTGAATATCCAAGCTTGGTTTTTAGATATCTGTAATATAAGTTTTTGTTCTGTAGCATAAAAGCTGGCAATTGTAGTTACCAATCAGAAGACCTTCGCAAAATTACTAATATTCATCATATTCATTAGTTCTTTGCTGGACATAGGCCGCTTCTATTTCCATACACTATCCAGAGCACTGTGAATACAATTTGTGATAATTAAATCGTCTATTGCATCCTTTTTTTATCGGCACTTTGTCTCCACTTGAACAACTTTGTAGTTCATTTCCCATTTGTAAGATGGGCCTCGGGATCAGCTCTGATCGATTAAAATTTCGCTACCTAGTATACGACATCTTTAACTCCTGTTCTTAAAAGCACATCTTCTTTTCAACGACACACCACGCATCGATTTTTCCCTCATAGTTTAAGTAATTCTAAGCTTTTTACAAGATGCAGTAGTGTTAGAGTTTTAGCGCCATAGGTCATAACCAACAAAATATATTGGTTAAAGAGTTTTCGTTTTAAATATATTACAAGAACAATCAACTTCTTAAGTTTTTGTAACTATTCTATCATTGGATTTGTAGATATTGTTTATTTTTAAAATTTTTACCGAGTAATATTTCTTAGTCGATATTTCCTGAAGCTTAATCATATAATCCGTTCACTTTTTATTCCAATCTCAGTAGGCTCTGTTAGTAACATAAATTTCGCCCTGTATAATACACGTCTGAGTTTACTGTTCTCTGGTCTTGTTAATTGTAAGTACGATGTTGTCACGTCTTCAATAAAAATATGTGTATTTAGTACAAATATATTAAGTAATTAAATTTGCAAACCAAATTTAAAACTTGCAGGAAATAAGTCAATATATTTATTATTAAATTGAATACTAAAGTAGATATGTCAGTTTTCGCTGCAAGTAGTATTAATATCCAAGAATGGTCTATTTGAATTCACATGGATTTTGACTGATACTCAAAATAACACATTCCTTTACACAGAAGAGATCCCTGTTTATAGTCAATTATTATTTTATTGGTCTATAACAAAAAATATAGGTACTTTTATATTTACATTTTATTACAAGTAAATAAGTACAATTCAAAATGTAGCACATTAACTAAAAACGTTTAATACAACTTTTAAATTATTCAAGCAAAAGTAAAAAAAAACATTTTTACAAATGTATAATAAAACTTTTAAATTATTCAAGTAGTGGTAAAAAAATTATTTAATCATTTTTGAGTTTGACATAAAAACACAGTACTCAAATTTTATATCCATCTTTTTTAAAGTCTACTATTTTACATCCAAATGGCATCGTAGATTATTGTAATAGTGGCTGTTGGGTAATAAAATTTCACATCCAATGCGTTAATTAAGGAAACTACTCCAGTACAAATTTGATTTTCCTGGTCCGCCTCAAGTGGAGTCGCAGTTGACTTATATAAGCAGATGTTTTAATAATGTTCTTTATAACAGAAATCCTTCAGAAATTTTTCAAACCGATACAATGAAAAAATATTTTAATAAATTACATAAAAGCAAATAAATACAATACAAGATTTAGATGTAACGTGTAAATGTTGTCGGTGTATTTGTATGATCAATCCTCTTCCATTATTTCACTGGAAGAATCAGAGTCACTATCAAATCCAAAATCGGAATCGTCAGAATCTGATTCCTCCAATGAAATAATTAAAGGATGAATATTGTCATGTGAGCAGTTTGCCATGTAAGTAGTCCAATCTGCCAAAATAAGTTCGTCTGTATATCTACAAAAATTTCGCCACATGTCTGGAGTACATTTAGTCAATGCTTCTGTCCACGTTTTTTTAACTCTATCCTGGTCGAGATAAGTAGATGTTATATGTTTGTTATAATATGTCTTAGTAAACCCCCATGCTAGTTCTATTGGATTGTAATGACAATGGTATGGTGGTAGTCGAAGTACTTCAGATCCTCGTTGTTTTAAAATTTCATCCACTACATAAGTAATATCTTTTCGTCAGTTTTATAAGGTAAGTTTATTGAGTACAGTTGTTTCTTTGTCATTTTTGTGTCAAACATAAGGTTATTGTTAATCAACCATTCCTGCAACATCGCTTGTTTCGCTAAAATAGGGTGGTTTGTTAAGTTGAACTGAATGGTATGGCGCGTTGTCCATGACCACCACACATTTTTCTTGAAATACAGATAGAGCAGGAATGTGTTGATTAACAACCCAGTTTTTAAAAAGGTCACTATTCATACTTTTGTGATAGTCAAAGTCTGTATTCGAAGACTCTAGTAACAAGTCACATCCTTCCAAAAATCATCCAGTGTCGTGTGGGCGTGTAAAACAGTAAATCGCTTTCTTTCGGATTTTACACGAGCTGGATTACTTTTCAGGTCAGAATCGTGTACCCACTGACGCACTGAGCTACCATTTTGATAGATCCGTGTTTCATCTAGGTACAGGAATGTAACTCTCTCAGTAAGATTGTTTAGTTGTTTATATTTCCGAAAGAAAGTGATTTTACTAATTTTAACGTGTCGTTGTTCACATAAAATATGTCGTCTATTTACTTTTTTAAATTTGTATCCCATTAATTTTATAAGTTTGTATAGTGTAGTGCGTCCCCCTTTAAAATAAAAATTCTGTTTAGCATCATAGCATCAGTCCAAAGTAAAATGTTCATTTTTAGAATGGTAGATCCAAATCTGTCGCTGTCAGTCTTTTTTAAAATAAACTCAAATGTATCAGTTTTACTTCCTTTATCTGCGACTTTCTCATTATTTTTTAATCCTTAATAATTCTCCGTATTTTCCAAACACTAATCTTAAAAAATTAAGCATTTAGAATGTTTGTCATATTAATTAGTTTCAAAAAATATACCTCAGTTACACAAAGGTAGATATGAGGTTTAAAAATATTTAACAAAATTTTGAATTAAATTGTAGTTACAAAATGTTTAATTTAGAAATGTGAAATCTGACAACCTTGTTTATAACTTATTATGATATCTGTCAAAAACGGTTATGTATTATGTATTTATAAAATCATTACAAAAACCTCTTTCAATTAATCTAATGCAAAATATATAACTTTATGTTAGCTGTCACAAACTAGGATTCATTTAAAAGAAATAGCAAAATGGTAGGCACTTACCTTAAAGATTTGAGCCACTTTCGCTGCTGTTGCTTTATTTCTTAAACATACCATAACATTTAATGATGTTCTTATGTAGTTCTATACTGATTTTTTTGGCATTACTTATTGAATATTTCTATATTTAAAAATTTTAACCTTTGATAATATGAGCTGTCAATATTTCGACAGTAGGACAGGACGTTTTCAGTTTAGGTACCAACCCAACAAAATGAAGTGCCAATCCAAGAAATAAAATGCATAGTCTACTGAGATTGGAATAAGAACTGAATGGATAATAACAAAAAAATCGTGTATAAGTAACAATAAAACTATGCTAATCAATCAAAACATCTTCATCAAAATCAGCCTAATGTAGGTAATTGTAGGGACATTTCGAATGTTTTTTATTTTATTTAATAACTTTTAAACAAAATTTTTACAATTTATTGAACTCTGATAGTTTATTGATGCCAAATCGTGGTGTCCATTCAAGTATTCCTAGCAAAATCAATTTTACATGTTCGAACTAAAGAATGGTCTTAAAAATATTTCCCATACTAAATTTTACAAAATATATTTAATAGCTTTAATTTTGACCAATACTTCAGAAGCTGCCATATAATTTAACTGTATCAAAATTAGTCTTCTAATTCATGTTTTCTTAGATATCCTAGTTTTCTTAAATCAGGTAACAGTGATGACAATCAAAGTATTTGTAAAAAAATAATGCTTTTTGTCTAAACTCAGAAAAGGAAAAAATTGATTAACTTTCCAGCACACTCAAATTTTTAATTAAACAATGAATTGTAATAATCCAGAATTATTGACTTATTGCAGAACATGCCACAATGTATAAAAAGTTTATTTAGTTCGAAAGTTAAAATTAGAATTTATTTCTCTATAAGATTATCTTTAGCCTCGAAGATTATGCATTTGAAATTTTTTGAAGGCTAGTGAAAGAACCGGGCAATTATAATTCAGTTAATAATTGTTTTGAATAATTGCTTAAGTAAAAAAATCGTATAATGTACCTGTAACACATGTTTGTTTTATAAATTTTTACAATATTACCAGAAACAATTCTATATAATTATCAACAATAAGTTGTTAAGTCTAATAAATGTTAATTGGAAATAATTAAGTGCCCATGGCGACTGTTCCATCAATATGCAAAATACAGACAACAAATGATGGATATAAAATTAAACGATTTTTTTTTACAAATCAATAATCAAAATCACTTTATATTAATTAATAAAGAATATTTAATATAAGATAACATTATTTATTTGCAACTAATAGTCATAAAAAAGAAAGAAAAACATAACAAGTTTATGATGTCTAGAAGTATAAGAGTGGCATATTTACAAATACTGAAACAAAACAATTTACAAATTAATTCTTATAAATCAATAACATTGTTTTTACAACAACAGTTTATTATTTCTTTATCATATTAAAAAAGAGACTTCTAACAACAATATGTTTTAGGAAATATTGAAAGAAGAAATGTATAAAAAACAGTACATACATTTAAAAAACTATTAGGCTTTTTATATCTTTAAAAATTGTTAAAGTAGCTGCATAAGATATATCCTATGTTAAGGCAGAGAGAAGAAGAAATGAAAGTAAACATGTAGATAGATAAGAATAATATGCATGTAAATGTACAATAAGAGTAGAAAGTAAGCAAAGATTAAAAAATCAACAAAGCAGTTAAAATCTTTGAAATATTTAACAATAAGAAAAACTTTGTAAATATTGAGATCTATTAAAGTTTAAGTCGAATTTTGTATTAATATTTTTTCTTCTTTACTTATATTTGTTTCTTTTACTCCCGTTAGCATGGGGCCTTTACAAAGCATTTCCATTAATTTTTGTCTTCTTTCATTTTGCGTAGCCTAGCATATGTTATCCTTTCTTTCTTAATACCTTTTTTTTTGTTTTTTTTTTCAGGTGAGAACAAGTCTTCCTCTGTTTCTTTGTGCTATGTTGGTCCATGAAATTCTTCCTTTTGTAATATCTATTTCTTCTTTCCTCAGAGTATGTACAGAACTACTTAATTTTTTTTGTCTCTGTTTTCGTTTGAGTCTGTCTATTCCGTGCCCACAATTCATTTATTTTATTTTTGGTCAATACATTTTTAGGATATTTTTTAGGCTTTTGTTTGTATTTATATTTTCTTGAAATTCTTTCAGTTAGTACTTTAAGATCCATGTTTTACATTCACAAAATAATACTCTTTTAACATAAGTGTTAAATTTATAATAAACGATTATTTATTAAGATATCTCTTATTTTTTAGACCATAAGCTAGTCCTTTGAAAACGACAACCGATCCGGTTGTGGAAAGCGCAGAAGCAAAATTTATTTTAATTTTTGCTAAGCATTTTCGGTTTTGAAAAAACGACCCTTGACAAATTTGACATATCTATCAAGATAAATAAGGAAGGGCATTTTCAAAATATTGATTTATGATTTTATTAATTTTATTTTAGTGGGCAAAAGTTCATCAATTAAAGAAGTAAATATATACAATTATGCCACAAAGAAGCTATAGATAATATTACAATACATTGATTAAGTTGACAAAATTATAGTTAGGAGCCGACACTTTTTTTTTCTCTGCATGCATGGGTAAAGTAAAAATTTATTGGAACTAAGTTCCTTACGGCAGGCTTGGAGGAGATAGGGATTTTGCTGCGTGACCGAACTGAAAAAAATGTAATAGTAAAAAACCGTAACGAAAAGTCTGTGAAAAAATCCGTGGAATAAAACCGTTAAATTAGCCGGGTTCGATTCCCGGCCGATGCAATTTTTTTTGTATATACCTATCTTTTAACATTTACCTTTTTTTGTTAAAGTAATATGAGATATAATTTTTAAAAATCTGGATAGTTGAAAGTGGTTAGGAAAGGTGAGAAAAAATAAATGTATACATTACTCTTTAAGGCTCACCTTAAATTTTAAAGAAGCTTCTTTCTTAACGCCACGATTTCACTGATTTTGATATATTGACCGAGCAGGCGCTACAGTCGTATATACAAGCGAGTAGTGTTATGTGTCGATTCTACATTAGCCGAAGGAACTTCGTTCCTACCTGGTGTCCCACGACACCATTTTAACTTGTTAATTTATTTTAAGTACAAAATATCAACAGAAAGAAAACAAAAATAAAATTTGCTATAAAATATTATACTTACTAAGAAATTTAAAATATTTTGGTTAAGTAGTTGTAGTTTTTATTGTAACTAATTTTTAATTTAAAAGTTAGTTGTTATTATAAAAGCTATTACATATTTATTTTTTTAAATTTATGTGTAGATTAAATGTTCCACATATATAAAAGATGTATCTTAGTTTTTAAGACACATTTATTTCATGCAAAGATGAGGACCCTATTTGTAGTGGCATGGAATCAGTTTATTGTAAAAATATGAAGTTTTGCAATTTCCTAAAAATTAAAATTTTTAATAAAATATGAAATGAAATAACTATACTGTAAAAAATTGCGGGTAGGTTTCTGACTAGATAAAATACTTTCTTCTTCATCCGGTTTAATAGATACCGAAAATTAAATTAAGCAAAGTTAATTTAAAAGATAAATTATATTTTCCAACTGTGTAATATTAGATTGGGCATAAAATCATGATCAAAGTGGTTATATAAATTGCGTGATTTTCGCTACCAAGCATTTACCAGACACGTTTGATCGATCGAATCGATCAGTTTATTAATGCTTGAATTTGTGGTCATTTTCTGTTGTAATGAGACAAATTTGCAATATTGTGCTAAATCAACATTATTACCTCACACTAATTATAATTAACTTCTACAGGGTTCTTATAAAAATATGTACCTAACTTCTTTTCAGTTAAACCTTGACACAAATCAGAGTTTTCCCATTAAATAACCGTCAGCAAAATTCAATATTCATCCTTTTAGACTTAAATATATTTTAACGAACTTTTATTCATCTTATGGATCCAGTTAATTAAAATTCTAATTATCAATTAGGTATGCGAAATTAATGATAATTATGCAATTAATAAACAATTTTATAATACTAGTTTACATCTGTTAAAAAAAGTTATAGACGTTCATTAAACATACGCAAAGGTTTTTTGGTCATCTATCAATTTTTGGTAGACATATGTGTTAGTTACATTAAGAAAATAAAAATACATATATTTTGTGTTTACGAATAATTAACTACTGATTTATAATGCTCGAAAATAAGTACTCATATTTTGGCAACACGTAACAAATTTGGATAATACTTTTTATAAGAAAGAGTGTTTTTTATATAATCAGAAGGTATCGTAGTATCATCAAAATAAAAAATTATTATTATTAAAGTTAAAACTTTTTCCAGCAGAACTGGTACAGACTGCACTGTAAAAATATGTACAGGCTTAGGTTTTTTAAGGCGAAATGTCGGTTGAAAAAGAAATGGGAAATAATTTTAAGACACCTTAAACCGGCATCATTTATATTTTTATGCACGATCGGGAGCTAAAGTACAGATTATTATATATATTTAGCGGGCGTAAAGTGCCACTTTAGCGCCCGTGGACTACTTTACCGCCCGCCGAGCGGTAAAGTGTAAATAGCGGGCAGTAAAGTAATGTTTTATTTTAAATATTGAAATACTTGCAATCATCTTAACTGACAATGAGTTTAGATAAAAATTTCTACCACCTATTTTGACTTTGTTGCTAGGGTAAGGAGAACATAGGTATATAGATTATTGTTTTAAAATATTATTCCAGCCTCTGTGCATATAGTTTCAATCAAATTATTTATTTTAAATAACGAATAAATACAAATTATTCGGTAATTGGTTATACAGGGTAAGTTGTTAATAATATCGTGGTTCGAGGTATAAAATTCATGCAACTTAAAATGACATTTATATTAAATTGTTCACAAAAAATAAAAATAAAAAATATACTTTATAAGTTTTATTATTAAAACAATCGTGCATTTTTTTTAATAAATGATTATTAAAACGGTCGTGCATAAAAGTTTGTATGTATTTCGGGCGTAAACAGCGTTTATGTACCTTACGTGTTAATAGCCCTCGCCTGCAGCTCTGGCTCTGTTTTACACGTTGCGGTCCATAAACGCCCGTTTTACGCCCTTGATACATAAATAGCTATTATGATAACATTATTATTATGGATCTGTATGTAAATATATTGAATAGATGTTGTTTACAATTGGATAAAAAACTAAAATGCAGTTGTGTACACAAAATCATTCAATTTTCAAGTGATCTAAGAATATGAGATAATATTTGTTATAATTTGTAATTATTATAAATTGCGTTAAATTGTTAAAAGAAAGAAAAACTTCTGGTACAATTCCCGGGAGCTATTATTTTATTTGATGAATTTTGGACATAATTACGTTTAATATAAAGTTATCAATTTGTTAATTTATTAATTCTTCTTCGCAACCATTTTATACTATTAGAAATCGGTTATTATTTTCAACAATCTATTTTTTATTGTTTCATCAGTATGTTTAAAATTTGAATATACTTTCGGTAAAACAAATAATGTAAACAGCTCGTCCAACGAATGTTACACTTTCAATAGGTTTTTGCTACTGCTGCAGAGGCTTCTGCTAGATTCGATCTGCGTGAATATTTTTAAAACTTCTTCATCATCACTACCATTTACTTTTAGTATCATTTGTTAAGCATATGTTAACCTCTTATAGGTATATTATTTTTTACTTTACATTTTTTTCTTTTTAATGTTTTTTCTAACCTTTTTATATCCTACATCCACTCTGTTTTTGCCTCCGGTTTCATTTTAATAGTTCTAGAAACTAGTTTTATGGATTATTATGGAACGAATGTGATTCCAGTAAGTACATTATTTCTTTTAAGGATCTCCAAAGATATCTTTAAAATTTGATAATCTTATAAGATTGAACGACGATAGTTGCATATACAATTTCATAAACTTTTAACAGCAGTAACGATTTGTAGCATTTCCGGAATATCTATTATGTTTTGTGTAATTTTTCAGTAAATGCAAAGACTCATAGAACTATGGATAAAATGTGATTTTTTCCTACAACCTCGTAATATTGCTTTAAGGAATACTTTTAATATTTAAACTATTTTTAACAAATTAAAATAAGAGTTTGGCATAAATATGATTTTTAAAATGAAATATTTACTCATTATATAGCTCGGTATTAAATTTTATGGTTAGTGAATTGGTTAAACATCTGTTTGCATCTTTTTTCCATTAGTATTACTTTAGTAGTATTAAAAAACCTTTTACATTTCTATGGACTTTTTGTTTAAGGAATATTGCTTTTATAACTTTACCAACCTTTCTTAACGTCTCGAAGAACTTTAGCTCATTGCTCTAATTGAAAATCTCCTAAGACTCTTCCAACATCACCAGGAACTTCTTGTAGTATTTCAATTGAATCTTATCTAATTCTTACACTTTCTAAAAATATAATAAATTAATTGAAACTTTTAATTTACCTTTACCGTATATGTAAAACGTGGACTTTACAGATAATTAAACCAAAAACATTTTAAGTTTAACACTAAAGCTAAAATCAATGGAAAAAACGTTTTAGAATAAATCTCTTTCTAGTTAATAACTTAATGACTAGATAGATTTGTCTATTATTACTAAATAATCTTAGTGAAATATATGTTAATGTCATAATTAAGTAATCTATGAAAAGTATGTACTTTTCGTTATTCTTTATGAGTTGCAATTAGTTTATCTCACACATGTACAAAATTACTTTTACTTACTTATATATCAAATTCATTTTTTGCAAATATTGCAAAATTTTACGATTTCAGTACTATACCAATTATGCGAAAAGGTTTGGGCAATTAGTTACAAAAGCTGAATTTCTATTTTGTTAACTAACTATTTACTAGTTTGATGGACGATAATAATAATAATTAGCAATGCCAGCCAACCAGTAATAAATAAAATACAAATTTTTTATTGAAAAAATATCTATCAGTATGATGAAATTTAACTGTAATACATTATTTTGTTATATAGAAACAATAACTTTTAGATTACCTAAAGTTAATACGACCCTGTTGTGTGTGTTTTCTTTGGTTGTACGCGTTGGCCGAGAAAATAATAATATGCTTTCAAAAAGTTTTTTGTTGTAAAATCAAAAGTAACGTCAAATAAAGCAATTAGGTATGACATAAGCTTTTAAATGTTTTTTTTTATGGAGACTGTTTGTTTTAATGTGTGCCACTTAAGAAAAGCATTCGGCAATTGGCCAATTTGACTTTGTTATCAATTCCTGATACTTTAGCTTTAATAATAAAAGGTGATCCGGAATTGCTTTCGTACAGATCCGAGCTACTCTTTCGAGTAAAACGAATACGAAAAATCAACGTCAATTCAGTGACAGTAAACTTTAAATGGCTTATAATAAATAATACCTTTATTTACTACCAATCTGGTTTTAGTAAAAATGAGTTTTATCAATTTTGGGTAGCAGGCGGTCTATAAATGAGACCCTTTTCTCGTCCCTTTACCCTCAATCCGGCAAGTTTACAGACTGGACACCAAAATATGCCACATTACATTAATAAAAGAACAACACTCCTAACATAAAATACCTCTGGATCGGGATCCAACTTGCCTGTTGGCAGAATCATCTGCGTAGGTTACTGTATAGATTTTGTCATGTTCAAGATAAAATACCTCTAGCGCCTGTAAACGTGTACGTTTCTGGTATTTATTTCTTTTTATTTATAAAATTACTCACATATGTAGATTGTAAAATTATGTTTGCATACAATCACAGGCCGGATAGAGGTACAAGAAAAGGGTCTCATTTATAGACCGCCCGCTGTTCCCAAATAAGGGGTGTCTTCAAAGACTCTTGCTCTCTTAGGGTTACTTCTTTTATGGTTCTTAGTATCTTCATTTACGTTGTTCAAGTACTGTTTGTTTTGGTTATTTTTGTTTCTACTGCATATACATTAAAACAAATCTCACTACTGTATTGTAGATTCAGACTTTGCTTGTAATGATCATATGTTGTTTTTACAAATTATACGTCTGAATTCTTCGCTGTTCATTAGGCTTTACTGGCTTGTATGTAAGTTTTTCACGTAAGTCACTGTGGCCAATTATCTCCACTATCAAATCTGTACATTTTAAACTTTGTTGTGTTAATCTGTTTACTGCAAATTTACATCTTATTCGATCCCTTGATGGCCAAAACCATCGTCTTTTTTTAAGATATTTGCATATAAAATGTTTCCGCTAATAATTAAAATTTGTTAAACATTCTTTGTAAATTGTTCTCAATCTTGGCCAGCGTACCTACTGCATCATTCGCATAGTACCGTACTTTTATTAAATTTGGTCTCATTCTTTATTCTTTCTATTACTTCTTATCTATGTTAAATAATAAAAAGATTAAACTGTTGCCTTGCCTAATCTTGGTTTTATTGGCGTTTCTGGTGTAAATTCTGGTTGTCTTTTTGTATTCTTGTTTTGTTTTGGTAAAGTTGCAAAATAGTATGGATCCAATCTTCTAATATGGTTAGTTTCACAATATTTTTATTATCTTTTCTTATAATGTCTATACGCTACGTTTAAGTTTTTAATTGGATATTTACTTGGATAACAATTAAATTATTCGAAAAAATGTGATTTAGGACCTTCAACCAATCATTTCCTGTTCAGTTGCCTGAAGATCTAATTAACTTCTGTCAATAGAAATGCGTTCATATTTAATAGAAAAAATAAGGTCCTCATTCAAATTTGCTACTAGTTTACTTTAAAAAAAAACTAGTTTCGTTGATAATACCACGCCTGAAGCAGTACGTCATATTATTAATTTTAACAAAGGTCCGCAATATTAATATTTATATATAGAAAAGTACAGTAAGCTTAATTAGCTAGACAGCTTCCGAAGAAAAAAAACAAATAAAAAATACATTAGTGAATATAAAAAATAGATCACAAACAACTAAATTGTGATTATAATACAAAATTATTTTTGATTAAATATAGTATACTTGTTAACTGTAAATTTCATCTTCACGATTCATTGATTCGTGATCAGCAGAGAGTTTTCGAAATAAGGAGTCAATATCCTGTTAAAAATTCTCCGAATAATGTAATCGATAACATCGTTATTAAATACTGAAATGTTGCGAATAACTGTAATTTAACTGAACGATCATCTATTGCTTTCATTGTTATATTTGTTTAATCTCTTGAGACTAATGACGGAAAAAATTGATTTGACCAGATCCGAGTCACTCACCTTTACTGAATTTAAATACAACATCTGTCTTCATTTTTTTTCTTAATGAATATAATTATTTGAATTTGAAATATGAATAATATTTATCATAATCGGTATATATATTTTTTTATAATTAAGAAAAACGTGGACTTAGATATTTAAGCCATTGATATTTTAGATTATTGTTTAAAAATGACTTTAAATTATTTGTTGTTTGGTTGTATAAAATTAAAATTATTTATTTTTATTTTGAAATTTATATTCTTTTTGAAAATAAATTTGAGGCAATATTTTAAGGTCCAATATCTTTTAACATCTTTTGGGACACGAAATTAATTTCAGGTTCATAAAACTTGTAATCTTTGCTTCATAAAGCTGGTCCAACTGATATTTGTTCTAATTTAAACGTAAAGTCTTCAAATAAAAAAAAAATCAAAAATCTGAATAAATAGTGGTCTGGAAGTGACAATTTTCGAGAATGATGTGGTAGTACATTCCATTCTAGCTGTAAAAGATTTTGGCGAGTTACCATACTTGTATAACGTCTTATCTTATGATCAATTCTGGGTCCCGTCTGTTAAAGGCCTTAGGTACTATATCACCTGTCTAAATATATAAACTTCTTTTGAAAATTTGGATAGTGTTGATACAATCATAAAATCTTCCTAGACTTAAACTAGAATGTATCTACTTTAACCCAAACAACTTTGTTTTTATACTCAGATTAAATAGTAGTTTACGTAACAAGTCCCGAAAGTGGTCTTTTACTGGACAAGTAGGTAAATTGCAGGGCGAGCCCTGCTACCCTGCGAGTCCAGTAAAAGCACTTTTGGGACGTATTACGTACAATTTTGTTTTTAAAACGGGCATTGTTGTATTATAAACTTCATATTATTCAGTTTCCTTTTTATAACAAGAACTCTTTATTAACTAATTTTAACATTTTTTTTAACAAACCTTGCTTGAGTTACCGCCTTAACAATTTCATCTGGTATAATTTCATCTTCCATTAATTCACAATCAAATGAATCATTTTAAATATCCATTTTATAATAAATTTTACGTTTTCAACTAAACGTCAAAATATGTCAAGTTATTTTATAGTTTTAAATATATACAAAACTCGGTTACCATAGATTTGACCGCTATCTTAGAGTAACTATTTTATTGTAAATGAGTCCGGTAAAAGCTTTTACCGAAGTCATTTTTATTTTCTGGCCTTGTCCGACAAAATGATATTTTCTGACCTAAAAATAAACCGGAAAGTATTAATTTCTGGCCGGTTTAAAAAAATAGTTAAAGTTTCAATTGTTTTTTTACAGATAATTGAAAAATAGTCATCAATATATTATCCATTTACTTCTTATTCCAATCTCAGTAGACCATGCATTTTATTTCTTGGATTGGCACTTTATTTTGTTGGGTTGGTACCTAAACTGAAAACGTCCTGTCCTACTGTCGAAATATTGACAGCTAATATTATCAAAGGTTAAAATTTTTAAAGATAGAAATACTCAATAAGCAATGCCAAAAAAATCAGTATAGAACTACATAACAACATCATTAAATGTTATGGTATGTTTAAAAAATAAAGCAACAGCAGCGAAAGTGGCTCAGATCTTTAAGGTAAGTGCCTACCATTTTGCTATTTCTTTTAAATGAATCCTAGTTTGTGACAGCTAACATAAAGTTATATATTTTGCATTAGATTAATTGAAAGAGGTTTTTGTAATGATTTTATAAATATGTATCACTTTTTAAATAAAATTTATATTATTAACATAATACATAACCGTTTTTGACAGATATCATAATAAGTTATAAACAACGTTGTCAGATTTCACATTTCTAAATTAAACATTTTGTAACTATAATTTAATTCAAAATTTTGTTAAATATTTTTAAATCTCATATCTACCTTTGTGTAACTGAGGTATATTTTTTGAAACTAATTAATATGACAAACATTCTAAATGCTTAATTTTTTTAGAATAGTGTTTGGAAAATACGGAGAATTATTAAGGATTGAAAAATAATGAGAAAGTCGCAGATAAAGGAAGTAAAACTGATACATTTGAGAAGTTTATTTTAAAAAAGACTTACAGCGACAGATTTGGATCTACCATTCTAAAAATGAACATTTTACTTTGGACTGATGCTATGATGCTAAACAGAATTTTGATTTTAAAGGGGGACGCACTACACTATACAAACTTATAAAATTAATGGGATACAAATTTAAAAAAGTAAATGGACGACATATTTTATGTGAACAACGACGCGTTAAAATTACTAAAATCACTTTCATTCGG
The DNA here is from genome assembly GCA_964028335.1 of Altica lythri. Classification (NCBI taxonomy): domain Eukaryota; kingdom Metazoa; phylum Arthropoda; class Insecta; order Coleoptera; family Chrysomelidae; genus Altica; species Altica lythri. The sequence continues at coordinate 11,631,912 of OZ034805.1, read as the reverse complement.
AAATATAAACAACTAAACAATCTTACTGAGAGAGTTACATTCCTGTACCTAGATGAAACATGGATCTATCAAAATGGTAGCTCAGTGCGTCATTGGGTACACGATTCTGACCTGAAAAGTAATCCAGCTCGTGTAAAATCCAAAAGAAAGTGATTTACTATTTTACATGCTCACACGACACTGGATGATTTTTGGAAGGATGTGACTTGTTACTAGAGTCTTCGAATACAGACTTTGACTATCACAAAAGTATGAATAGTAACCCTTTTAAAAACTGGGTTGTTAATCAACACATTCCTGCTCTATCTGTATTTCAAGAAAAATGTGTGGTGGTCATGGACAACGCGCCATACCATTCAGTTCAACTTAACAAACCACCGTATTTTAGCGAAAAAAGCGATGTTGCAGGAATGGTTGATTAACAATAACCTTATGTTTGACACAAAAATGACAAAGAAACAACTGTACTCAATAATCTTACCTTATAAAACTGACGAAAAGATATATGTAGTGGATGAAATTTTAAAACAACGAGGACATGAAGTACTTCCACTACCACCATACCCTTGTCATTACAATCCAATAGAACTAGCATGGGGGTTTACTAAGACATATTATAACTAACATATAACATCTACTTATCTTGACCAGGATAGAGTTAAAAAAACGTGGACAGAAGCATAGACTAAATGTACACCAGACATGTGTCGGAATTTTTGTAGATATACAGACAAACTTATTTTGGCAGATTGGACTACTTACATGGGAAACTGCTCACATGACAATATTCATCCTTTAATTATTTCATTGGAGGAATCAGATTCTGACGATTCCAATTTTGGATTTGATAGTGACTCTGATTCTTCCAGTGAAATAATGGAAGAGGATTGATCATACAAATACACCGACAACAATTACACGTTACATCTAAATCTGCATCTGTATTTGTTTTTATTTGCTTTTATGTAATTTATGAAAATATTTTTTCATTGTATCGGTTTGAAAAATTTCTGAAGAATTTCTGTTATAAAGAACATTATTAAAACATCTGCATATATAAGTCAACTGCGACTCCACTTGTTGCGGACCAGGAAAATCAAATTTGTACTGGAGTAGTTTCCTTAATTAACCCATTGGATGTGAAATTTTATTACCCTACAGCCAATATTACAATAATCTACGATGCCATTTGGATGTAAAATAGTAGACTTTAAAAAAGATGGATATAAAATTTAAGTACTGTGTTTTTATGTCAAACTTAAAAATGATTAAATAATTTTTTTACCACTGCTTGAATAATTTAAAAGTTTTATTATACATTTGTAATTTTTTTTTTTACTTTTGTTTAATTAATTTAAAAGTTGTATTACACGTTTTTAGTTAATCCTACTAATATTATATAGGCGAAAGTTTGTTTGGATGGATGTATGGATGTTTGTTCCTCTTTCACGCAAAAACTACTAAACGGATTTTAATGAAACTTTACAGTAATGTAGCTTATAGATCAGAATAACATATAGGCTATAATTTATAAAGATATTGTGTGAATTGTCCAAAATATAACGATAAATGTCATTTAAGTCTGAAAAAATTACTGTATTTCTTATGTTGACAATATTGTTACGTTATTACAGTGCGAATGTAACATCTCAATATTGTCAGACTGTTATATTTTTCAAATACGACCCAAAAATTATGTATGTTATAATTTTAATGTCATAATGTTAGTTCTTTTCACGCTAATATAAGCTACTCGAAATACTAATACTGCGCACACGAAGTCGCGGGCACCAGTTATTGATACATAAAGACCTTGCTTTTATTCGAATTACACGCAGACGAAGTCGCGGGCAAAAGCTAGTATATGTATATGTGCTACATTTTGAATTGTACTTATTTATTTGTAATAAAATGTAAATATAAAAGTATATTTTTCGTTATAGACCAATAAAATAATAATTGACTATAAACAGGGATCTGTTCTGTGTAAAGGAATGTGTTATTTTGAGTATTAGTCAAAATTCATGTGAATTCAAATAGACCATTCTTGGATATTAATACTACTTGCAGCGAAAACTGACATATCTACTTAAGTATTCAATTTAATATTAAATATATTGACTTATTTCCTGCAAGTTCTAAATTTGGTTTGCAAATTTAATCACTTAAGATATTTGTACTGAATACACATATTTTTATTGAAGACGTGACAACATCGTACTTACAATTAACAAGACCACAGAACAGTAAACTCAGACGTGTATTATACAGGGCGAAATTCATGTTACTAACAGAGCCTACTGAGATTGGAATAAAAAGTGAACGGATTATAGTTTTATATTTTAACAAACTGATTTAAATATATTGTAAATACGATAAGCAGATTCAAAGAAATTGTAAATGTTAAATGACAATAATTATAATAAATTCCTTCTTGTATATTTTTGTTAATCTGTTAATTTGTATAAAACCCAAAATGGTTTTTAAGTTTTTAAATTTGCAATATTCGATTTATAAATATTAAGTATACATTGAAACCATTTTTTTAAACATGCTTTAAAAACTAAATTTCGTTACAATGATTAAAAACAGTATCGTAACTGAGAAACCAGTCACTGCTTGAGTAATATTTCTATTAATCGCACGAGTTGTTTGGTGCATATTTATGGTGCACACGACTGTCATGATACTTCGTATTGACTTCACATTGCTCCGACTTTGACGTAAGTATAATTTCAGAATTAACATTTCACATGTGAGTGTCTCTGATTATCTCCTAATTTGCAAACATTCAAACGTCGGTTTTCTTCAATAACAAGTCGCACGAACTCGATGTTTTGCAGTATTGTTATCGTTCATGGTTAACTAGAATGACAATCAATATCAACAGATGTGGAAGCCCTTTTGAAACGATTGTGTTCCTTTTTCTTTTTTGTTTTGCACATGCATTCATCCTCAAAGATCATCCGAATCATTTTAATAGTTTTTAAAATTTAATACAAAATTTTAATTATATCGATTTTAACGGTCTTAACAACAAATACACATAAACTATATGTCCCGTAGATGTAGGCGAGCAACCATTACGCTCGTTTTGCCAAACACTGGCGTGAAGATATCAAAGCAGATAGTTTTTAAACATTCATCATAAAATTAAAAACTTTTATTTAGTTTTAAAATAAATTATCTTTTAAAAATATAAATAAAACTTGTTCTGTTAAAAAAAATAATTAATACAATAGGAAGTCTATAATTACAAATTACACATATTTTAGTGTTTATAAAGATTTTGTTGTGAAATTATACTCAGTGATGAAAACATGGTATAAAATAAAATTAAACAGTTATAGTATTGTTGCACTTTGATCATTTTTTCCATCACGTAATCTACTCATTAGTTTATGACTTATTTCAATTTCTCTTAAATGTTACTGGTTGTAACAAAAAACTTACAGCGTAATTAACAATTATAAAATCTGTCGAGAATAAGTAAGTAATTCTGAAAGCAAGATCCATCAGTAATTCAGTAGGTATTTCGGCTATTAGCTATTGGTTAATATTAACTTATTTGGGTCACTAAATACCATCTTTCGCTCTGTTGTAATCAGTGTTTTGGTTATATATTAGTTGCTTCTTTTATATTAACAAAAGCATTATATAGAATATTAAAATCAAAAACAAAAGAGAAAAAGTTTTATAATATACACTATGATAAAAATATGACAAACAAAAAATGCCATGAAGAAAATATTGACCAAATCTTACATCTGACAGAAGTCGAACCTGTTTAGCGGTTAAGGCAATATTTTCTATACACAGAGATCGCAGGTTCGATTTTTTTCAAATATAACATTTACCAATGATACTTTTAGTTTATCTAATTCTTAAATTAAAAAATAGTATGAGAGATTAGTCAAATAATTAAATTATCAACAATTTGAGGTAATGGTTTCCTAAAAGAATAACAATATAAAAAAAGACTTTTATCATTTCTTTGTAAATATGACATATTGACAAGTCAACAGTTTGGATTCCTTAGTGGTCATTGCACAAATGATGCTATGTTTTCTGTCTTCCACAATATTTATTCTAACTTAAATGACCAGCATCATACAGCTTAAATTTTTTGCGATTTCTCTAAAGCATTTGACTGTGTTAATCATAATATCCTGATCAAAAAGTTGCGGCACTATGGAATCCGTGGCACTCCTTTGCAATGGCTCAAGTCTTACCTAAACAATAGAAATCAGCTGGTCAGAGTTGATTCATCCACCTCTTCGTGCAAACAAATAGATTGTGAAGTGCCTCAGTGCCTGTTTTAGGCCCCATTCTATTTCTGTTGTTCATCAACGACATTGCTTGTCTGGACATTAGCGGAAAAATCTGCCTATTTGCTGACGATACTAGTTTTACTTGGAGCTGCCGGATGTGTCAACTTTGTATAGTACTATGTCTAATGATTTGCTGACCATCAAGTCATGGTGCGATTCGAACCTTCTGTGATTTAAAGTTGCGAAAACTAAAATTTTGTCATATAATAGTACGTTACAACCTCTTGTGCTTGATAACAATGTTGTCGATGTCGTCGAGTCTGTAAAGTTCTTAGGTCTTATTGTGGACAATTCACTGAAGTGGCAAACGCACATTGATACCCATCAAAAAAACTGAGTTCGGCATGCTTTGCATTACGATCGGTCTCCGGGGAGCTCAACACATCAATAGCTAAAACGGTCTACTTTGCCCTGTTCGAATCACATTTGCGATATGCTCTTCCTTTCTAGGGCACCTGCACTCGGACTCAATTCGTATATTCAGACTTCAAAAAAGAGCTATCCGATATGCTCTGAGATTACACAGCAGAGCCCACTGCCAAGATATCTTCAAAAGACATAAAATATTAACACTCCCTTCTTTGTTTATTTATGAATCGATTTGCTTAGTCCGCAAGAACCAAACAATTGTCTCAGAAAGGCCCCTCCATGGCTATGCAATTAGAAATGCGGATCATAATTTTCGTCTTCCTATCCCAACCTCCGAATTGGTCAAAAATTCGATTCTATACAACGCAAAAAAATGGCATAATCATCTGCCGTCTGCGATTAAGTCCATATCAGCACCTGTTCTATTTCGTAAGACACTAAAATCATATTTGCTGGAAAGACCATTTTATATAGTAAGCGATTGTTTTAATAATACGAGCATTTCGCACACTGGTTAATAGGCTGAGATTCATCTGTTTAATGTGTGATTCTTTTGTTTACAGTTTATAAATTTGTTTAGGAAACAATATTTAAGTTTTTTAAATTGGTTGGTGAAACAATTTTTGTTTGTTATGGATTGTTTTGTCAACTTACGATGTTTTTTCTAAATATTTATATTTTTATGTTTATGTGTATATGTATTATGTATATATGCCATATGGTAGAACTAGTTCCTAGTTCTATCTTATATTTATCTGTTGTTGGCTTTGTCTACACAAATTTTTTGTAAATTTTTTGACAATAAAGCTTATTTGATTGATTTGATTGATAGGACACAAAAAGGGTTACTACGAGTAAATGTTTTAATTTTTGACTTGACAAATTGTTTATCTCTTATTATCCTCATATAATGTACTCCTAAGATGTATCAAATAAATGTTCTGGATGATTTAAACTAAATTTGTGAATGAACAAAACGCCACCAAACCGCTAGGTGCATCCGTGGCCAAGCGGCTAAAAGCACTATTTGCTAGAGATAGGAATTACAGGTTACATTTTTGTCAATTAAATATGTTATATGGTTCTTAATCTCATTTATAGTTTGTCTAATTTCTAATGATAAAAATCTCATGAAAAAAATCTTAAATAATTAAATTTTTATATATTATAATAGAATATATTTATAAGTTAATACCAATACCATAACTAAGACTAAAAAAAAACTAACATCTAAAACGATTCCATGTTGGTCGTTAAATTCCTGTTAGTATCATTATTTTCAGGCTTAAATTCACAGTTTCTTGTCTAAAGAATTTTATTGAAATAACCAATCTCACTTTTTTACAACAAAACTTTCGAAAATAGTATTTTTTAACGATCTTTATTATAATTTAGGTTTCCCACATTCAAATCCCTAAGAGGAAATTGGCGTTTGCACCATCTATCACTTTATGCTCTAGAGCAGAAAAATACTAATTACTAATTACTTATAATTATTATAATTTTATCTTAATACCAATCTTCTTATTTGTTATCATTTTAACATTTATGACACTCTGGACGGATTTTTATTAACATAATGTTCCATTCGAGTTATGTCACCAGTTGAAATGCCTTAAATGTCATTTTATATCAAACCTAATCTAAAAATCTAATTTTATTAAGAAATTTAACCATTTTAAATACCTCTGATTCGATTTCAGCTAATAAACGCATTTTTATTATCGCGGATACCTTCTGATTAATAAGTATAAACTCATTTACATTTCATATTATTCAGAATCGATCGCCATTAAGGAAAATGTTTTTAAGACTAATTCGAATGAGTTTAATTCATAATTGATTTCGCCAAAACCAAATTAATCGAGTTAGTCAAATAATCAAATAAAAATCATTTTATTAGCTACTATTGATTTAGAAGCCTTTTTGACTTTAAAGATATTTGGTACCGGTTAATTCAGTTAATTCACGTGTTGAACTAGGTTAACTAAAAACATTCTTAATTGATTGCAATCCAATGAAATCAAATTGAATTAATCAATTATATTAATTGAAACATTATTTTTATCACCCCTTGATTTAAAACATTTGACGTTTCTAGTTCTGTGTCAATATATGCTGATTCATCAAAATTTTAAAAGTAAAAGTGTTGTTTGAGTGGTAGAAATAAGGTTGGTACAATACTAAATTATTCATTTCGGGACTAGTAAACCGCAATTGTAAACTTTAAGTATCGATTTTATTTAAAGAATCACGATCAAATCATTTAGTTAGTAACAAATCATCTTAAACCAAGAAAGTCGTGACAGAAAAGCATTGACATACCTAAGCATTGGCATTGGTAACTTACTATATATATATATATATATAGGATAGGTAATTTGAATAGATAATAAATAATGGTTTTATAAATTTAATCATGAAAGAGTTTAATAGAACCTAAATTTGATGCTACATAAAGTACCCAAATATTTTTTTAATTTATCCAAAAAAAGATCAATAATGTTAATTTGTGAAACAAATTTAAAAAATGGCCCTTGGTAAGCCAGGCGCATCAGTAGATTTATATTAATTGAATATATTAAAAGTATACGTCTTAGAAATAAATGTTTTAGGTAAAAGTTGTAGGTCTCTTTAAGACAAACAAAAAAGTCCTTTAACATTTTTTTGTACAGGGTGAAGTAAAAAAGTTACGAATTTTTTTCCATTTTGATTTAATGTCACACCCAAACGGCCTTACCGATTTGGCCCATTAACAAACTTGACCGAGATTTTTTAACGATTGATTTTTGTACCAAATTTCGTTTCGATCCGTCAAGAAATGAACGGAAGGTGTTTTTGAGGTCAGGGGGCCCAAAACGAAAAACTGTAGTGAAATTTTCCCGAAGTCGTGACCTGCGAACCAGCTGAATAGTAGATATAAATCTACTAAAATGTACTAAAAGCCAAGTACTATTATAAAATAGATATTTAATATGATGCATTTGATTGAGAATTAATGGAAGATGAAATTATACCAGATGAAATTGTTAAGGCGGCAACCCATGCAAGGTTTGTTAAAAAAAATGTTAAAATTAGTTAATAAAGAGTTCTTGTTATAAAAATGTAAACTGAATAATATGAAGTTTATAGTACAACAATGCCCGTTTAAAAAAAAATATTGTACGTAATACTTCCCAAAAATGCTTTTACTGGACTCGCAGGCTTGCAGGGACCGCCTATGGCTCGCCCTGCAATTTGCCTACGCGTCCAGTAAAAGACCACTTTCAGGACTTGTTACGTAAACTACTATTCTATCGTGCAAAAAACGTTATAAGCATCACGAACGTTAAGGACTACCGAGCTCAGACAAAAATTGGAGTTGTCTCTCCGCTCCTCTCCAAACAATTGTCTTCGATCGGTAAAATGGCCTACCGTTCTTGATACTTAATACACTATTTGTAGCATTTTCAAGAGTTATTAAATATATTTAGTTATTACAAGTAATAAAAACCAAAAGAGATTTTCCAATTGAGCTTACTTTGTGCCTATTTTCTGCTACTTCAATATATTTTTTTTAATTATTTTTTAACCAATAATAACCATATCCAAGTTGTTTTAATAGTTATTAACGTACCAAGGAAAGTAGATGTTTGCAGTCGAGCAGTGTTATTAACACTTCGATACTGCAAATTACTTACTTCCCGTGTTATACAATATTTTTACTACTACCGCGTGCATCTATTTTAAACAAGTAAAATTAAAAAATTATTTTAACTCAAAAAAATTTTAAACAATCCAAAGAAAATGTATTAAATTTTAAATTTTATAATAGTTATAAGTATATGTTAACTGTTATATTTGTACAAGTATGTAAAATTACGTTTTCTGAAACCAAAGCAGAAATAGTATAATCAGTAGAAATTGGACTTAAATATGTTATAGTAGGTTGATGCGGTTCCCTTGATAAACGAGAAGTTGAGTGTTAAGAACTGTTAAAAAATTTATGGAATATTTTAATTTTTTATTAATGGAATGTTCGATATATTCTTCAGCAACCCCCATGACGCTTCAGTGTAACTACATTATTTTCTCCAGAATCAGCTAAAAATGTTTCAAAAGTGCACCTAAGACAGTGTTCTGTATAGGAAGAAGGGTCTGCTGCCACATACTTTCTAGAGAAATCAATAAGGTTAAATTTGAATCATCATTTGTCACTTTAAATGTTTAAGAAACATTTGTTTTGGTGGTAGGCACCTTTCCACTGTCTTTGTCCTCAATGTGATCTACCATCTTCTGTATAAGCTCACCTTGCCGACATGCTCCAGATATTCCCATTGTTGGAACCACCTAAAATTATGTTTTAAGAAAATATTTATAAATATATTCTTTTTTATTTACCTTAAACATTACATATTCTCTATCAGGAAGTTTCTGCAAGAACCTGTAAATATATTCCTTATCTAATACTCTGGATTCCTTTGGAACGTCTCGAAAACTTTGTTTTTTAGAAAGATTATTAGTTTTGCAAATTTGCTTATATATTTATATCTGTATTATTATTTACGTGTATTATACTTTTCATTATGCTGTAAGTATATATACCATAATGATGCAGCTTTTAAGTTTTTGCTTTTTTTGTGACGAAAGCTAGCATTATATTTTTACTAATTTCTCCAGTATGTTTAGATTTAAGCGATTCTATAAAACCTGAATATTCTTTCATATAACGAAATTCAGATTGATTGGGAAGAAGGTTTTTTTAGTGCCATTCACTCTCGGAAGCAATCATCTTATAACAACTATTTAAAAATATGCACTATTAAAAAGGCACCTAATTTAACATTTAATTTAAATTTGAAAGCTGCCAGACAATAGTATATTGTGATACAAGTGTTACAATGACAGGTTTCGTAGGACGAGTGAAGTTTGTGAAACGAACCGCGAAGCGGTGAGTTTCGCAAAGAACGAGTACTACAAACCGTCATTGTAATTCGAGTTTTACATACTATTTTTATAATGAACTTTTAAAAGTATAAAAAAATAAATAAAATGAGAGTTTTTCGAAATATTTATTTATGTTGGCGATCTTGACACTTTTGACACTTGACAGTTTTAATGATTTTAAATTTGAATGTTTGTCAAATTTGAATAAAATATTGTAAATTTCGCTGATAATGTAGTTAATACAACATAATTCTTGATTTACTACCTGAACTCTTTCATCTTTTGTTGATAATCAGTGCAGTGCAACCAATTGTGTAAAACAAAAAGTTACCAAAAACAGTGTTACAATGAATCTATTTCGATACTGTTTTTAGTGTCGAAATAGAAACTTTGTAAACGTGAATTATAAAAAATAGCTTTGTTTGTCGTAATGATTCTAAATCTAAAAAAATATCAATATGTATTTTATCATAGTTTAAAATTACCAAGTCATATTGGAGTTGTTTTACGTGTTTCTGATTGGCCAGAATTGTATTTTACTATCCCGATGAATGTTTATGATCACTTACATCCCTCAAAAGTATCATGTAAAACGCAATTTTACAAAGTGGTAGGAGAAAAACTTCATTTTAAACCAATAATTTCTAATAATGTAACACATTGCTTCTAATTCTTAGAGACGAAGAACTACAATATACACTAATAGATGTGTAAAATTCTGGTTTCGAATTGGAATTTACGTTATTGACAATTTGTAGGCATTAAAAAATGAGCTAATCAATGACTTGATGTAAAATTTTATGATCAAAATATATGTTTAAAAGTAAAGTTATTACCTAAGTTTTTAATTCTTAATTGTGTACTAATTACGATTATTTTTCTGATCTTAATTAATGTGGTTATTTTAAATTTTAACTATTATTATAACTAATAGCTATGAAACAACTTGTTTCCGTTTAGAATTCTCGCTTGACTGACTAGTTAAGTAATCGCTTCTTTTTTTTAGTATTGCTATTTTTCCATATATTGCCGCTTTCCTTTTCATTAGTTACCGACAGTTGCTTTATGATTATTTGGCAACTAAAAATGACAACATGTTATATTGACCCTGACACCCTTGACAGTGGTGTTTGAAGGATGATTTTATTTCTTTTTTTTTACTTTACTCACTGTTGTCACAACAACCTATGTTTAGCAATTACCTAATTTATTTCTATTTATAAAAATTCAATTAAAAACTGTTTGAATGTAACTAATTAATAGTTAAATCCGCAATTGCAACTAAAATTACGCTATATTTTGGCCAAATATTTCTTCAGATTTGCATGAAATCAGTTACCACTATTTAAATAACTTTCTTTGGATAAATTTAGGTAGACACAACATGACATAGCTTAGTGAAGTTGTCTCAAATAATAATGGTAAGAACGTTTATCACGATTTTTGAATAATATACCTACTGTATTAAATTTATTTGTAGACTTTATATTTTTTGGTATCTATTTAAAATATTAAGTTTTTGTTTAAAAACAGAAAAGGAATACAATTTCAAATTCGTAAAACAAGGTAAAAAGGACTATTTCGTAATCTATACTTATAATAAATCTGTAGAGAGGTCAATTCTGTACATAAAATATATTTCCTAAATAACTATCAGGGGGTGATTAGGGATCGATACTGATGCCAAAAATGCAGTCAGTAAAATTTTTGTCTGTCTGTCTGTCTGTCTGTATAACCGCTATAGAAACAAAAACTACGCGACGGATTTTAACGAAACTTGGTACAATTATTTTTCATACTTCTGTGCTGGTTATAGTATACTTTTCATCAAGCTACAATCAATAGGAGCAGAGCAGTGGAGGGAAGTGTTGCGAAAACGGGAGAAGTCACTCCATTTTTTTGAGCTTCCGTCGTGTGTGCAACCTTAACGGTTAAAACTGTACAGAAATCATCTTATTTTTATAATTTGGAGGTCAACTGTAAACGAATTTTACCAAATTTCACCCTAAAGGGGATTAGCGGGGGCGTGAAAAATAAAAAAAATTAAAATTTAAAATCTATAAGTCCTACAGGTTTAAAACTTTTTAATTATTTTTATAATTTGGAGGTCAACTGTCATCGGATTTTACAAAATTTCACCCTAAAGGGGAGTTGCAGCGGCGTTAAAAATAAAAAAAAAAAATTAAAATCTATGAGTCCTACAGGTTTAAAACTTTGCAAAATAGCTATTTTTATAATTTTTAGGTCAATTGTGAACGGATTTTACGAAATTCTACCCATATGAGGGGTTGCGGAGGCGTGAAAAAAAAAGTTAAATCTATAAATCCTACATTTTTAAACCTTTGCAAAATAGTTATTTTTATAGGTTTGAAGTGAATTGTGAACTGATTTTACGAAATTTCATCTTCAGGGGGGTTGCGGGGGCGTGAAAAATAAAAATAAAAATTTAAAATCCATAAGTCCTATAGGTTTGAAACTTTGCACGATAGTTATATTTATAATTTTGAGGTCAATTGTGAAAATATTTTAAAAAATTCTACCCACAAGGGGCCATGCGGGGTCGTGAAAAATAATCTATATACCTACTTATAATAAATCTGTAGAAATAAAAATTTTGTACATTAAAGATATTTAAAAAATCATTAACGAAGTGGGGGGTGACTATATCGATATAGAACCCATAAATATGGTTAAATTTTTTTTTGTCTGTCTGTCTGTCTGTATGTTTGTGCGCGCATCACCTTAAAACTACTGATCCGATTCGAATGCGGTTTTCACAGATGTATTTGTCTTCTTTTAACTTAACATCTGGTATATAAAAATTTCTCCCCCCACCCCTTTAACGATGTCGGGGGTGAAATTTTTATATAACAATCAACACGCCACGCGAACTACGTCGCGGGTACAGCTAGTTTTCAAATAAAAATATAGTTTTTGATATCATAATATATAAGTCTAAGACACACCAGACAAATTTTAGATTCAAGTACATGCTTTTAAACGGAGGAATAAATATTTCAAAAAAAAACGCTTTTAAGGCACATCGAACTTAAGTTAAAAATATTTTTTTAAATAAAATTAAAACAATAATGCACGAAAAATACTAGTTCGATATGCATAAAGCAAGAGTGAAATGCCCACAAGCAAACAAACATACAAATAAAGCTAATATAAGCCTGTTAAGGAATTTAATAGAACTGGTAAAACAAGCACAGCACCATCAGAATATTTTTAACTTATAGACATCTATATTTGAATAATTTATTAAATTAATATGATGTCTAACTGACTCATCAATAATATTAAACACATATTTAAAAAAACTATATTTTTTAGTCTATGTTTCCATTATTAACACCTGTAGTTCATTATCCTAAGTAAATATTCTTGACGCCGTTTTTAGTAAAAAAATCATACATATTTAAAATTTGGTTATGTCATAGTTTATATCTAATATACAGTATTATTTAAAAAATAATAATTTGCATACTTCTAATCTCAATTTTTCAACTGCCATATAACTTATGTTATCTTTTTTTAGAACAGCACGTAGAATAATAATTTTTTATAGATAGTTATTGACATCTCGTTATATTGTTAACTAGCAGCCCGCCCCGGCTTTGCACGGGGATTAAAGAAAAATAACAAAAGCCATTAAATTTATTGAGCCAACGCTTCCCTGTAAACAATATTACATGTTGTTTTATTTTCTGGCAGCAAAATAAATTGATATTCAGGTGCTTCGACCCGCCTTAGGCGGTTGCCCATGAGGAAAACCGATCCCTACTATTTGGAAGGTTTGACCTTGAGACTTATTATTAGTAAAGGCGACAGATGTTTTGATAGGAAATTAAAGCGGTTTAAATGGATTTGGTAGATCAGTTGGGATCATCGGTATCCTCAGTGTATGAGCTAGTTGACCAGCTGGTGGTTCAGTTATATTGGTTGCTACAACTTAATTGTTCTTTAATTCCTTTATAAGTAGCCTCGTCCCATTGCACATGCTAAATTTGTGATATCTGTCGTGATTATGAAATAAGTTATTTTGATAAGGATTAATACCAAGATAAAAACTTTTAAAAAATTAAAAATTAGTTATTGTGACGTAACTATAACAGTTAAACATATGCTTTTGCGGCATTTTTTGTAGATATTTATATATTCTTCAAAATTGTAGTACATTATTTTATTCTATAATCAATAGTATTCTCAGCGCACGCGATGTAAGGATTTTAAGGTCATTTTTGGTTACATTAATGGCATTTTAGTAAAGATCCCTATTTTTTTTAAATGAAACATAGCCTATGTCAATCGGGAATAGTGTAGCTTGCCAACGGTAAAAGAGTATTTGAAATCGGTCCAGTAGTTTCGGAGCCTATTCATTTCAAACAAACAAAAAATCAAACCTTTCCTCTTTATAATATTAGTATAGATAAACTGTTATTTGATTGATAAAGGTATACTTTACAACCTTAATCCAGTAGTTACTTATTATTGAAATGTATTAAAAAAACTATTGGTCACGATCACGTATTCGTTTTATAATTGTGTAGGCATGAGTACGTACCTTTTAAGTTATTCTTCGAAGTACTTGCCTTTATTTTATAACCTTAAAAAGAAATTCCACTTTATTTAATGTATAACATAATATTACGTGTTTATTGACAAGTCGATAAATATTAATTTTATGGATAACGGTTATTACAAAATTTACAGTTAGCTTTGTAACAAGAAAACATAAAAGATAATAAAATTATATAAAACAGCTTTAATTTGTAATCTATTTGCTATAACATGTAGATCTTAAGTTTTTTAACAAAAATGCATTAAGTATTGTCGAAAAGAAAGATTTTTTATAATTTTGTGGTACTTTTACAAAAGTTATTTTTGGTGAATTCGTAGTAACAAATTCTCTGTTTCTAAATTTATTTTAATGGTTTAATGATTCATGAAATTACAAGTAGGTAATATAACAAAATATTATTAAAAATAACTACAAATTATTATTAAATCGTATTAAAAGTGAAATGGATTGTAAAAAGTTATTTGGTAGATACTTTAAACTTGAGCTAGCAATTAAAAAATATAAAAACAAAAAAACAATGACATATTATGAACAATCTACAGTAGTTATTAAACCTTTGCCAACCTACCAAACCATAGCCTTAAATAAATTCGAAGATCATCATGCCTCTTTATATTAGAAAACATAAAACCACCTTAACTGGAGCAATGCAACTACTGCTACTTAGTCTCACACGTGTAGAGAATCGCTTACGTTATTAACAAGCATAATCGCAGCTTCATAACTAAGAGGCACATTAAAAAATTGCTGAGATAAAACAACTAACTGCAGACTTAGTAAAAAGCTAGTACCTTATTCTGGTAAACACCGAACGATAAACCAGAAGGAATCTTTTCTTAGAATTGTGAGAATTAGGTACAATTAGTCACTGTCAACATCTTTAGCTAGAAACAAGTTAAGACACCAGCGATGTAAACAAGTGGATAAACCAGTAGAGTACATATTCTGTAAATCCACTAATATTTCTTAGATTCGAAAATCCATGTTAAGAGCTAAATCACAAATCAGGAGGTATGGCTTGAAGTTTCCCGCTATTCCATCAGCTCATTCCAATAAATAATAATTTTTCAGATCGTAAAGTATTTATACGTTGATTAAATTACACCTTGGGTAAACGATTATTTATTATTTATTATTAATCCATGATTCTGGTCTCCTAACCGAATAATAAAAACGAGTGTGGCAGTCGGTGGGACTGCCGGCAGAAGTTATACTTCTATGCCTCGCACCCGGATTCATAAATTTGTATGCGAATAATTTTTCAAAATCATTATTTGATATTCGTAGTTAGCGACCCCAAAAACCTGCTAGTACCGAGTGCACACTCTTTTTGTATCGAATTTGCATAAAATTCTTGGAGACGAGGTCCGTCTTAAGCACCAGGTGTTTCGAAGACCATCGCCATTATTATAATCGTATTTAGCGACTCAAAAAACCGCCGAGTACCAAGTGTGCACTGATTTCGTACAGAATTTACATAAAACCCCAGGAGAAGAGGTAAATACCCTAGGCACCAAGTGCCGCGGAGACTTTCGGCGTCATGATATTCGTGTTCAGCGACCCCAAAAACCCAGAGTATATAAATTGAACCCATTTTTAGCAATACTTTCCGAGTTGTATGTTTTCTCTCTATTGTCTGTTCGGAATGCACCTTTCGAATGCAGAAATGCAATTTCCCATTTTTATATTATAAAATATAGCGACAAATTTCCTGATTCTCTAACGAATCCAATGCAAAAAATACATTCCGATCCATCTTACGTTACAAAATTCGGAGGTTTAAGTGCTTTATTTCCTCGACTATTCGTAAAAACTCTGTTTAGTAGCCAACAACCTTAAAACGTAAAAGCATGGAGCAGAATATACTGCATTCATGTGACGGTACATTAGACTTCAATACAATACTCATTACTGAATATTAGTATTAATATAAAATGCTAAACTTTATTATGTATACTTACGAGACAGAATTATAAAATAATCTGTCAAATAATCATGTGGTCCGTCATTATGATATTCATACATTAGTTCAGACTGCTTTTTGTATATCTATCCCTTTTCAATGTACTGAATGTTGAAACGGTATTCAAAGGACTTATAGTTATGACTAATAACATGTGATAAATATTTCATCTTTGTTTTTACCGACCAATATACCTTTAAAGTGTTTCTGTCTCTCTCTCTTACTCACACCATTACATATGTAATGATTTTTCCCATTTAACTCTACACAAATTTTTTTTCGCCGAGTGCACGAATCAAAGTATAAGACAGGGCACTAAAAAAAATGACTAAAAATTTGATGTTTCAATTGTCGATTTGACAAAGTCTCTCTCTCATTAACGTCATGCTATATGTGCTTAAGGAGACCGTTTGGCGATTTGATGGCTAGGCACCTATAGCTTAGTTGTTAGACCGCCAGCGCGTAGAGCTGAAGGTTGTGAGTTTGAGTCTCGCTGGGTGCGACATTTTTTTAATTTCTCTATAATGTTATTTAATATATTCTTGTTTGTATACTTTCTAAAAAATTTCCAAAATTTCAAAATTACACCTTGTTGTGGATTCATTATTCGAATAATTTATATTAAAAATAAACGCAACACAGATAAAAAGGTTTGATCGATATAATCTGAATATCTGGAAAACTGCTCGAGTACAACCGTGATGTTCAACCAGTCCCCCAGAAAGACTGTAAAACTCTGCCTTCTAACTACAGACCCACAACTCTTCTGTATGTTAATAGCAAAACTATGGATAAATACGTCAATCAAGAGATCCTGAGCTACCTTAAGAGACACAAACTGTAAAGTGACAGGCAATATGATTTTCGCCAACAAAGGTCAACAGCCGATCTGCTAGCATATGTAACTCATGTCTGGAGTGATATCATCCACCGCTATAGGGAAATTCAAATAGTATCACTAGACATCTCAAAAGAATTTCATAAAGTGTGGCATGCAGCTCTTTTAAACAAACTGTGTTCATACGGACTCTTGCCAAACCTTTGTAGATGGATATCCAACTTTCTCTCCAACAGGCACATCCAAGTTGCCGTAGATGGACAATGGACATTCCTCCAACCTCTACAAGATCAACGCTGGAGTACCCCAAGGATGGACTCTAGCTCCTACTTTATTCTTATTACATATTCATGATCTACTAGAAGCCACTAATAACCCGATACACGGTTTTGCAGATGATGGCAACCTACACTGTAGCAAAGCGCACAAACGTCCCATATCTCTAGATATTCTGGAAGAGGAGATAAGATCCACAACGGCTTCTCTCAATCAAAATTTGAGAGTTGTAGAAGAGCGGGGAAGAAAGAATCTTGTTAATTTCAACGCTTCCAAGATAAAGACATGTTGCCTATCCAACAAGAGGCAAACATACTACTCATCCATCACAAAGAACGATCAGACACTAGTAGCAAGCGACTTAATTACTCTGGTTGGTATACCGATCTCTCAGGAATTCGGAATTTCTGTTTTGAGCTCGGAAATATTTCTCTCGATTCAACTTAGCACCCTTATACTGTTTAGTGCCAAACATCAAGAACGGATCTATTCGGTCGGTCCTTCATCCCCAGAGTCTCCAGATTGTGGAACTCCTTACCTTCGCACGTCTTACACGCTTGTCCTAACTTGCAGTCCTTTAAATCCAAAATTAATAAATTGTCTCTTCTGCCCCAATAGATGTTCTCGGTATTTAGGTCTATACCTACGAGGACATCCTTAAATTTAAAAAAAACCTGATTGACAAAATATTTCATGCAGTAACTATCGTATACAATAATATAGTGGCGGTGGATCTTCATTGGACTTTGGGTTTACTCTGGTTAACGTTACAGAAATTCCTTTCGCTATTATCGTCACCTTTCCTCAGTCTATAAGCCTGATCGAGACTTAAGAGAAGTTCTGTCAGAAGGTGGTAGAATGGACAAAAGAAGATCCAGATTCATGTATAAGTATCTATAAGAAATTAAGTAGGTACTGTTTTAAGGTGCTTTATCAATTAACACAGTTACTGGTCGGCAAATTAAATCTGATCAGAAGTGGCCGAGATCTGGTTTAAATGACAAACAGATTTTCAATAAAACCAAAACTTCTAGTGTTTGTAATATTAAAGTAAATCGATGTAGTATTTAAAAAATTTCAGTTAATATCAAATATCAAAATATTGTAACGAGCGAGAACCCCTTAGTACGCCCCTGTCGCTCTCCAGGTAAACAACGCGCTTATTCTCGAACAGAACAAACGAGAGACTTCCTTCACTATGCAGACGTTCTAGAAATTGTTACCGAAGGACGTTCTGGAAGCTGTGGACTGGTATATAAGCGGAGAGCCACGACCCACAAGGGAAGTTGAAAAGTTAACAGAGACGGTCTAAATAGTTAAGCGATCTACGAAGTGAAAATAAATAGTGAATATAAATCGAAGTTAATTGTTGTACATAAATTAGTGTGTTATAGTTAGTTTAGTTATTTAGTTATAATTCGTTTAGTTTAAAGTGTGTAAATAAATTAGACATTTTCGTTCAGCAGTGATTTTATTTTGAACCCCTAGAACGTAACAATTGGTGTCAGGTGTGGGGTAAATTGAACTGCTGTGTTAATTTAAATTGTGGACTTCATTAGTGAATATTTTGTATGCCAGTTACGAGATCACAGAAGAAGAAAATGGATCAGGCGACAATGGAATTTTTCAAGCAAGCCCTTGAAAAAATGAGCTTGAAAATGGAGGAAAATATTAGGAAAATGGAAAATAAAATGGACGAAAACACAAATAAAATGGAAGAAAATACTAGAAAGATAATGGATGAGAATACCCAGAAAATGGAAGATAATTTGGGAGATAAATTGACAGTCATTGAAAATGAGTTGAAGAATAATTACTCCAAACTGGAAAATGAGATTGGAAGCGTAAAAGACGAAATTGGAAGCGTAAAAGACGAGATGGGGAACGTGAGCGATAAAATTGGAAAATTTGAAGACAGGGTTGGAAACATTGAAGGCAGATTGGCTAATATGGAGGAAGAAATGCAAGTGAAATTGGAAGAACAGGTGAAAACCATGGAAGAGCGATTGAGTAAGAACTTCAGCAAATATTGTTCGGTTAAGCTGGGAGAACGGGGTGAGCCAGGCCGAACAAAGATCAAACCTCCAACTTTTGATGGCAAAACACCCTGGAGCACATACCAGAAACAATTTGAAGCAGCAGCCAACGCCAACTGCTGGGACGATGAAGAGAAAGCAACTGCCTTAATTGTTGCATTAAGAGGAGACGCACTGAATATCCTTCAGACCATTCCTGTAAGTCAACAAGGTGATTATAAGACTCTGACAAGTAGACTGCAAATGAGATATGGTGATGCACATCTCCAACAAGTGTATCACGCACAAATCAAGAGTCGCCATCAGAAGAGTGCAGAAACCTTGCAGGAATTCGAAGCAGACATAGCAAAGTTGGTAAGGCTGGCTTATCCTTCGGCACCGGACAGCTTCCTAGAACAACTTGCTGTCCAGACCTTCGTCGATGGGTTGAGAGACACGGAGACTCAGCAGACGTTGCGGTTGGCCCGACCCAAAACTCTAGATGACGCCCTGGCCCATGCCCTAGAATTTGAAGCTGCTAAACAAGCTTCTCACAGAGGACAGAGCAAAGTGAGACAGCTTGATGATTCACCAGTCTGCGACAATAGACTTGAGGAAGTAATTCGCCGAGTTCTCCAGGAGAAACGTAATGGTGGACCAAGATGCTGGAACTGCGGCGAAAGAGGACACATTCGGCGTAACTGCAAGAAGCCGGTTAAACCACAACGCCAAGAACAGGAATATCATTTTTCTGTGGAACACCGGGCCGGAAAGTCACATGGCAACGCTGACGCATTATCTAGGAGACCTTGTCCTTCCGACTGCAAACACTGCAGCAAAGCAGAAGAGAAGGAATTCTGTTTAAGAACAACCGTAGTGGATCTGGATTGGCTGCCAGAATCCCTAAAGCGAGACCAAGAAGGTGACACCGAACTAAAGATGTTGCTTGACTGGAAAGCAAACGGACAGAGACCAAGATGGGAAGAAGTGAGTCACCTGAGTCCTAGGGTCAAGTCCTACTGGGCGCAGTGGGACTCCATCATTTTAGAGGATGGATTGTTGAAGAGGTCCGTCGAGAATGACGAGGGTACTGCAGCTAGGACTCAGCTGATAATTCCCCGGAGTCGGACGACAGAAGTATTGGAGAAACTTCATAATGGAACCTCCGGTGGACACTTCGGCATCAAGAAAACGTTGGAAAAGATCAGAGAACGTTTTTACTGGGTCAACTGCAAAGAAGACGTCAAGGACTGGTGCCGAAAATGTAGACTTTGTGCTTCAACGAATGGCCCAAGAGGAAAACGACGAGCGCCAATGAATCAGTATAACGTAGGCAGCAGTCCTATGGAAAGAGTTGCTATAGACATCGCAGGCCCATTCCCAGAGACCGACGATGGGAACAAGTACATATTGGTGGCGTCGGATTACTTTACCAAATGGGTTGAAGCACATGCCATCCCAAACCAAGAGGCCTCGACAGTGGCAGACGTGCTGATAAAAGAGATGTTTAGTCGGTTTGGAGTGCCACTGGAGCTACATTCTGATCAGGGACGAAATTTCGAGTCTGGCCTATTCCAGAGCATTTGTGAAATACTCGGAGTCAAGAAGACCAGGACAACGCCTCTTCACCCACAGTCAGATGGCCTAGTCGAAAGAATGAATAAAACTGTGGGAAAATATTTGGCTAAAGTGGTCTCTGACCATCAAAGAGACTGGGACCGATACCTTCATCTGTTCACCATGGCCTACAGATCAGCCGTACAGGAGTCTACTAGAGAGACACCAGCTTGTGTCATGTTCGGCCGGGAAATAAGATTACCCTGTGACCTAGAGTTTGGATGTAAGCCCAGAACAGAGATAGCTGGTGAGGACTACGTGAGCACATTGAGGGGCAGGCTACACTACATTCATGAGAAGGTCCGACAAAATATACAAATTGCTAGTGACCGAATGAAGACCCGCTATGACAGCAAAGCTACAGAAGGTGGTTTCAACGCTGGAGATTTGGTCTGGCTGTACAACCCCCAGAAGAAGAGAGGATTATCACCTAAGCTACAGAGGAATTGGGAGGGTCCATACAGAGTGGTAAAGAGGATCAATGATGTAGTGTACCGTATACAAAAACTACCAAGGGGCAAGAGGCGCGTGGTCCATGTCAATCGGCTGGCGAAATACGAGGCGGACTACGATGAACAAAACGAGACCCATCTGAGAAGGACGACTAGCCCAGAGCATGTTGAGATAAGTTTCGACCAGTTCATGGAGAACTATGGTGGAACTGGGAAGGCACGATTCGGAGTTACCACCGAGCAGCAGCAGGACCTCTTCTCTGTGCCTGGAGATTATTCCCTAGCCCATTGTGTCGACGAAGATCTGCGTATGTCCAGGGGAATAGCATTAGTCTTCAGGAAGAAGTTTGGCCGTGTATCTGAGCTCTCCAGACAACAGCCCCATCCCGGAAAAATTCTAAGTCTTACTGACGGTCATCGTCACCTCTTCAACATGGTGACTAAGAGGTTTTCCGATCACAAGCCCAGCTATAGAAGTATGTGGAATACCTTGCTGAACCTAAGAAACGAACTCACCAGGTTGGAAGTGAAGAAGCTGGCTGTGCCTAAGTTGGGTTGTGGTCTAGATCAACTCAACTGGAGAGTCGTCCGGAACATGCTCGAGGTGCTTTTCCATAAAACAGGAATAGAGATACTCGTGTGCATTTTCAACCCGAGCGGAAACACAATGAAGGAGAAGACTGTGGATTGCTATTTCGAAAAGCAAGGGAGCTGCAGAATGGGAGATGCCTGTAGGTTCAGACATACCAACCAAGGTGTTCGGGGACCGAACGTCTTAAGGAGGGGGCAGTGTAACGAGCGAGAACCCCTTAGTACGCCCCTGTCGCTCTCCAGGTAAACAACGCGCTTATTCTCGAACAGAACAAACGAGAGACTATGCAGACGTTCTAGAAATTGTTACCGAAGGACGTTCTGGAAGCTGTGGACTGGTATATAAGCGGAGAGCCACGACCCACAAGGGAAGTTGAAAAGTTAACAGAGACGGTCTAAATAGTTAAGCGATCTACGAAGTGAAAATAAATAGTGAATATAAATCGAAGTTAATTGTTGTACATAAATTAGTGTGTTATAGTTAGTTTAGTTATTTAGTTATAATTCGTTTAGTTTAAAGTGTGTAAATAAATTAGACATTTTCGTTCAGCAGTGATTTTATTTTGAACCCCTAGAACGTAACAATATTTTTTAAACATTAGGTAACTGTATCACTTTTTCTATAAAATCAATAAAACAACTAAATATAACTAAACAGTTGACAGTTATATTTTTTTAACGGAGAATATAAACAACTTAAAAATCTATAATTAGGCAAAATTAAATGTGATTGTCGAAAACTGTTGGAAACCGAGATTAATTAATAAAAAAACTTTCGACCATGAAGCAGTGTATAACGATGTGCGAATCAGCTACTTAATTCTTTCAATTTCTTAAACAGAGGAAGTCCTATTGTTTCAGCAAGCAGTAAATTACGAAGTCATTTTTTTTTTAATGACCGACATTTATCTTACGAAGCTGCATTTTAGATTCCAATCGCATAATGATGATAGCAAATGATTACTTTACCAGATAATTTATAATTTATGGACTAAATTTCAAATTGTGTAAAGTCTCTCAATTGGGTTTACAGAGATTAGGAGATAATATACAGGGTGTCCCATAACTAATGGACAATATAAGAACTGTAGAAAGGGGTGATAAAAATAAGTCGTTTGATACAAACATGCACTAGTAAAATGTTAATGGTAAGCGAGATATGGGGCGTTAAAGTTGACAAAATATTTTTGAAAATTCGTAATATTTAGAAAACAACTGAATGTATTGGTCTCAAAATTGGTACACTATGGTTTTTAATGGTAATAAGCATGATATTGCCTTAATTTTTAATAATACTTCTAGATGGCGCTGGTTACACAGTTAGAATTTGATAGATCAGCGGTATTTTTTTTACCCCCTCTATAATGTGCATTTTATTACAAAATAATAAAAACTGCATCATTTTGAAACAAAAAAGGTATACTTGTTCAATTCCCATATTTTAAGTAGTTTTCAAGATATTGCTATTTTAATACTGCTTGCCACGCCGGCATTTAAAAATTATTACCTAAATAAAACATTGGTTGTTCAAAGAATACAATTTAATTGGAAAAAGAAAAGAAAAAAAACAATAATTACATTTATTTCATTAAATGTTGAAAGTGACCACCGTTTACTTCAATACATTTTCGTAAACTTTTTTGTAAATGTTGTCTTACTTTAAAAAACATCGCGTTGCCATTTTTTAAAGTATTTGCGGCTTCATGAATTTTTGCTAATAGTTCGTTTTGGTTATGAATTTCACTATTGTAGACTAACGATTTTAGATATCCCCATACATAAAAGTCCAAAGGATTAAATTCTGGGGAACGAGGCGGCCAAGGAAACTCACTGCCCCGTCCAATCCAACGATGCGGAAAATTGTTATTTAAATGCTCCCGGACTATAAGTGGATAATGTGGGGGAGCACCGTCCTGCATAAACCACATATCCTGCCTTACAATTAAAGAAACTTCATCAAGTAAAATGCCTAAATCATTTTGCAAAAATTCTAAATAATTTACCGCATTTAATCTGTTAGGAAGTTCAAATGGACCAATGAAATTATCGCCAATGATTCCACACCAGATGTTGATTGAAAACTCATGCTAAAAATGAGTTTCTTTGTATTGATGAGGATTAGCAAAATCGTAATGGTGGTTATTTCTCCAATTAAATACTCCTCTGCGTGTGAATGTAGCCTCTTCCGTAAACAGTACCTTTTTTAAAAATATTGGATCTTGATTGATCTTACCGAGCATTGATTGACAAAATTGTAGTCTCCTTGGTAAGTCTTTGGGTAATAAATTTTGTACAGGCGTGAAATGATATGGGTACAATTTTTCTGTGTTTAAAATTCTTGACACACTTGATTTACTTACACCAGTAGCTGCCTGCAAGCGCCGAGTACTCAATTCAGGATTTTCTATAATTCTTGTTAAAATTTCATCTTCCATATCAGCTGTAATTATGTTAGGTCGACCACCAGAATTTTTCTTACGAAAAGAGCCGCTTTCACCTAAATTGGAGTACAATCTTTGAAATTTTTTACGACTGGGTACAATTCAAATTGGATATAACTGCACATATCGCCGTATTTTTAGTTCAGAAGTTAAAAACACAGTATAATGACAACTTTTCGCTTTTAACTAGTAAATTAATGACAGTTCTTTTAAAATATTCTAGTAATTAAGTTGCAGTGTAATGATATGCACTGCAAGATTAAAATAGCAATATCTTGAAAACGACTTAAAATATGGGAATTGAACAAGTATACCTTTTTTGTTTCAAAATGATGCAGTTTTTATTATTTTGTAATAAAATGCACATTATACAGGGGGTAAAAAAAATACCGCTGATCTATCAAATTTTAACTGTGTAACCAGCGTCATCTAGAAGTATTATTAAAAATTAAGGCAATATCATGCTTATTACCATTAAAAACCATAGTGTACCAATTTTGAGACCAATACATTCAGTTGTTTTCTAAATATTACGAATTTTCAAAAATATTTTGTCAACTTTAACGCCCCATATCTCGCTTACTATTAACATTTTACTAGTGCATGTTTGTATCAAACGACTTATTTTTATCACCCCTTTTTACAGTTCTTATATTGTCCATTAGTTATGGGACACCCTGTATAAAGAGAACCGCTGATTTGGAAATTCTGTCATAGAGAGTAGTTGCAAAATTGGTAAAAAGGGTATAAAAATGAAAATAAAGATTAAAAATTTAAATATATTCGAATACAGTAGTTTATTAATTATGAAAATATTATAATCTAATATAAATTTTTTTGTTTATAAAACCTCTAATTAGCTTCTGGACAGAATATATTTTAACTATAAATAATTATTTATTATAATTTGAAACAAGTTTTGGAAGTAACAATTTGATTAATATGTTCCTTTGTCCACTTTTCCCATTTTACACAGATGA
Source organism: Altica lythri (assembly GCA_964028335.1). Lineage (NCBI taxonomy): Eukaryota > Metazoa > Arthropoda > Insecta > Coleoptera > Chrysomelidae > Altica > Altica lythri. The sequence goes on along the minus strand of OZ034805.1, from coordinate 11,606,528 downwards.
TACTTTGGTAAACAATCTCCTAAGAGAATTCTTGCAATTACTTAAAGTTCAGGTTTCTGGAGCTCTTTCTTGTTAACTTTTAATTATATCTGAGTCTAACAAATGTGACTCCTGCCTAAAATCCGTCTCAGAAAAGGATAAATATAAACTTTATTGTAGTGGGGATTGTTGGCGTAATTTTTGTATGTTATGCTCTGGGCTTGATAAAGCAACAACCAAGGTGATCTACCAACAAAAATACCCTAATATTAGATTCTACTGCAGTGCCTGTGACTCTCCTACACTTAAATATCTTTACGACAGAATATTACAGCTACAGAAAATGCAGATGCCTCCAGAGAATGTCGATGCCTTGGGAAGCTGTTTAAAAAAATAATCTCCTGTAATATCTGAAATTTAAATTTTTATGACTCCAAATGGTAGGTTTTAATATACAAAAAAAGTGTAAGTCTGGTAAAGAAGGAGATTCCTTATTCCAATCAATTAGGGAAATAAAACATATTTTTAACCTTACATCAATTTTTTTGGATAACCAAGAGAATTTCGTTTCGATCCATATCCATAACACATCTAAAGAAGAGTCAAAGAAGGAAATTGGTGATCAGCAAAAAATTGTTAACCAAAGGGCTACTAATAAAATTTAGCTGTTAAAGATAAGCCTAATGTAAGGGCTAGCCCAACAAAAAAACACACAGTCGATATCAACCCCGACTGATGATATGATATCAAAAACTTCCTTACTCCAGAAAACATTGCCAAAGGAAGATTGACAGTATATAGTAGTTTCTTCATTACATCCAGTTCCTCCAAAATTTTTACCGCAGCCGGCTACAAATTTTCCACAACCAAAACCAGAACCTTTGTCTACGGAGTCCAAATATATACAGATTGGTTCTGACAAGGAAGCTATGGCAGCTAGTAAATCTTCTGGGAAGGATTTGCAAAACACTAAAGTTGTAAATAAACCTGATAAGATCGATGAGGGTTTAGGCATAGATCCAATGACTCCACCAATAGTGAGGCTGTCCCGAACTTCGGATATGGAAAATGGTTGCGATTTGTTGTCCAGGCTAAGAGACCATCTGATTTTAAAACTTCTTAGACTATTCCTTGCCTATCTGCATGACCAACCTGCAAGTGTATGCATGGAACGGCACACTAGCACTAGCATTAAATTAGTGTTAGATTGGTAAAAAAGACTGCTATCTTTTCTTTGCCAATATAAAATACTAACACCCCAACAGTTTGATTTCTTGAGCAATAAATCCACCAATAATGCTATGTTCTCGCTCTGTGACAATGTATACTCCAGTCTTAACAATCAGTACTTTACAGCAATAATTTTCTGCAACTTCTCCAAGGGCTTCGATTGTGTAAACCGCAATATGTTAATTAATAAATTGCAACACTATGGAATTAGAGGAATACCACTCGAGTGGTTTAAATCTTATCTTACCAACAGTAGTCAGCTAGTAAGGGTTAATATGAGAACGTCCTCCTGTAAGCCAATTGAATGTGGGGTACCTCAAGGTTCAGTTCTAGGTCGTAAACTCTGCTTCTTTGCAGATGATACTAGTTTTACCCGAAGCAATCCGGCTAGTACTACAGCCCTTCATAGTACCGTATCTTGTGACTTAGTCACCATTAAATCGTGGTGCGATTCTAATCTCCTGTGCCTCAAACTCTCAGAAACGCCATTCCTTTCTGGGGTGCGTGTTGTGCGACTCAATTTGAGCGTATTTTTAAACTACAAAAGACAGCTATCCGTTACATGTTGTGATTAAATAATAGAAGAATACTTTAAAAAATATCAAATTTTTCTATTTGATTTGAATATTGCTGTAATATTAATATTATAATTTAAATTGAATTTTTATTATGACTAAGTTACCGTTCAAGGTTGATTATGATTTGATTCAGAAAAACCATCGAAATATTCACATTAACAGGTGTTAAAGAAATAATTACTAAATCACTTCCTTACATGGTTTTTTAAATTTATGTTTAAAAACTTAAATTGTAGCTCTGCATAATAAACTGTTATTAAGATTTTTTCTGACTAATAATTAGAAAAATTAATCAACAAAGAAAGTAAATAACCTTCAATTTTAAAATTGATCTTTCTTTGCTACCTGAGTCAATTTGATTGTCTTATGCAAGTGAGTGTATTTTTCTGAATCGCTATTGTGTTTGTTTTAATTTGGAAAATTATAGCATCTCTGGTATACATTAAATGTTACAAGATAAACAAACAGTAGACAACAGAATACATAACAAACATAACCAAAAACATTTTTTGTGTTTTGGAACAAAGACACTTTAATTTATATGTATAGGTTATCCCAATCTAAAGTCGTTCAAACGTTTTATTAATTCTAGTTGAAATAAAAATGCTAGCTGTACGATGTTGTAGGTAAACAAAAACTTTAAAGTTACAGTCAAATTAAAGTTTTTAGACATGCTAATAATAATTAAGGCTCTTAAATATATAGAAAGTCCAATAACCTAAAAAACTTTAAGGCAGTATTCACTGCAACTATTTTTTAGTATTATATGTTAAATCTTTTTAATACAAAATCCACTTATAGTGACCGGTCGTATCGCAGCCTAGTTAAGCTTATTGTACTGTTTCCATTGGGTCACGTCAATCACTCCGGTGTATCCTATACTGGTTCGAACAGATCGATAGGATGGATGCATATTTTTGTGGAGACAATTTAAATTTTCCAAAAATTGACTGTCTTCTGCGATATAATACCTTGCAATGTAAAGTATGTGTTTAACTATTTCGAGTTTCCTGTCTGATAATCTGCAGCACAGTCCCAAGGTTTGCAGGTGTCCCTTGAGCGCATGGCCCATTAGGTATCCTGTAATGACTTGTAGTTTATGAGGCTGTTCATCGCACTGTATTCCTCTTAACCCTGATTCCTACTTGTTTTGCGCAATGTTTTAGCTTTTCTGGCACACCTCTGTTCAATACACATTTTACTGTGTGCTCGGACAGATATATGTTCACAGTCTTAGTTATATTGTTTACATATCCAGGTTTTCATTTGGATTCAGACACTATGGGCAGAGGAATATTATAGCTGACCTTTTTCTTCCAAGTTTATGATCCTGCTTTGTATTTCTTTATGTCCTGACATCCAAACTAGTTTAACACTTTTTTTTTGGCCATTTAGAAATCGCAATTTACTCAACATTTGTGTAATATATAGTCTTTAAAGCTCCAATAACCGACTTTGGTTATTCGCATAGATTTATAAGCCATAAAATTATATCTATTGCGAATTGTGAAATGTTACAGTGAAAAAATTACAATTTAACTTGATAATTTATCATTTAAAATAGATGTTATCGAACAGCGAACATTTTTCAACAAGATAAATATATATAGTAAAAGAACATAAATAATGCTGAGAGGATTTATAAATATTGAGTAGACTTAAAACAAAGCTTAGAGAACTTTCAGTTGGATTGGAAAATATTGACCTTTAGAGTATTGAGGGGACTTTTGGAATTTTTAAGAAAATATGATTGTTAAAAAGGTCATACAATTTTAGGAAACGTAAGGAATTTTAAAAGGATTTAAAGACTGTTTAGTAAACTTTAAAGGAGCCTTGAGGACTGTTAAGGAGATTTAATTAATGTGGTAAACTTAAGAAACATTAAGGAGACTTAAAACATGTTAAGAATACTTAAGACGATAAGTAAGCCTAAATAGCGTTGAGCACACTAAATATTTTTAATTCTTGTGAAGATGTGGTTTTCAGAGTTGAGTTGCTTATAGAACTTTTGCATATTTGTGTTGTTTTTAATCTAATTACATATTTACTAATACTGATTACATTTTTTTATTGGTTACAGGACAAAATGACGCAGCGTTTAGTATTTTTACTGACATCTTGCCTGATCTGTACTTGCACATCTTTTCAGGTGAGTTAGTTTAATCAATTTAACATTATCACCGATATTAATATATTTGTTTATGTTTTCTTGATAAAGTACCCATAAATATTTTTTAAAGTATAATTATCATTTTTACTTTTAAGTGATCGTGGAATAGATTTATAAATAATTTTTACTAAAACATTATTTCCTTTTGCATAAAACAATCATAGAAAGATTAAAGAGTCATTAATTTATAGTGTCAAAGAAACATTCATTTATCCGCTTTACAATGTATTTTACAGTTTTTAAACTGTCATATGAATTATGGTGATTACCTTTTAATACATAATTCATAACTTGTTGACTCAATATGTAAAAATATTTTTTATATTTTCGATGTTGATGTATAAAAACAATTTGTTAAGCTATAATAATTGTTGTAGGATTTTTTTGCAAAATAATATAAAATAATATAAAAACGTTATGGAAATTTAACATATAGGTTTATATTAGAAAATGAATAAGTGATGTGTAAATTATAGTTCAAGGCAATTAGAATCTTCAAACTGCTAATTTTCTAGTACGAATTTAAATTTGTAAGTCAACACTTTTTAAACGTGTCTGACAGCTAAATTTAGTAGGCAGTAAAGTTTTTTTTGCAAAACTACTTTTAAAGGTTTTGTTCTTAATTTTTTATCAAAAATTAATTAAATTGGTAATTAGAAACGGAAATATTTAACCACACTTCGTATAAGCGTCAAGAATTTTCTGATTAAAATATATAAAATCAGAGAGATATTCATAGGAATTCTACCAATCTTGAGTTAAACTTTAGTGCTGGTTACTGGTAATAAGAATTCTTTTTAATTTAATTTTTAACATTTATTCTTAAACACATTCTAACTAATCTATACTAATATTATAAAGAGGAAAGGTTTGATTTTTTGTTTGTTTGTTTGTTTGTTTGTTTGTTTGTTTGAAATGAATAGTCTCCGAATCTACTGGACCGATTTCAAAAATTCTTTTACCGTTGGCAAGCTACACTATTCATGAGTGACATAGGCTATGTTTCATTTTCAAAAAAATTAGGGATCCTTACTAAAATGCCATTAATGTAACCAAAAATGACCTTAAAATCCTTACATGGCGTGCGCTGAGAATACTATTAATTATAGAAAAAAATAATGTACTACGATTTTGAAGAATATATAAATATCCTTAATCCTTATCAAAATAACTTATTTCATAATCACGAATTTAGCATGTGCAATGGGACGAGGCTACTTATAAAGGAATTAAAGGACAATTAAGTTGTAGCTACCATTATAACTGAACCACCAGCTGGTCAACTAGCTCATACACTGATGATACCGATGATCCCAACTGATCTACCAAATCCATTTAAACCGCTTCAATTTCCTATCAAAACATCTTTCACTTTTACTAATAATAAGTCTCAAGGTCAAACCTTCCGATTAGTAGGGATCGGTTTTCCTCATGGCCAACCGCCTAAGGTGGGTCGGAGCACCTGAAAATCAGTTTATTTTGCTGCCAGAAAATAAAACAACATGTAATATCGTTTACAGGGAAGCGTGTACCCAATAAATTTAATGGCTTTTGTTATTTTTGTTTAATCCCCGTGCAAAGCCAGGGCTGGCTGCTAGTATTTTACAAAACTAAAAACTTTTTTATACAATTTCAACAATAACATTTTACTACGGAACAATGCTTAGCAACGAAACGCATACTGGATTCCTAATACACAATTCTTTGTTATAAATTTGTTTTTTCTATGACTGTTCTAGAATACAGCTCTATTCTCACATTTTCCGATGCTACAACGTTAGACTTTTTCAAACTGTAGGATAAATGAATCTATTCCACGACATTTATCAATTATCCCACGATATGTAGGTAGGTACATTTAAATAGAGAATTTAAATTTGTAAAGACTGAAATTAGGTGACGGGGGCTGGCTGTCTAGTTTCTTGAGTTTTCTGTTTTCTGTCATAAACGTAAAAGTTTTATACATTGTAATTGGTTTTTTGATTAAGCTACAAAAAAAAAAGGATAGGTTTTATAAATTTCATTAAATTTGTTATTATGGATATATCTAAAATGATGATGATAGTAACCCGCCAGAAATACTGGAAAAAGCGGCAAATGTCACTTTGGACTTATTAGCAGTAACTTCCCGAACGAAATATGAAATGGCTTACGATAACTTTATGGATTGGAAGAAAAATTGTAAAGGGAAATCCATTTCAGAAAACATTCTTTCAGTTTATTTTGAGCATTTATCTAAAACTTTAAAGGCTTCTACAATGTGGTCCGAGTACTTGATGCTAAGAAGTACAATGAATATAAGAAATAGATAGATATTTCTAAATATACCAAATTGCGATCTTTTTTAAATAGAAAATCGGAACAGTATATCCCTAAAAAAATTTAAAATTTTAACAGCGGAATAGTTCTAAAAATTTTTAAACGAGGCTCCCGATTAAATATACTTATTAGTTAAAGGAAGTTTCAGTTAAAAGTATCCAACAATATCTATATTTTTTATTATTAAATTTGACGGTGAGTACATAAGCGTATTTTACATAAACTTTTAGGCAACACCTCAGTAAAGCAGTCGGTAGCGCGTAAGTCTCATGATCTTAAGGTCGTGAGTTCGATCGTCACCCGGAGCAACTTTTTTTATTGTTTCAATTCCATTAAAAAAACTATTTTTAGCTGTTATTTAAGAATATATAATTTTATTTTATTTTAAACATAAAATAAGTATACGAAATATTTATTTTAAAATAAATACTTATCATAATAATTACTCATATTATTGCACATGTATTAAATTATTAAAAAATGCTGATATTTTTAAAAATGACATTGGCTATAAATCTCTTTATGAGATGCGCTGTTACTTAACGAGATAGTTTAGTGGTTTAAGAGTTTGTGTTGTAGCCAACGCGGCCTGGGTTCGAATCCATGAGACTAATAATACTGCTAATACTAGTTATACAATAGTTGAGCCATCCACCTCGTCTGAGTCTAGTGGTGTACTACTGAAATGGTACTAAAAAATTTTTAGAACAATGTAATTACTATAAAATTATTTAATTTTTGGATTTTTAAAAATTCACTATTTATAATTTAGAATAAAGTATTACCACAATATTTTATTTTTTAGTTTCAGTCGTAGAAAAAGTATAGTGTGCAACACGTGGGGAACGCACTTTTCTTACTCGTGTGTTGCGGCACTTGTCTTTTAGGCTTGTACCACAACTTTTACACTCGTAAGAAAAGTGCGACTTTTCTCACTTGTTTCACAATATACTATTATAACAGATACTGTGTCTATGATTCTTAAATCTCCATTTAAATAAGAGGAAATTATGAACTACATAATGTTATTAGATATATTATACGTCTGGAAAGAAATCAAAAGTTAGTTTAAAATTGTAGTATTAAAGCGGACAGTATCATACAAACGTAAAATACTAATTTTTAATTTGAATTAATATGGGTTTTAAAAATTATTATAAGATACCTACACAATATTTTTCTTGGATTTGTTTTAAAATAAAGAGAACGAAATATAGTTTTAATTGCAAATAATGCGCACATTGAGGTTCAAAGGAAACTAAAAAAGACTTTTTTTTATCTGTATAGTACTCAATAAATTTTTAAAAAAGCATAGAAAAAAATATAATGATAATTGACAACCGTAGTGTTTGGGCAAATATCCACAATATTTATAAAAAAACTCATTTTTTTAAGTTTATAGCATTTACAATATTTGAAATGAAAACGTAATAATTTTCTATACCTAATGTTAATACAAAACGATATTGGCACACCATCAAGATTAAGAGGAAAGTTACAAAATTGTTTTGTGTTTTAAACCTACAAAATTCATAATTTCTATTTAGAAATCAATAGGCTACTTGACACATAACTAATTTCATACAGTAAATCAGTATTTCTTACAGTATTTAGCTTACGAAAACAAAATATATCGATTTTAATACCTACATGCGTAAGATTAATGTAAAAATTCTATTTAAAAAATTATTTTTAATTTGAATCGCCGAAAACGCTGTCAGTCATGTTGTGACGTCATACAAATTGTAAACAAAACGAGTAATTTGACGTGGTGTTATTACAAGTATAAATATTTTGATAAAAATTCCTTATCACGTTCTTAATTTATTTGCTTTATTGAAAAACAATAATAAATTCATTATGGACGTTGGTTTCACAAAAGCAGACAGCACAAATTTGCCAAAAATTGATACATTAATGGTTCGTAATTTCTCTGCCTTGAATACAGATTTCTGCTCTGCCGAGCTAAGAAATGTCAAGACTTCTATGTAAGCACAGTGCAGTTGTTAAATAGTGGACATAAAAAGGAAGAATGAGTGTATTTATTCTTTTCAGAAGGGATTTAAAAGTACCTATTCATTTATGTCATAAGTATCGTAACCTCTGAATAATGTAACTAACATCTATTTGTATTCCTTGATGTGTTTTTGCATTCTCGGGCGATGCAATAACGATAATTACTGTATTTTTTATGGAAATTAGTTGAAATCATGTTTTTAAAGTAAAGTAAACTGGAAAATTGTCTGTGTTTATATGTCAAATGATTGTTTACAATACGTATGACGTCAGAGCACAGATAATCTATAGACTAAAATGGCGGACAGCGTTTTCGCACCTACATGAAGAGATGGATTTTAAATTACAGTTTTGTGGTTTCATAGGTGTTGAAAAAATATAGTTATAGTTTTTTTACCTTAGTAGCACAAATATTAACTATTTAGGACCTAGTTTAAAAAAGAGTCAACTAGCCTATTGGAACAATAGCCAGGAAGAAATATACGCGTTCAGTGCATTAATATATTATAGAATTTAATGTTGAAAATATTAATACCCAGTTAATAATATTTCCAAAAAAAACAAGTAATATGGATTTTTCTACATAGAGTTATAGGTACAAAATGGTTAAAAATTAAAAAAAAAATTACATTTGGAAAACTTCTATAATTAAAAAAAAGTTAAATATTGCAAATAAGGATTAAAAATAATAAAAGTTTATTACAAAATAAGAAAAATTAACAATTTATAAAAAACTAGCACCCGCCCGCGACTTTATCTGCGTAAACTTTAGTTTTTTGTCACCGAATTTCATACAAATTTTCAACCCCTATTTTAAATCCTTAGGAGTGAAATTTAAAAAATTTATTTTTTCGTACACCACTACGTAATAAAAAAAAATATTCTCGAATTTTCAAGACTCTACGCATCTATCGACAGTGTCATGTCAGCCAGCAGCAGCGTTCTACCGCCACGCCGCTCCACACACCCCGCACATGAAAGCGCGAGTGGTATTAGACTATTATTATTTTAAAACTATAAAAACTTGCATGCTATATGCATGCAAAATCTCAGCTCGATCGGTTTGAAATTCACACAGTTTTATACAAACTTTAATCCCCTATTTTATCCCTTAGGGGTGGGATTTATCAAAATCCTTTCTTAAGGGATGCCTACGTCATAGTAACTATATGCATGCAAGATCTCAGCCCGATCGGTTTAAAATTGACAATCTTTTATACAAACATTCATCGCCTATTTTATCCCCTTAGGGGTGGAATTAATCAAAATCCTTTCTTAGGGAATGCATACGTTATAGAAGCTATATGCACGCAAAATCTTAGCCCGATCGGTTTAAAATTAACAAACTTTTATACAAACTTTCATCTCCTATTTTATCCCCTTACGGCTGGAATTATTCAAAATCCTTTCTTAGCGGATGCCTACGTTATAACATCTATCTGCATGCCAAATTTCAGCCCCATCGGTCCAGCGGTTTGGGCTGTGCGCTGATAGATCACTATGTCAGTCATACCTTTGATTTGTATATATATAGATTAGCAAGTAATATATGAAAACTAGAAAAAATTCCTTTAAGTATCAAAAAAATGTAAAAAAAAATGTTAGAGACAATCGTACACAATTAAGGAAACTAGAAAATGTAGTGAAAAATTAAAAAAATTAAGAAGTTTTTAGAACAAATTGTTCAGAATAAAAAAATTAAAAAATTTAATAGTTTAAGATTTTAAAATAATAAAAAATGGTATTAAAAATTAAAATACCCATTTTGTAATAATGAAAAAAAAAAATTAAAAATGCCGTAAATGATTTTTAACAATAGAAAAAATAAATAAATTGTTTAGTACCGGCAACTAAAAGTAGAAAAAGTAGAAAAACTGCTAACAGTAACACATTACTCTGAGCTCGTATCTTATTTAGTGTAAAAAAAATAAAACCGCCATTAACTATATAATCTAATCTAAACCTAGGGAAAAATTACTGAGGCAATTAAAACAAAATGTCCAAACATCAAATATAAAAACAAACTATTTTTTAAGATATTTTAATACCAGATTGTTTTTGATGTATAACCGTCTACGGATAAGTAATGTAGTTTTCAACTTTCTTTTAATTCTCGTTGTGGACAATAAAAAAGATTTTTTCAGCTTTCTTCTTTATCTTGTCGATTCGATATTATAAATGTTAAGTAAAAGGAATTTATCAAATTTGTTTCTAAAACCTTTTAACTGTTTCCGTAGTGAAAGGATTTATATTACTAAACAGAGCATCTGTTGTTAAAGTTAAAATATAACAAAAGCAGTGAAGATCCCACCGTAATAAGCATTTCTTATCATCTTAAAGATGATTGTAACCTTTAAAAGTAATGTAATTGCATCATTATTTTTTGTTAAGACAAATTGTGTTTACATACAATTTAAATTCTCAATGGTTCCTTATTTTATTTTGTTAAACACAATAATCCGAATGTTTTTTAACTCTTAGTATCTTTTTTTTCTGTAATTTAACTGTAAAAATCTTTACAAAAATGTTTAAATCCTTGTAGTGCTTATAGAAACAATGGTTTTTGTTATTAAATTAAATGCGGAAATATGTCATTTACTAAGATCTTTATATTTTTTAAACTATGTTGTTATTTATTAATCTTTGACAAATTAATCTTGTGATATATTGTTAATTCGCACCTCCATAATTTTTGCGACCTTCAACATTTTACTTAATTTAAAATGTACCTATGTGCCAGACATTGTTATTTAAAGTTATTAAGGTACTAAGTGTCTTTCTAGTGTAAATAAATACTATTAGATTAGAACTAGTTGTAAAAATTGTTTAACATATACAATTACACTTGGATAAAAAAATACAATTAGTGACAGATTTAATTTGTGTAATTATAAAAAAGCACACTTTGAATAGATTAACGAAACCTTGTTTTTTACAATTTTTAATAACTGTATCAAAAGTGTGTTAATAAGTAATATTTTGTGACCAATAATTGTTCTAAACAATAAGTGTCATATAATAAAACTGTAGCGGAGCAATGTCTACCTGTCTGTCCGTCTGTCTGTCTGTCTGTCCATCTGTTTGTTTGTCTGTCCGTCTGTCGAAAAAAGACATGCAAAGTAATCATGAAAACGAGAACAAAAACATAAAAATTGGAAAAAGCGGAAAATGAGAAAAAGAAAGTACTGATTGTCAGGCGGTAATCTGTTCTCCGGGTCAGCTAGTGTAATAGTTATTTATGTATCAAGGGCGTAAAACAGGCGTTTATGGACTGCAACATGTAAATAAGAGACCGAGCCGCAGGCGAGGGCTAGTAACACGTAAGGTCCATAAACGCTGTTTACGCCCGAAATACATACAAACTTTTATGCACGAGCAATTTAATAATCATTTATAAAAAAAAATGCACTGTCAATTCAAAAAAGCCAAGTTTCAATTGACAAAACTCTACTGTCAAATGCCAACTGTCAAATGCCAACTGTCAAGTGCCAACTGTCAAATGGCAACTGTCAAATGGCAACTATCAAATGTCAACTGTCAAATATCAAACGTCAACAGCCAAGTTCGAACTGTCAAATGCCAAATTTGAAATGTCAAATCTCTACTGTCACATGTGAAATATTATCTGTCAAATGTCAACTGTCAATGTCAACGATTGTTTTAATAATAAAACTAATAAAGGATATTTTTTATTTTTATTTTTTGTGAACAATTTAATATAAATGCCATTTCAACTTGCATGAATTTTTTACCTCGAACCTCGATATTATTAACAACTTACCCTGTATAACCATTCACCTAATAATTTGTATTCATTCGTTATTTAAAATAAATAATATGATTGAAAGTAATATGCACAGAGGCTAGAGATAATATTTTAAAACAATAATCTATATACCTATGTTGTCGTTACCCTAACAACAAAGTCAAAATAGGTGGTGGCCATTTTTATTTATTATTGTCAGTTTAGATGATTGCAAGTATTTCAATATTTAAGACAAAACAATTACTTTACCGCCCGCCATTTACACTTTACCGCCCGGCGGTCCACGGACGCTAAAGTGACACTTTACGCCCGCTAAATGTATGTAATAATCTGTACTTTACCGCCCGGTCGTGCATAAAATATTTTATGGTTATTGTATAATTAAAATATTTATGTAAGTTATATGTCGCTAGGAAAATAAACGTTATACATTCCTTAAAAAACTAAAAAAAGTAACTAATTTTGTTTTATTTATATAATTTTTAAAGAATTGAAAATGATTTTAATATTACGTTTATTTATTTTGATTGACAATTATTGTAATATTTTAAAATCCGTATAGACTGGTACAATGTATATTGAAAGTTGTAATGTTTAGGAGTAGGTACCTGTACCTATATAGTCGAATGCAATAGATATTGAATAAAAATAACTTATTTGTTAGAAACTGAAAATTCTTGATTATATTCTAAGGGACTTAATACAAATTGTTACGAAATATAATACAAAGTGTTCAAATCCTAATAGTTGATGACATATTTTAAATAAATATCCATAATATTTCTGAGAGTATTATAAAATATCTACAAAAATTGTAGTACTTTTTCGCAGTGAATTAAATTAAATTATATTGTTGTTTTAATTTTACTGGTTTTTTATATATTTTTAATAAATATCATAATTTTTTTAAGAGTATTAAAAAACATCTAGAGAGAGATAACAGGAACATCTAAAATATTAATTTTTTAGCGCATCTCGTATATCACAGTATTGAGAATTGATTTAAATTATATAGTGGGTGTTTAAATTTAACTAGAATTAATTATTTTTTTAAAATAAATAACATAATTTTTTTAAAGTGTCATAAAATATCTAGAGAGAGATAATATGAACATCTAAAAAAGTGGTTTATCATGACAATTAATAGTAATTTAATAAAACTGTGTTCTGTTTTTATTTTAATTATATATGTTTTTATATTTTATAAATGTTTTTTTATTATAACATTTTTCTGAGAGTATTATAAAATCTCTACAGTAACGGTTCTCACACTGTGGGGCGAGCCCTCCAGGGAGGCGTGTTAAGTTGGTAAGGGGGCGCAGTAAATTAAAAACAAAAGTAAGAAAACCTATTTATAAAATTTTTATTGCCAAATATTGTGCTACAAACTTTTTCTGAGCCTTAAAAGTTTTAAAAATCGTTAGAATATAAGGACTAACTGATAAGATGCGCTTGCTTTGTAGCCATTGAAAATGGCAATTTTTAAATCTTTTTCTAGTTGTAGCTTATTTGGATGTTTAGATGTTAACAAAGCAACAGCAGAAAATCCTGTTTTACAAGGACAAGACGTGGGGTAAACTAACAAAATCTGTATCGATTTGGATATTATTACTAAAAAGTAATTTAGAAGTCCTATGCAGAAATTTGATACCGAAATCTTTTTTAAGTGAGATGCTGGATGAAACGTCTATTAGTTAAAAAAAATTATTTTGATATTTTAGAGTTTGCGGGTTCGAGTGCTGCTTGATGTGATATTTTTTAATGTCACTTAATATATTCTTATTGGTATACTTTCTAAAATTACAAAAATTTCAAAATTTTTAATTTTTTTTTAAAAACATCTCATAGCTGTTCTACTTCTTTCATTGATAGGCCATTAGGGTTATTGTTCTAATGGATAACAAACCCAATTTCATTTGGACAAATTGATATTTTCTTTTGCAAAAAAGTATCGTCGGAGATTCGTACTTAGGTGCTTCATGGCCCTTCATGGTTTTTAACATTACAATTTTATAAAAAATTTTTTAGTGGAAAATACTAGATACTACTACAGTATGTGGAAAACCTATTAAAGCATTTTTCCATAAATGCATTTTTTTTAAAGATTTATTCTTTTCACTTTAATTCAATTATTTTCCCTGGATTTGTACAAAGCGTAGAGAAAATCTTTGATTTTAATGTCCTAGTTTTTATGTAGTTAACTATTTTAATACCTACTTTTAAAACAATATTTAGACTAGGGCTTAGAGACTTGGACGCTAAAGCTTCCTAATGAATTATGCAATGTATCCAAATAATATCTGAGTATTTCTTTTTTGCAAGCGCTTGCAAACTAGTGTATTTACTAGACAGGGCTTGGGCTTCATCAGCGCAAACCCCAACACAATTTTTCTATTGCAAATTCGCTGCAATGATAGCATTGCAATTCTTGTGATACTCTTACATAATATGATGTAAGAAATTAATTGAGATTCATTATTGGTGTCAGTTGCTTCATCAAGTTGAATACCAAATAATTTTCCAATTAGCTGAGATTCCAGCTGCTCCTGAATGTCAGCAGATGTATCCAAAATTCTTCGGCAAATTGTATTATTTGACAAAGAAATATTGTCAAGTTGTTAAGCATAGCTTTCACCAAGTTATTTTTTTCCATGTCATTGGTAGTGGGTAGAATAAGTTGCTCTGCAATCATGTGTGTTTTTTTACTTTGTAAGCCACTTTGTATTATGCTTACAAAGCTTTATCGTTCACTGCGAGCATTTTCTTAAAATTAGTTTTCAGTTTTTTAAATGATTCGCGTTAGTTTTTTATCGAAAAATTCACGCAGTTTACTGATATCTTTTTTTTGCAATGTTTCTAGATGCCTCTACAATTTATTGGGTATCAAGCCATCAGCAGCTAATATTTTTAAACAAATAATGCATTGTGGTTTTTCTTTTTCGCTAATTTCAATGCTACAATGCTGTAAAGCCCAAATTCCTGAGTTTAGACTTATATCCTCGTAAATGAGTCAAAGTACGAGGTTCTTTCTTTTGTACTCCCAATTAGTAATTTATTTATATAATTACAGCTTAGAAAATCTTCAGAGTTAGAGAACTTAACTTAAAAATTTCTTGTTCAACTTTAACTATTTGTAATGCAACAACCGCCTTAAAACAAAAGGCTACATCTGTAAACGCCCTTCTCTATTTATTGTCGCGCGTCTTGCGGCCGTAAAATTCGATGACGTTTGAAATCTTTCGTGAAACATCATCGTCCACCGCGCCAAACATATATGACAATACCAGCTGAGGCGCAAATTTTTTAAAATAAAATAATATGAGATAAAATTGGTGTTGTTTACCGCACCTCGTATAACCTAGAAAAGAATAAAAACGTAATAAAACTGTACTGTGTGTTTAAATCTAAATAGGTTTTGATTTTTATTTAAACAAATATCACTTCTTTTTTTCAAGAGTCTTATAAATGTTCATCGAAAAACGTATTGTTTTAGCGCACCTTGTATATCATGGAAAGCAACATAGGTTATAAAAAACCATTTAACTGTTTAAAATCTACCTTTATATTCTACTATTTTTTAAAATATATGCCTTTAATTTAATTAATGTTGCACAAATTTTGAAATTTAAAAAATACTTCTTGGAAATTGCATATATAAAATCACTTCCTCTACCACCAAAACAATTTGATATTGCGAACCTCTTCAGTTATTTTGTATCTGTATTAGATTTTTTAAAGGATATATTATAATTTTTTAATACCTATTTTAAAATCGCGAAGTGTTGATATATTGTTTTAGTTGCATCAGCTAAATTACAAAGATTCAATAACTACAAAATTTGGAAAAATATAATTAAAATACATTTTTAACGACATCCTTTTAGTAATACAAAAAAAAACTTAAAATTACTATTAAAAGTTTGTTATTATCATTAAATATTGATGTTTCTATCGAGTTTTTTATTTCTGTGGGTACACAAACATTTTTTATAACTTTATTTTTCTAATAACTTTTTATAACAAAACACCAATCTTATCAAGGACGAACTGTCTGTTTAAACAAATGAAAATTTTTTGCGAATGAGACATAATTTTTATTGAATTGCCTAATTCGGAATAGATAATCGCAAGATAACAGTAATTTGTTTATTATGTTCGAATTGTTAATAGTTATTATCGGCTAATCTTATACATATATAGGAAGGTCCGCCATCGTCATAACTTAAGATTTCTGTGTTAAGTTAAAAGATCATCAAGGACGTTTGGTCGAATAAAATAATCATTTTATTGGAAAGGCGTGTGTTAACCGTGGTTTATTCGTGTTCAGGATTGGACTATATGAAAAATCAATTTAATTGTAGTTTGTGACTAACTTTTTTAAATATTAATAAATATCTTCTAGCATAAATAACATAAAATGTACATTATTGAAATTTGTAGCGTCTTATCTCGTGTTTAAGCCAAAGATAAAAAAAATATATTTTCGCCGTGTTCTTTGTCTCTTTCATTCAGTGGAATTTTGTAATTGAATTTAAACCCATTTCCCGACTACCTAGAGCTCTGAAATTTTCAGGATAGCTAAGAACTGGATGACAATGCATGTTTTAAGTGTGTTTAGGCATATACCTACATCATAGATTTCGAAATTTATACTGAATTGTTATTAATTTAAATATGTATACATATTATCAGTTTGAAAGACTTCATATAAGCTTGGGGTGGCCTATTTGGATAAGCGGTTGAAGCGGTTGATTGTGACAATTCTGTTGAGTTATCGTAATAGGGTCGAACTCGCAAGAGAGAAGTTTTTTTTCTTTTTTTTTTGTTCTTATTTTAAAATAAACATAACAATGTTGCTGGACCTATTATTATAAAATAATTAAAATATTTATATATACGTTTGTATTTTGCGTATACCTCGTATATCATCCAAAGATTGAGAGTTTTCAAAATCTAGTTTTAAATTCAGATTTAAATTGATATTTAATTGAGAGTTATAATTATGTTGACTGAAAACAGCCGGACCTCTTAAGCTTAATTTGTCTAAACTTCCATTTATCAAAATCACCTATTTTATTCAACCATTTATAACGAAAGTAGGTACTTAAACAACACTATTAAATCGGTTGAATAGTTACATGACACTTGCCACTTAAGAAATCAAATAGCTGAATAGTGTAAACGGAAATTCATTATACTTGAATAGTTTTAGTAGTCATATAAGGCCAAATTTTAATTGAATTGCAAGTTTAATTGAAACGATTAACAGTGTGTAGGTAAACTTATTAAAAGAATTATTTAGTCAATTGTGTTATAAATATATCGATACCTATTAACAAGGACGCAGATTATATCGATACCTATTATCAAGGACGCAGATTATATGGATAGAACATATTATAATTAAAATAATAAAAAGTGTGAGGTGTCAAGGGACACCCGGATGGAACGAAGTTCCTTTCGATTAATTAGTGAAGGAATTAGTAATTTGTAAACACAACAGAGTGTTTATACACACATAAGCATTTATTATTGTCTGTATAAAATCTCTACTTACCTAACAGTTCGTTTCTTTTAACAAAAGTGTCCATTTATACAATACCAGAGCTTTAGATAACACATCTTTTTAGAATTACTTTTTATAATTTAAAACAGGAATTAACAATTCAATACAAAATTTTAAAATTAAAATATTTGACAGTAACTGACAGTTAAGGTAATTTGACGTAGGTACCTAAATAGTCAAGTTACGAACTATTTTTAAAATGTTTATCAATTTATTAATTTATAAAAACAGGATGAAATAAAATGTATTACTATTATAGTTAATTATTATTTTTTCTACAGTTTTTTCTTTTTAATGTACATTTTCTTTTAATTTAAAATAGTGTCTTTTTAATTGTAATATATCTATCTATGAGAGAGAGGGAGAGAGAGTTATTTATTTTTTGGTCTGTGAGAGAGAGAAACATGCGTGTGTCGTGTCATAGTGTCGTGACAACTTTTGGTATGAATTTTTTTTGGCTAGCTCCTAGCGTTAGTCGTAACTGTTCGTAACGCCCGAAAGGGAACTTCGTTCCAATAATCTTTATTTCCATAAATCTTCTTAATCACTTAATAATTTAGTATATTATATTAAAAAAAAATGTTCTAAATATGTATAAACATGTATCTTTAAATCAAATTTGATAATGGTTTTATATATATTTTTTGAAATTGTTGAATCACTATTCTTTCGTTTGTTTTTCTTTCTTCACAATACCATCTGGCAATTAATGGAACTGTTTGTTACAGATAGAGGTGTAATTCCTGTAACATTATTTTCAATTGTTCCTTAA
Source organism: Altica lythri (assembly GCA_964028335.1). Lineage (NCBI taxonomy): Eukaryota > Metazoa > Arthropoda > Insecta > Coleoptera > Chrysomelidae > Altica > Altica lythri. The sequence continues at coordinate 11,588,132 of OZ034805.1, read as the reverse complement.
TGTGATTTCCTGTTGTTCTATTTCTAAAATACCATATAACTACATTATTAAAAATTTGTGATTGCGGTCTCCTAACCGAATAAAATCTTAGACAGGGTTAGAGTTTAAAATTTTAATTTTCCATTTGCCAACTAATTCTTCTCTTAATAACGTCATATATAATTAAAAAGGAATTGATTATGTGTTCTACACGACTTGAGTAAAATCAAGGGATGATTAACATCGCCAAATAACCGCTTAAGTACATAAGCAGTTTCCAAACAGTTAAAGGCGTTATTGGCTATAAATAAAGATCACAGGTTCGATTTCTGTTAGATTTTCCCTAAAAAAATAAAAATAGAATACATGTTTTAAAGACAGGACACATAAAATAACATAGAGATTGATTATTTAATTACTAATGTGCCTTATTAACGTCAGATATACGACATAAGAATTAAATGGTTTTCTAGACGATTTGAGATGAACAAAGGTGTGAGCAAAAATGCGCTAGGTGCATCTGTGACCAAGCAGTTAAAGGCGCTATCTATTTTCATTAATATTTTATCAATAAATTTTGTTATAACTATTGCACTAGTAACTATAGAATTATTATTTTTATATTTGTTTATTTCATCATCTATTATTATTGTCCCGCTTATGCATATAAAAGTATTACTTATATAATATTTCAACATTTAGGAAATTATTTTAACAGAATAAATATTAGTAAACTATTAGGTAATCTTTTGATAAACATTAATAAATTTTCTAGTTTATTCAATAAACCTATTTGTTCTTTATTTTATAATTTTGTAAGAATTTTCAATCATTCATTTTACATTAGTAGGTATATAATAAAGATCACATTACACCATCTAAAACCAAGAAACGTATTTGATAATTCTTATATAATTTTAATAAAATAACATTATTATATTTTCAATAATAGCAAGTGAAATAGGTATATTGTTTATACTTATATAATTTTCGCGGCATAAATCTCAAATTTTCATCACGCTTCAATAATTTTTGTATGATATAATACCTATTTTGATTACTTTTTTTCTCGGCTTTTATAAAAACCGCAATTAAGGCATGCTCTACATTTTCTGTAGATGATTATTTTGGACAAGGTGTGGAAAGGACACCAACTTTTTCTAAATTAAATATTTAGTTTTAATAAGCTTAAATATAATTTATATTTGTTTAAGAAGGCTGACTTGTTTCTATTTGTTTATCTGCATGATACATAAATTTGATATAACTGAACTAAAAACATTTATAAAATAATTAATTGCTGTCGTCTTATAAGTTCTGCATTTGACCTAGAGGTTTTTTAAGGTGTCAATAGACTTGTTTTCTAAAATAACTGTTGTCAAACTAAATTATTGTTTAGCAACCGAATATAAGAGTATCAAACAAACTTAAAAATTGTAGTTTACGTAACAAGTCCCGAAAGTGGTCTTTTACTGGACGAGTGGGCAAATTGCAGGGCGAGCCGCAGGCGAGTCCAGTAAAAGCACTTTTGGGACGTATTACGTACAATATTTTTTTTAAAACGGGCATTGTTGTACCATAAACTTCTTATTATTCAGTTTACATTTTTATAACAAGAACTCTTTATTAACTAATTTTAACAATTTTTTTAACAATCATTAATTTTTGGTTTAAAATATTCCAATAACACATCCTCACAAATGCTAATCACCTTCTTTTCCAGGCACCACTTTTCAAAAATTTGGTATGTTTGTTCATATCGTGCCCGACGGTAATAAATCAAAAGTTGCTTGGGTGGCCGCCTTAACAATTTCATCTGGTATTATTTCATCTTCCATTAATTCACAATCAAATGCATCATTTTGAATATCGATTTTATAATAAATTTCACGTTTTCAACTAAATGTCAAAATATGTCAACTTATTTCATAGTTTTAAATATATACAAAACTCGGTTACTATAGAAACCAATTGACCGCTATCTTAGACTAACTATTTTATTGTTTGTTTCATTAAAGATAGGCCGAAAATTAAACAAAAATAAGTCCGATAAAAGCTTTTACTGGACTCATTTTTATTTTCTGGCCGTGTCCGACAAAATGAGATTGTCTGACCTAAAAATAAACCAGAAAGTACTAATTTTTGGCCAGTTTTAAAAAAATATATTATTGTTTAAATGCATTTATTGAATATTAAATCTGACCGTTTTAAATACTAGTTGATTTTGTTAGTTAAAATTTTTGGTGCCCTTGTTACCGGCCGGTAAAAGGAATGTGAGTAATAATTTTAATAGTTTCCAAAGTTATAAGTCATGCTATGCTGCTTACTTTCTTTTCCGGATATATAGTTCTTCACGATTACCACATTTTATATTACATACATCTAACAGTATTATAATTCTATGTAAATGTTTATTTAAAACAATAATAAATACGAACCCTGAATTTTATTTGCCATAAGTAAACGGCCGTATGGTTATAGACAGAAAAACGAAACTATAGTGGTGTATAGAAAATTATTAATTTTTAAGTAAACGTAGTATTCAATATAAATTGGTTAAGGGTCGAAAACACCACAGGAGTAAGTAAAAGTGGTGCTTTTAGCGATTGACTTCTTTGCTTAAAAAAGTATTTAAATACGCCTTTATTTAGCCAGAATATTTATTGGCTACCATAGCTCATCTGCTTTAAAGGCTCTATAATCCAGCAGGTTCAAGTCCAAAACAACCTGGACATTCAAATAGTCCCTTACGCAAGTGGCTAAAAAAATAAAGGAATTTGCTTTGGGTATCAGTGCATAAATGGTTTGTTGGCAACGAGATTGTTAATGATGTTGGAAAAAAGGAAGCTTGTATTCTTTGATCGCACTTGAACCTCTCTGTGACATTCTTAAAGGTTTGTTGGCAACGAGATTGTTAATGATGTTGGAAAAAAGGAAGCTTGTATTCTTTGATCGCACTTGAACCTCTCTGTGGCATTCTTAAATTCTGCGTTATGAATTAACTTCGTAAATGGAAAAAGGAACTTAGAAGAGCCTACTGGAAAAAAAAAATCCAAGTCCACGACAAGTAAAAAGGTTAAAAGGACCTTCACTGCGCTACTCCAAATTACTCTTAGAACCCAGAGTAATCGCAGTAATTTCATAAAATACTGTCCACTGATGTACCATTTCTGTAAAATGGGCACAATGAACAGTGGAATATTCGATTTTGTAAGTATGATAAAAAAATATATGATCTGTAACAGCAAAGAAATGTTTCGCCTTCGACATAAATATCTGGGACAGGTCTTCTTAGGGTATGATCAGCGGAAAAAAGACTTTTCTAAAAGTTTAGACCTCAGGGACTCATAATTGGATGTAGGGTATACACATAAGAACTTTTAGGTCGCAGTGTAGGTCACCTGATATAATATAAATATATTTTTCATAGTTATATAATCCCCAAGGAGAGAAAAGTTGGAAATATATTTTTTTTCTTTGATACTTCTCGTAAACCATTGAAATTCCTAAATGAGTGCTTTTATTTTTATAAGGATTCTTTCGAAAGGTATTGTTGCATTTCCACCTTCGGTTATGGATGCAGAGCATTACTGGCAGCACATGTGCTGCATCTACGACACCAATCTTTAACATCGTTAAAGCAATTTTCCCAGTAAAGTCTCTCTCGTACCTTTTGCAGCGTTTTTGTGATACCCAGATATAGGTACTCCAGAACTATCTGTATCTGTTTTAAAATTTTTGGTACGGTATTTTTTGGGACTACTATTTGTTTCCTTGTATCCAAGCCTTCGGAATTTTCTAAAAGTATTTTAAGGAGCCCATCGTTCAAAATTAAACATGATCTAACCTTGTTAATACATACTAGAAGATTCTAGAATGCATAACCTAAAAACAGTCTTTTAAGTAAAGGTCCTTTTTTATTTTTTAACATACGTGAACAATATTTTTCTAAAACTTTTTTCTTTCATACATACCTTTATAACAAATATTTTACTCTAGGAAGGAAAATGTTATGAGCTATTTATTAGATCTTTAATGTATTTAAATAGCATGTAGAATGAATTTAAAAGTATTAAGTCAAGCATAAACTAAAAATATTTAACAAAGTCCCAATTATTCAATTCCTACCCAATGTATTTATTAATTTCAAACAGAAAATTAAAATATTTAAATTACAATGATTACATGCAAAACGGAAGGAAATCAAGAAATATAGGTATCTAATTACTTGCATTTATTAACTTATATTACACTAGTTAATAATTATTACATGAGAGTCAGTTAACTTTCCAATTACAAAAAAGAAATTTAATAGTGTAATACTTGTTGTGGCTAAAATATACATATTTTGCCGTGCCTATATAGCATATTTTATAATCAGCTCTTTTAATAAGTCTTCCTGAGTTTTTAGATACTAAAAACCTGGAAAACGGAACTTTAATTAGCTATGTTTTTATCTTTATTTATATATTTATATTTAATATTTTTTGAATGATGTCTCTTATATGCTTTTTTATGTGAGTGCAACAAATCGGCTATGGTTTTTAACTAATCCGGGAAAACAACTTTTTTTATAAAAGCCGTCATTGCAGCCCAATAAGGCTTATTGTACTTTTTGCATTGGTTTACGACACCTATTTTATAACTTTGGTAGTGGTCTAAAGAATAAGTGCCACACGTTTGTAAAGTCACTCTAAATTTTTAAAACATTTAAAACAGATACTGATTCACCGAACTGTACTGGGAGGTTCATAGTAGAGGGCGTTTTAAATCAAAGAATAGAATATTTTAAATCTGTATTGCGTTTTTCTCAAAAATGTCAAAATATTTTGATATGAAATTTTAGTCATGAATAGTTCGTTTCATTTTACGTGGTAGACGCATGTGTTTATTACAAAAATTATTTTTTTTCTCTATAACAGTATAAACCATCATAATTTTCTTTAAGTTATCATTTATTCAAATTAAAAGTATGCGTCTACCACGTAAAATGAAACAAACTATTCATGCCTAAAATTTCATATCAAAATATTTTGAAATTTTTGAGAAAAACGCAATACAGATTTAAAATATTCTATTCTTTGATTTAAAACGCCCTCTACTATGAACCTCCCAGTACAGTTCGGTGAATCAGTATCTGTTTTAAATGTCGGGGTTAATTTATACCTGACAAAATTTTTACATTTATTCTCTGTATTGGGTTTGTTTGAGTATCGTTGCTCTTTCTAGGTTTCGCGCCAAAATGTTGGAGTATATCACCTTAATGTAATTTAATATATTCTTGTTTGTATACTTTCAAAAAAATTTGTCAAGTTGTCAAAAATCCCATGAGAGAAATCTCAAATTATCGGTTACTAATGGGTGATTCTAAGTTAGCTTTATGACAAATATTACTACAAGATGCTTAACCTCTTCTGCCACTTGTATTTTATAGTATTAACCCTTAGAGGATCCGTGCCTTTTAACTCATTTTTTTGGTAGAAGTCATAAGTTAAGACTTTTAAAACCAACCAGTTAAAGTTTATTTCATGACTGCATTTAGAGCCTGTTGAATTCTATCTTTTAATTTAGTACAAAATTTTTGTGAGATAAGATAACAGGTCATTTGCATAACTCACAACATGCTTTCTGTTATTGTGCGGTCGTACTATTAGCTTAGTCATAACCAGAATCAAAATTAGGGATGCTAAAACTAATTAGAAAAACATATACCTATATAATACGTCCTTACTACAATAGTATATTGTGTATCTAGTAGGAAAAGCGATACATTCCCGGACGACAATGTAAATTGTTGGCCGAGGCATCTAGCCGAGGCCAACAAACATTGAGAGTCCGGGAAGTTGCTTTTACTACGAGATACACATACTATTTTTTCTGAAATCGCGATAAATATAATCGTAAATTAAGAAAGTTTTATATATGCATAACTGTTTTTGATATCATCTTATTTTCCATGAAACCGTTTTGTTGATATTGTTTGTTTATCATTGTTGATTAGTGTCACAAAACTGTCAGTTCGGTTAGTTACATATTGCTTAAAATATTTTAAATTATATTTAAAATGGACAGTGACGATGATGTCCAGAGGTGCAAAACGCCTCCAGAGTTACTAAAACACTACTACTAATGTGGTTTTAAATTTATTGCCAAATAAAATCAGGGCGCTTAATATGAATTTGCTTATATACGTTTTATGGATCATTCCCGTACACAGGTACGGACAAAATATTCCCGTACAGTTGGTTGCCCAGTAACGGACTAAAATACAAGAATAGTGTATTTTGCGACTCGAATTTGATCCGAGAAACTAGACATTTCCAAGCGATTTCAGAAAAAAGTGATTTAAATAACAGTTTGTGATATTTTATCCACAGTTTGTTTTCGTGCTAAAATTTTTATATAGGTATAATCTGATAAGGGTGCAATAATGCTTTAATGTATTCGAACCGCACCTTCAGGAAGTAGAAGCAATGATAATATTTCTTGTGGTATAGGCATTTATATTTTTGCGATTTTAATAAATTAATTGTAAACAACTGAAAGGTTTTTAAATCCACACTTACAGCTTATCCTTTTTTTTTAATCAAGGTTGCTAACATTCACGTACCGGGAGTCATAATTTAAGCTTTAATTGCTCATCACGAGGTGAAAGGTTAAAGGAAAACGGAAATGTACGTACAAACGTATAAACAATAATATATAAAATCGATAATCAAATTTACAAATTGCACTTTTATAATATTATTCTCGACCTTACTTTTATAGAGGCGTGTCGATTTTTTTAAGGTTGTTTGGCTTATTTGTATTGTTTAATGTATCTTCCATAAGTTATCTATTAAAGAGTAGGTTACTATATTTAACTTGCGCTGGAAATGTTTAAAATTTAAATAAAATTTTTTACTGCTTTCTGACAGGTGTATTTTTTTTGTAAGAATGACGATATTAAATGTTATAACAGTAATAATAAAAAATTTGAAGTATTTTTTGTTTTAGAAGACTAAAATTGATTTTTACGCAAAATAATAATACTTATTTCTAAAAAATTTAAAAATTTCACACTCATCAAAGATATTTTAAAAAATATACTGTTTAATAGAAACTATTATAAAATCAATAATATACATACAATAATAAGAAAAAGAAAAAAACAAATAAAAAAGTGCAGATTTGAGTAAACCTTGTAAATATATAATTCTCATCTCATTGTTGTAATCGTAATACATATATTTTATTGTTTTTAAAGTGATAACTTCTTATGGGAGGGTAACTGATTTTTAGCGTAACGCGTTGAAAAAAGCGTTTATCATAACGCGTTGTTTATCGTTGTTACACGCAGGCGCAGTGAAACATAATAATATCATTTCTCTCTCTCTCTCTCTCTCTCTATGCTTTTCCCAATGTAAGTTTTAAGTATATTTGAATTTACCGTGTTATACGGTATTAATCTGTCACTAAATACAATTCATTACTTTTTGGAACTAAACTGAACTAAACTGAAAAAAATGTAATAGTAAAAACTGTAACGAAAAACACGTCAAATGAGACGTGCATCAAATACATTCTGGAAGTTATTATAGGTAAGTAGGTGGTTCGGTGGTCCATTGATAAAATGCTCGCTTGCCACGCGGGCGGCCCGGGTTCGCTTCCCGGCTGATGCAAGCTTTTCCCTTTTTTTTTTTATTTATTTACTCATTTATTCAAACAACAGGTTGTCTAAGAAGAAATGACAGTCTGATTAGCCTAATTTTAGCATAAAAAAAACTTGTTTTGGTGGTTTCATTTGTGATAAATCTTATAAAAATTGATTATAAAGTGTGTTATTAATGTTATTGATAATATAGATAAGAATTTAAGTTTTAAGTGTGTATTAAATAGCAATCATGCCGTTTCACGTAAAGGGTTGTTGTATTGCGAATTACTACGTGACTGATTAGAAATTTTGAACTGTCATAGTAAAAAATTTTTGTATCGTAATTAGTGAAAATTGTAGTGATAAATTTTTTTTCAGAATTTTCAAAATTTTCTTAATATTTAAATTTTTAAATTTATACACATTATCATATTAATGTACATAAAATTTAAGTAATAGACAAAGTTTTTCTCAAGTTAAAAAATTTCAATATTCAATAGTTCAACTTGGATTAGTTGAAGTTATCACTTCTGCCGCGCGTCCTGAGACGCACACGTTTTTTTAATTATTTTTACACAATAAAGAGATAAAGAAACGATATGGTAGGTATATAGTTTGTATTTTTATAGTTACTAGTATTTTTTAAAAAGAATACATTTTTTTCTATTTGCATATTATAGGTTTTATATATCCAGGAAATAATTTGATGCTTATTAAAAATTGCAGTATAAAAGTGTATTTATATCATATAAAACAATAGAAATTTGTAAAACTGGTGTATATGTCTTTGAAACTATACCAAAATAAAATGAATAGTTCTTTTAACAAACAAATTTGTATTTTTATATTTGTATATCTTTGTGCAAAAAATACACAAATTTTTATAATAAAATTCATATCGAAGGATAAGATAAAGATATAAAATTAAAATGTTTTACAGCACCTGTATAATACAGATTTCAAAAAGTGGTTGATTTTTTGAAAAGCATATGTGTTTCATTATTAAAAAGGTATATCACAAAATCGATAAACACAAATAAAAAGCCTCTAGAAAGATGTTTCGGCATAATTTTTTCATGTTTTTTGTTTGTGAATAATACCAAATACTTTAAAAAAATAAGGAGTTAAGATAACTACAACGAATTTTTTTGGTCTCTAAAAGAAAATGAGAAAAAAGGTTTAATTTCAAAAAAGCAAAATCGAAAAGAAAATTGATGTCTTTAATAATCCGTGTTCATCGCTTTAGCCCTATGTACATCTGTGAAAAGTTGACATGGTTCTTATTAAATTATTAATAGTGTCTTGCATTAATAATTGTAATGTTTCCACGAGATTTCTCACCCAGACTTACGTCTGGTGAAGATGCAGGTTAAAATTTAGCACCTTTCGTATTGCTGTCAGCATATCGCCGCCCAAAAACATTATAGTTCTTTGTTAAAAAATTTAAATCGGGCGTGAAGTCTTTATATTGCAGTTACAATTTTTGAAGTTATACTTCTATTCATGCCCTCGGTGGAAAAGATTTGTGTACAGTTAAACGGGAGAAATCATTACGTATGTAATGGTGTGAGTAAGAGAGAGACAGACACACTTATAAGGTATATTGGTCGGTAAAAACAAAGATGAAGTATTTAGTCATAACTATAAGTCCTTTGACTACCGTTCCAACATTCAGTACATTGAAAAGGGATAGATATACAAAAAGCAGTCAATTTATATATTTGGTGTTTTTGGAGTCGCTGAACACGAATATCACGATTCCGAAAGTCTCCGCGGCACTTGGTGTCTAAGGTATTTACCTCTTCTCCTGTAAATTCTGTACGAAATCAGTGCACACTTGGTACTCGGTGGTTTTTTAAGTCGCTAAATACGATTATAATAATGGATGGCGATGATGTTCGAAACACTGGGTGCTTAAGACGGACCTCGTCTTCAGGAATTTTATGCAAATTCGATACAATAAAAATGTGCACACGGTACTAGGAGGTTTTTATCACGAATATCATATAATGAGTTTTCTAAATCATTCGCATACAAATTTATGAATACATGCGCGTGCATAGAAGTATAACTTCTGCCGGCAGTCCCACTGACTGCCACACTAGTTTTTTTTTAACATTCACATCAGTAGCGCCAAGAAATTGTTGGTGCAGCTTTAAATGGGTTCTTGTTCCAGCAATGTGCTTCCTGATTTTTAGTTGAAACTTTATCTGTACCTGTTCTTGAGAGTTCTAAATACTGTATGTACATATAATTTCGATACAATACTTTAAGTAATGCCTAAAAATTACAATGAGAGTAATATTCCGTTATCTCTGCTTATTTGTCTAATATTCACTTTCGTTTTGTTTTGGATTAAAATAAAATGGCAAAAAAATTATTCGGCAACATAAATAAGTATCATATAATTTTATATAAGACTGTATTAAAAATTTAAATAAACGATAATCATAATAATCGATGTGGTTTCAACTAGTTCTTGGGTTTGTTTAGTTTGTTATAGTTAGTTTTATTAATATATTACCAAACTGCCTAGTTATTATTATATCATACTTATGACTCCACCTTAAGCGGTGCGCCACAATATTTTTTTGATAGATTGATACCTGTTATATAATCCAATCATACATATTTTATTGTTTTGTAAGTAATAAACAATAAATATTATTTATTAAATGTAACACCAACCAACGTGGGCAGCATAGAACCTGCTTCGAATACCTCTACTATTTTACAATTTGTTAATAATTGTCTTCAATACAAATTCTCTGTATTTTACATTATATAAATAATAAATATTGATTTCTAATAAAAAATCTTAGATTATTTGTAAAGAGTTTTCTATTCCATTAATTTACAGAAGAAGGAAAAAACATATATTAGTAATTAAAAATATAAAATATATTATTAAATTAAGTTTGTTTCTTAGTTTTCTACAACCGGATCGGTTGTCGTTTTCAAAGATTAAAAATATGTAATATTTCTTCTTGCAATGGTTCTTAGATTAACAAAAATAATAAAAAATTTTAAAAACCAATGCCGGAAAACAATTTAAAAAATTATTTTTATTTTGTTAGTCATTTTCAGCTTTTAGAAGACGGTCCTTGACAAGTTTGACATATCAATTAAAATAAATTAAATAAGTAAGGGTCATTTTTAAAAAATTAATTTATTATTTTTATTTTAGTGGCAAAAGTCCCCTAATAAAAGAAGAAAATTAATTGGTGATTTAGTTTAATAATTTAAAATAAATTATTATTAAAATAAAATGTATAAAATATAAGTATTTTTTTACATTTATTAAATTTAGATAAATCAGTATTCATTTGTCAGATTAGTTCTTCTTAATGAGCTGGAAACCGTATTTTCGTGATTACCATTTTAATTAGTATTAAATCCTACTGCTATGTTTAAACACAATTCTTTTTATTATGTAACGATAATAAATAACCTTTATGTAATTTGGTATTTATCTAATGAACTTTAAAAATCTTTAAGGATGTTAAATCAGTTGATATAATTACCAATGAATAAATTTCATAATATCTATTAATTAAATCGAATTTTAAACTAAGTTGCTTTTATTATGTAAATTTAATTATTTTTTTATAAAAAAAATCAATCGAAATTATTCGTAATCGTGACGGTTGCATTATTTTTTTTTAATAATTAAATATATTAAAATTTCGGACTCGTTTCAAATTCTTTATACTTATAGCATTTTTTTAAATTTCAATGCAATTTTACTATACTCGTAAGTACACCAAATAAATAAATAAGGATCGGTACATTTAGATACTATTATTTAAAAATTGTATCAGTAGACCAATTAAAGATATGTAATGGCGTAAGTAAGAGGGAGACAGAAACACATAAAGGTATATAGGTCGGTAAAAACTAAGATTAAATATTTACTACATGTTATTAGTCCTTTGAATACCGATAAAACATTCAGTATATTAAAAAGAGATAGATATACAAAAAACAGTCTAAGCTAATGTTTTAGTATTATAATGACGTATCACTTTGTGTTTGACAGATTATTTTATTATTATGTCACGTAGTACCTATACATATTAAGTTTAGTATTTTATATTAACAATAATATTCAGCAATGAGTATTGTATTGTAGTCTATAGTACCGGAAATTATAATGTATTTTATAAATATTCATTCATAATTTTCACAAAATTATTTTAAATATTTTTATATTCATCGCATTATATGCGTATAAGTTACTTCTTGGGAAATTTTCGAGTTTAACTTTTTATGACTTGGCGTGAATACCTGGTGCAAGGGGTAAAGAAATACGCTACCTACGTGACTTCTTCTTGAAGTTTCGCAATTAAAAGGTAGTTTTTATATAACTTTCTTTCTTCGTTCTTTCTATATTTCTATTTTCAAAATATTTGATACTGCACACGTTGGCGGCACTGATTAACCTTATAGGTAGTTTTTACAAATGTTAGTTAATATTATGTACACACGTTTTATATTTTCCCAACAACTGTTTTTTGATTTTGATCGATAAGCGATATTTTGTACCATACTATTGAAAATATGAATAGTATTATTATATTTATTTTTTGGCTGTACATTTTAACCTATAAAATGGACACGAAACGTCGGATTTATAGTATAGTAGGTCCATGCTTTAGGCATTTAAAGATTCCCAAACAAGTTCTAAACCCGGGCGCGGGCATACAAATATAACTTCTACCGGCAGTCCCAATGACTGCTACACCCATTTTTTTATATATATTTTTTCTGTTTTTGTTTTTTTTACCATTTTTACTTATTTTCCTGTTTTTCGTTTTATTTTGTTTTTAACTTCATTTTCTTATTCCTTGTTCTTATAGAATTTTTACGATTTCTTTCCATTGTTAGATTTCGTTCATTTTTTTTTCTTTTTTTACTTTTAATTCAGCTTTTTTACCCATTTTTTCCATATATCTTCCTTTTTTTATTATTACTGTATTCATGTTTTTTTTTCGAATGTTCACATTGTTTGTTTTTTCCTTTTTGCGAGTTTTTTACGTTTATTTATTTTTAATTGTTTTTTCTGTTTTATTTTACTTTTTTAATATTAGTTTTTGTCAATATTTCTTTTAATTTTCATCGATTCTTTCTTTTTTTTTCAATTTTTCCTGTTTATTCGTGTTTTTCTTTTTTGATTTTTTTTTTAAAATGTCTGTTTTTTAATTTTTTGTTTTTTATGTTATTGCTATTTACTCGTATTTTTGTTTCTTATTTTTATATTAAGATATAAATTATAATTTTATTGTGTAGCATTTTAGGATCTGTACAAGCAGAACACAGTTTTTAAACATTTAGCAGAAATGAATTTAAATAGGATAAGTTACTTAAATACATATTACTTGTGTATAGTATAATCAGTATCAGTATTTTTTTGTTATTAAATATAAAGATATTTTTTCTTAACAAAAGAAAGTTGAAATTACCTTCATCACCTTCTAATTCACACACCGGTTTATTGAAATCTGTCAAATAAATAACTTTCAGTTACCACAAAAGCCATATTTTTCAGATTGTTAACTTTTTATTGACATCCTAAACCATGACATATCGAATAATAAATTACAAATATCTTGACAAATAACACTAACTAAAAATAAATGCATATTTCCATGTAGGTATTCTACAATCATATATTAGTTGTATCTACCTAAGCAGTGAAAGCTAAACGTTTTTTTTTTATAAAATTTGTGCATTGATCGTGCACAAAAGAAACAAACTAGGTTCTTGCTCTCGATGTTTATGGGTGCTGTCAATTATAAAAAGGCAAATAGTTGCATAAATATCCACAGTACCGTATCAAGCTCAAAAATGATTTTTATAATTATATGATGAATACGAATTTTAAAATACTGGATTTGAAACAAGTTTCCAATAAGTAAAATATATATACAAACAATATAACAAGTACTGTCGAATTAAAAGAATATAATTTTTAAAATATTTTAATAGAAGATTCTATAAAGAAGTCACTTAGGATATGCAGCTTTTACTTTTAATTATTTTAACCGTTGAGAATGTAAGGATGCATCTAAATTTTCAAACTAATATCATTAACTGCGGTACTACAAACACCCAAAAATGGAATCATCTATAATTTTTCATAAATTGTGAGATATATAAACGTTTTTTTGTTTGTCAATAAAACTTACATCTTTATATATGAAATAATCCATGCAGCAATAAAAAATAATTAGTTGACAAAATAATTTTAACTGTATTTTGTTTCTGAAACGAAATCCTTTTTTTATGACAAAAAGCAAAAAGAAAAAGAAGCTTCTATGTAAGCTTTTATGTACCTATTTGCGTTAACAAGCTTCTTATTATAAATCGTCAATATTATCTTGGAGTCTGTTTTCTCATTTCCCTAATGTTGCCTTGTTTCAATCATTCTTTTCAGCTGGTCCTACAATTGATATGATTTAGGTCTGGTGAATAACCACACCAGTCTAAACCAGTGACATCTTTTGTTTTAAAAATATTTTCTGGCCTGTCTGCTTCTATATAGTGCAGCATTATCATGCATAAATATAAAATTATCCTTGAAGTTCTTTAAAGCCTAACGTTTCTATATTAAACACAAAATAATAAATAACATCAGTCGTTTTGTTTTTATTATTACACAACAAAACGCCTTATATTAAAATTTAATACAAAAGGTTTTTTTAAGCTTATTTATACATACATAATCATTCTATATGTGGTTATATACTTATTATTGATACTTTTAGTAATTTTTTCTTTTTCTCAAAAAATAATTGCCCTGTCACTAAAAATTTTCCTTTTAATATTGACCTGAACCCGTAATATAAAGATTTTTATAAGAAATCTCAACTTGAGAAGATATTACAAAATAGAGCTTACCCTAATGCACTCATAATTTAAGAAATGATTACTGATTTAATGGAACAAATACTTATCTAAGTACTTATTTTTTAATTAAATCTCCCTAAACTAACTACCTATTTATTAGCGTGGCATCTTATTAAAATTATATCTGAACATTTCTCCCATCAATTATTTTAATTTAATAATCCCATAATACATCAACTGTAAACAACTGATTTTTACGTGAGTTAAATGGATTTACAGGGAAATATCTATTTAAATAAAAAAAAAATATTATGTTACTACAAATTTTCCTTAAGACAACTCTGAAAGTTGTATGTAGCTTTCCGGAAGCTAGTATGGGTGAAGGTAAACGATTTCTGCCGTTAATGAATGCTAGAAATAGTGTTATATTTATTATGTAATGTTTAATAAAGTGTATTGATCGAGCAAGGCTTGTTTCCTTGCATTTTTATTTGTTAAGGTCGGGGTAGGTAGAACTACTACATACGTAGTGCCATATAAATACTTACATAGTACATTGCGCGAATTAGATTGTTTAACAATGACACAAATGTATCAGAAAAACCCACACAAGTACTTTTTATTTTAATTGATATATTCATTTCATTTGTATATTTCTTGCTATATAACTAGTAGATTTATTAAATATGAATATTAGAAATTGTAGATTAGAGTGTACCCCATATATCATTGACAGTAATGGAAATAAAATTGATTTTTTAAATTTTTTTAAATGTATTTTTATATTATTTTAAACATATATAGATAGTATACGTTAAAATCCCTGTTATTTGGGCGCACCCTTAAAACTAATACCTGTTTTAAAAAACTAGTTTGTGATAGATAATTTATGTAGAGTTTAGGTAATATTTTTAAAGGAATATTTAAATTTTCCTTTATAAATTACAACCACAAATAAAAAAAATAAATATATTTTATAAAAAAAGGTTAAAATTACGTTACAAAAAATTTGAAGAAAACATTTTAACGGTAGGTACATATACCAAAAAATCGGTATAGTTGGCATTGCTGCTCACCATTTCTCAAACACGAAAACGTCTGCAAACTGGAGCGAAATGCGTTACAAAGGACTCCGGAAGAATATTGAAAAAAAGGTATTTAAATTGGATTTTATAAGTAATGTAATTGCATTATATTTGGTTGGAAAATTAAAACTATGTGTGTTTTGTGAGTTAAACATCTCAAAGTAAATAAAATATTCGTGTATCGTACCAGATACAGAAAGTTAAAATCTTTTAAGGAAAAAGGATTATCTTTATCTGACGACCTGTCTAAAGAAGATAGAAGAAAATTAAAGATTTTAAGAAAACATTTAAAAAGTACTAAAGATCAAAATTTAGAAGCAAA
Source organism: Altica lythri (assembly GCA_964028335.1). Lineage (NCBI taxonomy): Eukaryota > Metazoa > Arthropoda > Insecta > Coleoptera > Chrysomelidae > Altica > Altica lythri. Next base: position 11,572,264 of record OZ034805.1, on the reverse strand, counting down.
AATTAGAGGATTTAAATAAATAATAATCAACAACGAAACTTATACCGCAGAAGAATTGGAAAACAAAGAAAGTGAAGATAGCAGTGGCGATAGCAGCAACGACGAAGGAGAAACAGAAATCGGGAAAGCCAAAAAAAGGAAGAAGAAGACCAAATTAATCTATATCTTGCCCAATCACCACCAGAAGCAGTAAAAGAGAAAAAATTTATGAGTCTTAATGATTAATTAATAGAAATTATACTATTTACAAAATATTGCATTATTTATTTTCTATTAATTTTAATTATATATTTTTTTCTCTTTATTAAAATGGATTTTATTATTGAATATAAAAATGAAACTATTATTGCTAAAGAAATAAAAACCGTAAAATATTTCAAAAATTATGTCACAATACAAGATTTTAAAATGTTTCATATGAATATTCGAAGTGCTGTTAAAAATATTGATGAGCTATTTATTCTTTTAAACATAATATCAGTTGATTTTCATCCTATAATTCTAACGGAAACCTTGCAACTATCTGATCCAAACTTATTTTACCTCCCTAACTATGATACGTTGTATAATGAGGGAGACTTAAATAGAAACGATGGGGTGTTATGTTTTATTAGATCAAATTTAGTGTATTCAGTTTTAAACATTCCTATAGGTAATATTAAATGTTTATATATGCAAGTAAAATCGAACAAAACTAAAATAAATGTCGAAAAAGATTATTCATGTCCTCAAATGTGGTGGTTCAATATACAAAGGAACAATGAAACACAAAATCAATCCCACACATTTTAATGGTGTAAAATAAAATATCAGTTGGCGACTAGTTTCGGCTACCAAGAGCCATCTTCAGGCCTAGTATAAATAAAATTTTTTGGAATGATGATATTACAGGTCACATAAAGGTATTCTATAGACTCCATTTTTGACTCTTTTAATTCTCCATGTTTAACAAGAACCATAAGTTTAACAATCTTAATAATTTTGTCATTATATTCGGATTTTTCATATCTCCGAGTTTTACATTAACAATAGTTCTTCCTGTTCTTCAAAAAAATTTTTTGTGTACTTGTGTTCTATGGACGTTAATCAATTGTGTTATTTTGACCACGCCGGCCTTCTGGAGTTTATCTATGAAGTTCCGCCAGCTATTAATTCATCACTTTTATATTTTAACTTTTCATACATTTGATTTGTTAAAATTTCGATTGTGCAAACACCATTTTATGCTGAAGACCGAAATTTTACTTGATCTCAATCTATGGATTTATATAGAATACCTTTATGTGACCTGTAATATCATCATTCCAAAAAATTTTATTTGTACTAGGCCTGAAGATGGCTCTTGGTAGCCGAAACTAGTCGCCAACTGATATTTTATTTTACACCATTAAATTGTGTGGGATTGATTTTGTGTTTCATTGTTCCTTTGTATAAAATAAATGTAACTGCAATATATCGATCACCAAGTAAGTACATCTACTAATACATTTAATATAGAAATTTTAAATTATCTAAAATCCTTAAATAAAGATAATAATACAGTTAACGTAATTACAGGTGATATAAACATGAATATTCTAGATGAGGATGATGACTGCGTTAGAGAGTATAAAAATATAATGAATTATTACGGATTTGTATCATGTATTAATCAATACCTATACAAGACTGCCCAGTAAAAGTTGCCTAGATCACTTTTGGATACAAAGTAAAATAGGTTCTTATAAGTTAAATATTAGATCATTGAAAACCTTGCCAACAAAATACCATATGTAGACAACTATAAAGATAATGTTCACTCTTCTGATAACTCTATGTTCTTATTTCCGGTTAAAAATTTAGAAGTATTTAATATAATAAAAAGTTTAAAAAATAAAAAAGCTCCAGGATTGGACCAAATACGAGCTAAAACTTTTAAAAGTAATTGCTGAAGAAATAGTAACTCCTTTAACGTACTTAATAAATAAATCTTTGGATACAGGTTGCTTTCCAAAAGCACTTAAGTTTGCTGTTATAAAACCACTTCACAAAACAGGAATTAAGCTTAATATAGAAAACTATAGGCCAGTATCTCTGTTATCAAGCAATTCAAAAATTTTGGAAAAAGTGTTAAAAAAAAGACTTTGTGATTTCTTAAAGAAATTTAAAATTATCTCTGACACACAGTATGGATTTACAGAGAGAAAATCAACAGATGATGCAATTAACGAATTGACATCCTACGTATACAAGTATTTAGATAAAAAAACTCCAATTGTAAGTGTATTTCTTGATCTTTCGAAAGCATTCGATAGTGTGTTACAAAAAATTATTGGAAAAGTTGGAAAAGTGCGGAATTCGTCGTAAATGTTTTAACATTTTTCAAAGTGACTTAATAAACAGAGAACAGCAAGTTCAAGTAGGCAATGTTATGAGTTACAAATAATCAGTAACTGTAGGTGTTCCTCAAGGAACAGTCCTAGGACCGGTCCTCTTTAGCTTATATATAGATAGTTTATTAAAAATAGATACACCTGGAAAAATAATTGGGTTTGCTGATGACATAGTTATATTATGTAAATCGTCATCTTGGCAGGATCTAAAAAATAAAGTAGAAAATGAATTTTTAAAAATGGAATACCTTTTGCTTCGTATAAAACAGGGCTTCCATCATTTGGTCCCCTAAAACTTCTAAATCGTCTTCGGTTAAATATCTTATCATTGACAGACATATGAGATGGGATTTGCACATCAAACAACTTATACCAAAACTACGCGGCCTTTTACCTTTTACCTTTAGATATCTAAGCGACTTCCTGGACTTGAAAAGTTTAAAAATTATTTATTTTTCTCTGGCACAGTCATTGTTGTCGTATGGAATTATAGGATGAGGAGGAGTACATGAGAATAAATTATATTAAAAGATGTCCATGTTATACAGAAATGGATTCTAAGAGTAATATTTAAAAAAAAAAATCTTTATCCCAGTGAGTCCGGTGTGCTTAATTTGAGACAACTCTATTTCCTAAAAATTTTACTTTTTATAAAAAAATCTAAAATCTCTTTAATAACTCACGAACACACCTATAATACACGTAGACCTGAAGCTATATTATTTCCGCGTTCAGATAAATCCATTAGCCAAAGATTTAGCAACTACCTAGCACCCCGACTTTATGCTTTAATATTAAAAGAAATAGTTTTATTTCACAGATTCAAAAGTAACCTCAAAATTTGGCTTCATCAACAGGATAAAACATACATAAATAATATTATAAATCAAAATCTTTAGAAAAGAAAAAAATATATACGTATTTACTTCTTTTTACTTTTGTTATATATTTGTATAATAGTATTAATTTACTCTTGAAATTCATGATTATGTCACTATTCCTGATTATGTCTCTATTCCCGATTATGTCTCTATTCCCGATTATGTCTCTACTCCCGATTATGTCTCTATTCTATTCCCGATTATGCCTTATCATGTTTTGTTTATCGACTTTATATTATATTGTTATTATTATTTTTCTTAATTTGTTTTATTTTTTTATTATAATTACTTATTTTACTGTAAATAATTGGGCATTTAGTTATATCACGTACAAGTACTAAATATCTTTTTAGTACTTCTGTAATTAATTGTTTATTTATACCTATCTACATATTTTGTGCATTATAGTTCAAAGAATAAATAAACATTATTATTATTATGATTATTATTATTATAACTCATAACAATAGTACTGGTGACGTTGCCAACTGCTCTAATGGTTCAAAAAATAAACGACGTTTTTCACTTAGCAAAAAAGTTCGATAGAGTATAGTATATTGTAATACAAGTGTTACAATGACAGAGGTTTCGTAGTACGAGTTCAGTTTGTGAAACGAACCGCGAAGCGGTGAGTTTCGCAAAGAACGAGTACTACAAACCGTCATTGTAACTCGAGTGTTACATACTATTTTTTATAATGAACTTTTAAAAGTATAAAAAATAAATAAAATGAGAGTTTTTCGAAATATTTAGTTATGTTGGCAATCTTGACAGTTTTGACACTTGTCAGTTTTAATGATTTTAAATTAGAATGTTTGTCAAATTTGTATAAAATATTCCGAATTTAGCAATAATGCTGATAATGTAGTTAATAATTTACTACAACATACTTCTTGATTTACTACCTGAACTCTTTCGTTGAAATTCAGTGCAGTGCAACCAATTGTGTAAAACAAAAAGTTACCAAAAACAGTGTTACAATGAATCTATTTCGATACTGTTTTTAGTGTCGAAATAGAAACTTTGTGAATGTGAATTATAAAAAAAGATTTGTGTGTTTAGCCAAACTTGTGTTCTCTGGCATGAAAAATTATCAATAGCAAAAACAATTTTACACAGCTAATTTTTGATTTGAATAAATAATAGAATTTTTATAAATTTATTGTTTAATGCCTATATATAGATAATGTAAAGTTTTATCGCATGGCTCCATATTTTAAATTTCGTAGAGGTTTATTAAATGTATACCCCCATTTTTTTAATTGTAAAAATAAAAAACAAAAGTAGATTTGACTATTTAAATATACCTTTATGAGTTCTAGTAATTTAAGATTAAACTAAAATATTTTCATAGTAACTAAACAAATTCATTAAACGGAAATAGAAAAATCTAGTGTTTAAACGCACCTTATGCAAAATAATTCCATTTGACAAACCGAAACGAATGTATCGTCGTTTTTAAGAAAATTGGTTGATTTGTTAATGGCAAGGAAGTGCAAACTACTGTGATGGGCAATAAAGAACCAGGTAACAGATTATAGATAAGGGCCGGACTAAAAACTTTATATTTCGTGTAGTTACTATTATGTTATCTAAAAAGGATTGCTGTTCTAAGAAAAACAAGACTTTAATGATATGTCGTATGTTATGTTTGTATTAATTCTAATAATTCTAAATAATAATAAATTCTATTTAAATATTGTCTGTAGCTTCTTTGTGGCATAATAACATCTATTTACTTCTTTAGTTATATAAACTTATACTTATATAAACTTTTTATTTAACTTAGTCATGGATATCCATCAAGTAACAGCCAATTCAATCAAATAAATTTCTCCGAATTAATACTAAATCAACCAAGAATTAATAGACACTTTCACAGTCCGACCCTTTAAGTAATATTTTCTTAGCTAAGGTTGGAAGAGCTGTATATACCTGCTGTTTATTGCCCATCAATTCCTTGCTATTAACTCTGAACCAATTATCTTAAAAAATACTATACATAGCTACATTCAGACAATGGTACAAAAACCAAAGCCCAAAGGCGCAAACTTTTCATCCCTTTTTTCGATCTTATTCAGTGGATTGATTGCTTATGTTTAAACGCCAAAATTGATTTTTTTTTACTTTTATCAAATTTATATTTATTCTGCCAAAAAAGGCAGAGACATATCCAGCAAATCAGAGCTTAAAAAAATTGGTACAGCCGTTAAGTTATAAATTGTATCTAACTAAAACCCGACCTTGATAATATTTTAATTTTTATTATTCTATTCTATTTGCGACAACGACATCTTTCGGTTGTCTCCGCAAATTAGATGTCAAGCGATGGTAGAGAATTTTATCAATGAAATAATTTCCACCACCATCTATTGAGAATTTTTAAAACTAAATAACAAATACATACTATTATCGAAAATTTTTTGTTAATAAATACTAGATTTTACTACTTATTATTTTGATATGTATCCTCTGTATTGCTGTGGACCAATAGCTATTTAACAAAAAAAGTTTTAACAAAATCCATTCAGTAATTTTTGCGTGAAACCCGGACAACAGACAAACTCTTCTACAATTATATGTATAGATTATAACTTTTCTGTATGTATTATAGAATAAATTTATTTAAGCGCACTTTATCGTTTTATGTTCAGGTCATAATAAAAACACGTAAATTATAAGTACCTATAAACACTCGTAATTCAACTTATATGTTTACTAGCTGACCCGGCGAACTTCGTACCGCCTACTGATGTATTTTTATTTATTATTTGTGTGATTATTTTAAGCTTATTGACAGATGATAGAAGTGAAGTTAGTTGATTTGCTTTTTGAATAGTTCATTTTTAGGCGATACGTTGCAGCGCCGCCTGGTGGCGAGTTACATCAATGTGCATAGCATATTCGTTTTCTCCGTGAAAAAATTACATATACATACCAATTTTTATGACAATCGGTTGAAAGTGGCAGAAGTTGCTACTCTGCAGTGCCACCTGGTGGCGAGTGGCATCAATGTGCATAGCATATTCGTTTTCTCCGTAAACATATACATACACATACCAATTTTCATGACAATCGGTTAAACGGGGCAGAAGTTGCTACTCTGCAGCGCCACCTGGTGGCGAGTAGCATCAATGTTCATAGCATATTCGTGTTCTCCGTGAAAAAATACATATACATACCAATTTTCGTGACAATCGGTTAAACGGGGCAGAAGTTGCTACTCTGCAGCGCCACCTGGTGGCGAGTAGCATCAATGTGAATAGCATATTCGTTTTTTCCGTGAAAAAATACATATAAATACCAATTTTTATGATAATCGGTTAAACGGAGCAGAAGTTGCTACTTTGCAGCGCCACCTGGTGGCGAGTGGCATCAATGGGCATAGCATATAAACCTTATCCGTGGAAAAATACATATATATATATATATATATATATATATATATATATATATATATATATCTATACCAATTTTCATAATAATCGGTCCAGTAGTTTTTGAGTTCATCGATTTCATACATAAAAACACATCCTTTTTTATATATATACTAGCTGACCCGGCGGACTTCGTAGCGCAAATCATTTATGTCATTCTTTAATTTTTCGTTTTTTTAATTTATTTTGATTTTATCGTTTTCATCATATTTTCTCGTTAGTTATCAGGTTTATACTATTTTTTTTTTCGTTATATTTTGTAGTTTATCGATAAAATATATTAGATACATAACAATACTTAATTAAGTAAGAATTTCTCGTTTAAAAATAAGTGATATTAACTGCGCCACCTTCCAGTGGCGTCACAATACTTAAGTAAGGATTGTTCATTTAAATATATGTGATATTAACTGCGCTACCTTACGGTGGCGTGATATAAAGTAATCAAATAAGTAGTGGTTGCTCGTTTAATGGAAGCGCCATCTGGTAGTAACTTCCAATAATACGAATATCATACTCATCTTACCCATTAAAAATACATCATCATACTGATTTTCATGACAATCGGTTGAAAGGGGCGGAAGTCGATACTTTACAGCGCCGCTTGGTAGCAAGTTACATCAATGGGCATAGCATATAAAGCTTCTCCGTGGAAAAGTATATGTACATACCAATTTTAATGTTGATCGGTCAAATAGTTTCTGAGTCTATCGATTTCATACATACAAACATCCTTTTATATATATATATATAAATATAGCCGAAAGCTTGGAATAAATATTTAAAAGAGTACACCTTTCATATTGCTGCAAACCCAATAAACTTTAAACCATATATATATATATATATATATATATATATATATATATAAGCAAGAGGAAAGTAGTCGGCTGATTAGTTGAAATCCAAAATGATTAAAAGTTATCGGGAAGCAGCCTTGGTAGGAAAAAAGTAAACTCTTTTTACTTTATTTGAGAGCTTTCGAAATAGTTTATTTCTTCATCATATATATATATATACAAAAGGGGAAAATTATTGGGCATGTACGCAAAAAGGATCATAGGATTACGAGTAAGAATGGTAACCGCAGACATGCATGTTTCTGGCTCATTAGCCGTCATCAGTGCGGGATAACCAAGTAGGGCATTGCACTTGGCTAGCAAAAGTGTTGGGTACTTGGGAGCAAAGGATGTTGGGGAAACATGTGTAAAGAAACATAAAAACACAAAAACAACGAAAGCTCACACAGGAGTCCTATCGCCATTTTGTGCTTTCGGCCAGCTGTGCCAATGGGTTTTCGGCTAGCAACTAGCGTCGCAACGTTGGCGAAACGGACTCATTGTGTTTGAGTCGTTCTAAGCCCAGGATATGAAATAAACAAAGTGCCAAGAAAATGCGTATTAATATAAACAAAAGGGGAAAATTATTGGGCATGTACGCAAAAAGGATCATAGGATTACGAGTAAGAATGGTAACCGCAGACATGCATGTTTCTGGCTCATTAGCCGTCATCAGTGCGGGATAACCAAGTAGGGCATTGCACTTGGCTAGCAAAAGTGTTGGGTACTTGGGAGCAAAGGATGTTGGGGAAACATGTGTAAAGAAACATAAAAACACAAAAACAACGAAAGCTCACACAGGAGTCCTATCGCCATTTTGTGCTTTCGGCCAGCTGTGCCAATGGGTTTTCGGCTAGCAACTAGCGTCGCAACGTTGGCGAAACGGACTCATTGTGTTTGAGTCGTTCTAAGCCCAGGATATGAAATAAACAAAGTGCCAAGAAAATGCGTATTAATATAAACAAAAGGGGAAAATTATTGGGCATGTACGCAAAAAGGATCATATGTGATATTAACTGCGCCACCTTACGGTGGCGTGATATAAAGTAATCAAATAAGTAGTAATTGCTCGATTAATGGAAGCAACATCTGGTGGTAACTTCCATTAATACGAATATCACATTCATATTAACCATTAAAAATACAGCATCCTACTGATTTTCATGACAATCGGTTGAACAGGGCAGAAGTTGTTACTCTGCAGCGCCACCTGATGGCGAGTGGCATCAATGAGCATATCATACAAACCTTCTCCGTGGAAAAATACGTATGGATACCAATTTTCATGACAATCGGTTGAACGGGGCAGAAGTTATTACTCTGCAGCGCCACCTGGTGGCGAGTTACATCAATGTGCATAGCATATTAGTTTTCTCCGTGAAAAAATACATATACATACCAATTTTCATGAAAATCGATTAAACGGAGCAGAAGTTGCTACTTTGCAGCGCCACCTGGTGGCGAGTGGCATCAATGGGCATAGCATATAAACCTTATCCGTGGAAAAATACATATATATATATATATATATATATATATATATATATATAGATATATATACCAATTTTCATAATAATCGGTCCAGTAGTTTTTGAGTTCATCGATTTCATACATAAAAACACATCCTTTTTTATATATATACTAGCTGACCTGGCGGACTTCGTAGCGCAAATCATTTATGTCATTCTTTAATTTTTCGTTTTTTTAATTTATTTTGATTTTATCGTTTTCATCATATTTTCTCGTTAGTTATCAGGTTTATACTATTTTTTTTTCGTTATATTTTGTAGTTTATCGATAAAATATATTAAATACATAACAATACTTAATTAAGTAAGAATTTCTCGTTTAAAAATAAGTGATATTAACTGCGCCACCTTCCAGTGGCGTCACAATACTTAAGTAAGGATTGTTCATTTAAATATATGTGATATTAACTGCGCCACCTTACGGTGGCGTGATATAAAGTAATCAAATAAGTAGTGGTTGCTCGTTTAATGGAAGCGCCATCTGGTAGTAACTTCCAATAATACGAATATCATACTCATCTTACCCATTAAAAATATATCATCATACTGATTTTCATGACAATCGATTGAACGGGGCGGAAGTCGATACTTTACAGCGCCGCTTGGTAGCAAGTTACATCAATGGGCATAGCATATAAAGCTTCTCCGTGGAAAATTATATGTACATACCAATTTTAATGTTGATTGGTCAAATAGATTCTGAGTCTATCGATTTCATACATACAAACATCCTTTTATATATATATATATATATATATATATATATATATATATATATATATATATATATATATATATATATATATATATATATATATATATATATAACGTGAAGTCAATAGTGGAGTTGCAGTCAATGTTATGGCCAATGTAAATGAAGAAAACTCTTTTATTTTTGTCAAGCTTTCGAATTTATTTAATTCTTTTTCAAGACATCTATAGTGAAGAAAAAAATTTTTTATATATATATATATATATTGTTATGATCTCTATACTCATATAATTGTATTCTTGTGACTCTTCAAGGTTGGGTTCTTCGATAATATTAAACTAAAAAGTCCATCTCAATTTTAACATCATTTAATATATAAATATATTAATTCTTTACAACACTTTAAAAAACAATATAACATTCATCATTTATCCTGTCATAAACTTAACACTAATTAATTTTAAATGAAATTTTGCCCTCTTTTCCTAAAATCCCCGAATAACTATTTCTAATATACCTCTATTACCAGCTGATAACAAATTATACCAGAAATACTTATCTTTATAAACTATGCTTATTTTATTTTGAAAATCCAATCTATGCAAATATCCAATTAATCTTCTCTATATATATCCATTTTATTCCATATTTACCTCTACCATATAGTTATTATAACATTCTATTCATACATTAATCTTCTTTTATAATTTTTATATTTATATTCATTAACATTCAGTATTTATCTTCATTTTCAATTTCTATTATTATTATATTTACTTTATAATGGTTTTTAAATTTTTAAAATTCTATATAATTCCCTAAACTTTTTCTCTGACTTTACTCTCCAAAATTCTATGACATTCTATCAATAATTTTTTTTTTTCTATCCCCCTAGAAACCTCGCAACCCAAATTTTTTTTTTTATTTATGATTCCTTGATAATTTGCATAAATTGATTATTCAATTCTAATATCTAGTTAGTCTTAATTACACTTATATTACATATAAAGACCAACTATTGAATACCATAACAATTTCCCAAATTTAAAATTTTATAAATTTTAGAAAAAAAATTTTAATAATTTAAAATTTAAAGTATATAACAATTAACATATTAACACAAATTCTGAATACTCTAAGTTTCTTCAAAATACCTATATAGGCTTTCAATATTAAATACTCCTCTAACATTTCTTGTTATCGGATCTTCAACAATATAACTATTAACACCTTCCTCATTTACTATTCTATATGGTCCTTCAAATATAGCTTTTAATTTCCCTGATTCATTTTTCTTTAAATTTCCACTTATATATGCTTTTATTATTACCAAATCTCCTTTCTTAAACCTTACAGGATATTTCACTTTTTTCTTAATTTTTTTATAATATTTTTCCCACGCATCCATTAACCTTTTTCTTACTTTTTCTATAATTTCATCATATTTTTTTCTTTCTTCTTCTTCTTCCCAATTTCGTTTTGGTTTTTGACCTAACATTAAATATGTTGGTGTTTCTTCTGTTATTACATTTGGAATATCATTGATATACATTTCTACTTTATTAATATAATTTTCCCATTCTTTATGTTTCTTTCCATTTAAACTTATTCGTAAAAATTTTATCACTTCTTTAATATATCTTTCTGCAGGATTTGCTGCAGGATGTCTTATACTAATACAATTCTTTTTGATTCCTTTCCTTTTTAAAAATTTTTCTAAATTCTGTCCTTGAAAATACGTTGCATTATCCATTACACATGTCCTTGGTTTACCTATTTCTTCTATAAATTTTTGTAAACAATTTTTAATACTTTTATAATTTGTCCTTCTACATGGGTATAATTTTATAAATTTTGTAAAAACATCAACAATTACCAATATATGTTTATTATTATTTTTACTTCTTATTAGATTACTAATGAAATCTATTGCTATTATTTCCAATTTTTCCATTGCTGTAACACTTTTCCCAATATTTTTATTCACTTTATTCTTATTTTTATTCAATTGACATATCTTACATGTTCTTGTTATTCCTTTTGCTATCTTTTGATCTTTTTTCATGATAAAATTTTCTCTAAATAATAACCATAATTTTCTTGAACCTATATGTCCATATGTTACATGTAAATTTTTTAATATTTGTTTTCCTAAATAACTCTCAATTACATAAACTTCTTCATTTCCTATTTCCTTTATATAATATCCATCTTTAATTAAAGTATTCTGTTTTTCTTTTTCTGTTAAATTTTGTTGACTTCTTATTATTTCTTCTTCCGAAAACATACCTTCATCTTCTATTAATTTGTTCATTCCAATTTGTATTATTCTTCCTTTATCCTTATTTTCACTACTTTCTCTTGATAATGTATCTGCAATAATATTTTCCTTTCCTGATAAATATCTAATTTCAAAATCATATTCTTGTAATAATAAACTCCATCGATATATCCTATTATTATTAAATCGATTGACCATTACATTCTTCAAAGCCATGTGATCGGTTTCAATTATAAATTTTTTTCCAATTAAATAAAATCGACATTTTTGCACACAAAAAACTATACTCGCAAATTCCAATTCTGATACACTATAATTTCTTTCATACATTTTTGTGACTCTAGACATAAAACATATTGGTACTTCTATTCCATTTTGTACTTGTATTAAAACCCCTGCTAACTTATTAATTGATGCATCTGTTCTTAATATAAAATCTAATTCATAATTTGGATGATATACCTTCAAATTATTAGTAAACATTTTTTTTAAATCATTGAATGCTTGTTCTCTTTCTTCATTCCAGTTCCATTTTACATTTTTCTTTAATAATTCTACTAATGGAATCTGTTTTTCTGATAGATTTGGTATTAACTTTTTATAATAATTCATCATTCCCAAAAATCCCCTTATTTGCTTTAAACTTTTTGGTTTCTCAAATTTTAAAATTTTATCTACTCTTTCCGTATCCATCTCTACTCCATTTTTATTAATTTTAAATCCTAAATATATCACTTCTTTTAAGAAAAATTGACATTTTTCTTTATTTACTTTCAATCCCGCTAAATCCAATTCTTTTAACACAATATTTAAGTGTTTTTTATGTTCTTCTTCACTTTTTGAATAAATTAATATATCATCTACATAATGAACAACAAAATTTTCATATTTGTTTAAAATTTTATGTAATGCTTTAACCAAAGCTGCACATGCACTTTGTATACCGAATGGTACTACTTTAAATTGATATACTACACCATCAATACTAAAACCAGTATATTTCCTACTACTTTTATGTAGAGGTATTAACCAAAAACTATGTTTTAAATCTATTTTACTAAAAATTTCAATTCCTGTTATTCTACCAAATATTGCTTCAATATGCATAGGTTTCTCATATTGTGGTATTGAAAATTTGTTAATATTTCTAGCATCTAGACATAACCTTAACTCTCCATTCCCTTTTTTCACAACTACAATTGGATTAATGAAAGATGTATCACTTCTCTCAATTATATTATTTTCTAGCATTTTATCTATTTCTATAGCTACTTGTTTTCTATATTGATATGGAATTGGATAAGTTTTAACTCGAAAATTTTCTATATTCTTTACTTCAAATCTGTGAGTATATTCTTTGGCAGTATTATTCTCTAATGTAATTAAATTTTGATATTTTTTAAATAACAAATTAATTTCATCTTTATATTTATCATCACTTTTTATATCTTCTCCTTCTTTCATCATTTCCCCATTAATTCTTAGTTCATTTATATGTATTATCTCCTCATTATTGTTTATTTTATTTAATTTGATTTGTTCTTCTTTCAATTTTATCCAACCTTCTTCATAATTAATAATAACATTCATTCTTTCTAATTCATCAGTACCTAATATTATATCATACTCCATATTTCCTATAATCAAACCTTGTATTTTATATATACTATTTCCAATTTTAATACTAATATTTATAGTCTTATTAATTTCCCCTAATTTTTTTCCATTAGCACCTATTAACTTAATTCTTGGAATTTTAATCATTTCTTCTAATTTATTATCCTCAATAATTTTTTCATTTATCAATGTTGCTTCTGATCCGGTATCTATTAAAATTCTAATTTTCTTATTTTCTAAATTTCCTTCAACAACTACTAATCCAATTTTATCTTCTAATTTATTATTATTTTCTTCTAATTTTATAAATTCACTAGGATGTATATAACAACATTTAACATTAAAATTTTGTAGGTGCTTATTTAAAAATTTTCTTGTTCTGGTTCTACCCTAACATTTTCTACATTTTCTTCTATTTCTCTACTTTGCATATTAATTTGATTTATTCTTCTAGGTACATTATTGTTTCCATTTCTATCTTCTCGATTATTATTATTATTATTATGAATTTCATTTATATTTCTATATCTTAATCTTTCATATCTTCCATTATTTACATTTTGAAAACCATTTTCATTTCTGTTATTTCCATTTCTTATATTATTATTATTATCCATATTATTTCCATTTCTATATGTATTTCCGTTTATACTATTTCCATTTTCTCTCCCATTATATCCATAATTATAATTTCCATTGTTTCTATTACGCATTTCTTCTCTTACTCTATTATATCCATTTCTGTTTTGATAATTTCTAAATCTATCATTTTCATAATTTTGTGATCTATTTTCATTAATCTTTAAATTTCTTTCAACTCGATTTAAATACTCAATCAATTGTTCTTTTTTTTTAATATTTTGTATAACTATTGTTTCAGAAACTGTTATATCATAATGTCTAGAAATATATAAAATTATTTCCTCTTCTCTCATAGGAGGTTCCAAATATTGTGCAACATTATATAATTGTAACGCATAATTAGTTAAATTATTCCCTAATCTATAATTGAATTTTCCGAAATATAATTTTTCCCTACTCACCCCTTGTTTTGATTCACCCCAGAAATATTTAAGAAATTCCCTTTCAAAATCATTAAAGGTTAATATTTCATTTTCCTGTGTTGCATACCATAATGCAGCATTATCTTTCAAAGAACTTCTTATAATTTCTTTCCAATCTCTTTTGTTCCTAGTCTTAGTTTTAATCATATTCATATACGTGCATGGATGTAATATACTGATATTCCCTGTAAATTTTACTGCTCCTTCTCCTCCATGTATTATCATATAGGAACCATCCTCAGTTCTTTCATTTTGCATTTCTTGTAATTTTTTTGTTTCATCTTCAAATTTCTTTGCTACTTCCATTACATTCCTTTCCATAGTTTGTAGTATTCTTTCATTTTCTTTCTTATTTTCATTTTTCTGCTCCTTCACAATTTTTTCTATATTATTAATCTTCTCCTGGTGTATATTACCCATTTCCTCCATCGCCTTAATTCCATCTTTCAATTGATCGACTTCTTTTTGTATTTTGATATTTTCTTCTTTAATAATATTTTTCATTTCATCTTTAAATGTTTCCATATTCTTTTTCATATCTTTTATTTCTTTTTTTATATCTTCTCTTATTTCTTTTTTCATAGAATCCATTTTTCTATTATTTTCATCAAATTTATTTTCCAAAAATTTAAACATTTTCTCCATCTCTGTTTCTTGATGTGGTTTTGAACTAGTCGCATCTCCTATCACATCAGCTTGTACCACTTGAAACATTGTTTTTTCTTCTCCTTCCGACGATCCATCATTACTTTCTGTTTCATGCATATTTTCATTAGATTCCTGTATTCCATCTTCTCTCCTTCTATTTCTTCTATTTTGTCTTGTATTCATTTTATTCAAATCTTTTAATTATTTTATATATTTATTTAATTTATAATGTTAACTTATTATATTACTTTATTATATTTATTCGATTTGTATTTAGTTTTAAAATTTTCAAAATTTTATGGTCTTTATATATAAATATAAATATACTTAAAACTCTCACCTAATCCTCTTATTTCTATTATAATGTATTTATGTTTTATTTCAATTCTTCACTGTTCTAATTTTCTAATCACTTCAATTGTCTATATCACCCTCTCAATTTCAATATACTGTTCTATTTTAAACTGGATTCTTGTTTTATTCACGCCACACGTTGGCTCGCCATAATTGTTATGATCTCTATACTCATATAATTGTATTCTTGTGACTCTTCAAGGTTGGGTTCTTCGATAATATTAAACTAAAAAGTCCATCTCAATTTTAACATCATTTAATATATAAATATATTAATTCTTTACAACACTTTAAAAAACAATATAACATTCATCATTTATCCTGTCATAAACTTAACACTAATTAATTTTAAATGAAATTTTGCCCTCTTTTCCTAAAATCCCCGAATAACTATTTCTAATATACCTCTATTACCAGCTGATAACAAATTATACCAGAAATACTTATCTTTATAAACTATGCTTATTTTATTTTGAAAATCCAATCTATGCAAATATCCAATTAATCTTCTCTATATATATCCATTTTATTCCATATTTACCTCTACCATATAGTTATTATAACATTCTATTCATACATTAATCTTCTTTTATAATTTTTATATTTATATTCATTAACATTCAGTATTTATCTTCATTTTCAATTTCTATTATTATTATATTTACTTTATAATGGTTTTTAAATTTTTAAAATTCTATATAATTCCCTAAACTTTTTCTCTGACTTTACTCTCCAAAATTCTATGACATTCTATCAATAATTTTTTTTTTTCTATCCCCCTAGAAACCTCGCAACCCAAATTTTTTTTTTTATTTATGATTCCTTGATAATTTGCATAAATTGATTATTCAATTCTAATATCTAGTTAGTCTTAATTACACTTATATTACATATAAAGACCAACTATTGAATACCATAACAATATATATATATAAAACATTATAAAAAAATTTTTATTATATAAAAAATTTTTTTCTTCACTATAGATGTCTTGAAAAAGAATTAAATAAATTCGAAAGCTTGACAAAAATAAAAGAGTTTTCTTCATTTACATTGGCCATAACATTGACTGCAACTCCACTATTGACTTCACGTTATATTGAACCAGTCACTATACCATTATTCATATATATATATATATATATATATATATATATATATATATATATATATATATATATAGACAGATAAGGATTGCTCGTTTAAATATATGTGATATTAACTGCGCCACCTTACGGTGGCGTGATATAAAGTAATCAAATAAGTAGTGATTGCTCGATTAATGGAAGCAACATCTGGTGGTAACTTCCATTAATACGAATATCACATTCATATTAACCATTAAAAATACAGCATCCTACTGATTTTCATGACAATCGGTTGAACAGGGCAGAAGTTGTTACTCTGCAGCGCCACCTGGTGGCGAGTGGCATTAATGAGCATATCATACAAACCTTCTCCGTGAAAAAATACGTATGGATACCAATTTTCATGACAATCGGTTGAACGGGGCAGAAGTTATTACTCTGCAGCGCCACCTGGTGGCGAGTTACATCAATGTGCATAGCATATTAGTTTTCTCCGTGAAAAAATACATATACATACCAATTTTCATGAAAATCGATTAAACGGAGCAGAAGTTGCTACTTTGCAGCGCCACCTGGTGGCGAGTGGCATCAATGGGCATAGCATATAAACCTTATCCGTGGAAAAATACATATATATATATATATATATATATATATACCAATTTTCATAATAATCGGTCCAGTAGTTTTTGAGTTCATCGATTTCATACATAAAAACACATCCTTTTTTATATATATATACTAGCTGACCCGGCGGACTTCGTAGCGCAAATCATTTATGTCATTCTTTAATTTTTCGTTTTTTTTATTTATTTTGATTTTATCGTTTTCATCATATTTTCTCGTTAGTTATCAGGTTTATACTATTTTTTTTTCGTTATATTTTGTAGTTTATCGATAAAATATATTAGATACATAACAATACTTAATTAAGTAAGAATTTCTCGTTTAAAAATAAGTGATATTAACTGCGCCACCTTCCAGTGGCGTCACAATACTTAAGTAAGGATTGTTCATTTAAATATATGTGATATTAACTGCGCCACCTTACGGTGGCGTGATATAAAGTAATCAAATAAGTAGTGGTTGCTCGTTTAATGGAAGCGCCATCTGGTAGTAACTTCCAATAATACGAATATCATACTCATCTTACCCATTAAAAATACATCATCATACTGATTTTCATGACAATCGGTTGAACGGGGCGGAAGTCGATACTTTACAGCGCCGCTTGGTAGCAAGTTACATCAATGGGCATAGCATATAAAGCTTCTCCGTGGAAAATTATATGTACATACCAATTTTAATGTTGATCGGTCAAATAGTTTCTGAGTCTATCGATTTCATACATACAAACATCCTTTTATATATATATATATATATATATATATATATATATATATATATATATATATATATATAACAAAAAAGGGTGCCAAGTATGCGTACCTATAACAAACGAAAGGGGAAAAATTAATGGGCATGTACGCAAAAAGGATCATAGGGTCACGAATAGGGAATGGTAACCGCAGACATGCATGTTTCTGGCTCGTTAGCCGTCATCAGTGCGGCATAACCAAGTAATGTATTGCACTTGGCCAGCAAAAGTGTTGAGTACTTGGGAGCAAAGGATGGTAGGGAAACATGTATTAAAAACCAAAAAACACAAACAACGAAACTCACACAATGAGTCCGTTTCGCCAACGCGGCGACGCTGTTCGTAGCCCCGAAATGTGGGCACAGCTGGCCGAAGCCACAAATGGCGATAGGACTCTTGTGTGAGTTTCGTTGTTTGTGTTTTTTGGTTTTTAATACATGTTTCCCTACCATCCTTTGCTCCCAAGTACTCAACACTTTTGCTGGCCAAGTGCAATACATTACTTGGTTATGCCGCACTGATGACGGCTAACGAGCCAGAAACATGCATGTCTGCGGTTACCATTCCCTATTCGTGACCCTATGATCCTTTTTGCGTACATGCCCATTAATTTTCCCCCTTTCGTTATATATATATATATATAGACAGATAAGGATTGCTCGTTTAAATATATGTGATATTAACTGCGCCACCTTACGGTGGCGTGATATAAAGTAATCAAATAAGTAGTGATTGCTCGATTAATGGAAGCAACATCTGGTGGTAACTTCCATTAATACGAATATCACATTCATATTAACCATTAAAAATACAGCATCCTACTGATTTTCATGACAATCGGTTGAACAGGGCAGAAGTTGTTACTCTGCAGCGCCACCTGGTGGCGAGTGGCATCAATGAGCATATCATACAAACCTTCTCCGTGGAAAAATACGTATGGATACCAATTTTCATGACAATCGGTTGAACGGGGCAGAAGTTATTACTCTGCAGCGCCACCTGGTGGCGAGTTACATCAATGTGCATAGCATATTAGTTTTCTCCGTGAAAAAATACATATACATACCAATTTTCATGAAAATCGATTAAACGGGACAGAAGTTGCTACCTTGCAGCGCCACCTGGTGGCGGGTGGCATCAATGAGCATAGCATGTTCGTTTTTTCCGTGAAAAAATACATATACATACCAATTTTTATAATAATCGGTCCAGTAGTTTTTGAGTTCATTGATTTCAAACATAAAAACATCCTTTTTTATATATATAGATAGAATAGAATAAATTAAAATTTTAGATTTCTTGTGACAAATTTAATACATGGTTCCAGCAGAATAAAAAATAATTTTGTAAAAACAAAGTTCTATTTATTTCAGAGCCTAAATATTCCCAATTTAACGCCCTATAAATTTATTATATTTTTTTGTTGATATTTATTTGGTATTTTATTAATTATTCTGTATATTTCTTTATTTTTAAATCTTGTAAAAAAGTATACTTATTTCACTATAATTTTTGATTTTACCGGTTGTTTAGCATATTTTAAATAAATAAATAAAATTACAGATTTAAAAAATCTGAAACGAGTGATGTACAAGTTTGTCAATATTTACTTTTATTTCTAATGTTTAAAGAAAGTTAGTTTCCAATAAATTATTTTGTTCTTGTGAACAATATTACATAATTTTTATTAAAAGGAAGCTTTTATTGAAGAGTAAAGTTATATAAAGGTGCAATTTTTTTATGATAACTAACATACTGGTACCGCTAAGAAATTAAATAACAATTAGATGGTGCTTATTCATGTATAATACAAAATACTTTCTTCGTGTTAACTGTAAGTATAATAATTAGGAAGTGGTGAGATGAAGATTGAAAAGATAAATAATTTAGTAATATTAAATTGATTATCTTGGATGTAATTGATTTTTATAAATTGTTGTAATAATTAAGCAAATGTGCATAAAATTACATCAAAAGTAAATGTTAACCCATTTTGTTATGTTGTGAAAAGTTTTAGAAAAATTAAAGAGACATATTTTTTAAGCTACAAATTGCAAGTAACTTAAATTGATGTTTTATGTAACAATAGAATTGATTACAGCAAATATTAAAAGATTCATTCTTTAGAGCTACATTCATTTAAACGTTTCAATTTTTTGAATATGTATAAATAATAGTAGTTTACGTAACAAGTCCTGAAAGTGGTCTTTTACTGGACGAGCCCTGCAAGCCTGCGAGTCCAGTAAAAGCACTTTTGGGCATTGTTGTACCCTAAACTTCATATTATTCAGCTTACATTTTTATAACAAGAACTCTTTATTAACTAATTTTAACATTTTTTTTAACAAACCTTGCTTTGGTGGCCGCCTTAACAATTTCATCTGGTATAATTTCATCTTCCATTAATTCACAATCAAATACATAATTTTGAATATTCATTTTATAATAAATTTCACGTTTTCAACTAAACGTCAACGTTATTTTATAGTTTTAAATATATACAAAACTCGGTTACTATAAAAACCAATTGACCGCTATCTTAGACTTACTATTTTATTGTTTTTTTTTTCATTAAAGATAGGCCGGAAAGTAAATAAAAATAAGTCCGGTAAAAGTTTTTACCGGACTCATTTTTATTTTCTGGCCTTGTCCGACATAATGAGATTTTCTGACCTAAAAATAAACCGGAAAGTATTAATTTATGGCCGGTTTAAAAAAAAAAATTATAGTTTGTATGATCTTACACAATAAATACCAATTTTTATTTATTTATTATAAAATTACAAATAAATGATTTTAGAAAAAATTACTTTTTGAATACGTCTCGCATTTTAAAAAAATCGACTTTATTAAAATTTAAATTCTAATAGCTGACCCGGCAAACTTTTTACGGTAATTGTTTACATTTTCACCCCATCCCCCTAGGGGGTTGGGGTTGCGGGGGTTGTTAAAGGAAGGCTACTCGAGTACATCCCCGTTGAAATTGAGTGGCGGTCACCCTTAGAAAATTTTTTACGAAGGGTTAAATTTTCAAAAATATGGTAAAAATAGGTTAACCTGAGTGGAGGGATTTTGAGGTTTTTTTTATGGGTTTTAAGCATAATGCGTGGTATGGTTGTGACATACCTTGTTGAAAAGCACTCAAAAAAAAAAAAAAGAAACAAAAAAAAAAAAAAACCCTCCACTCAGGTTAACCTAACCTAACGTAATCTAACCTAGGTTAGATAATAGTATAATATATTAAATAATATAATATTTTTTACCATATTTTTAAAAATTCAACCCTTCGTAAAAAAATTTCTAAGGGTGACCGCCACTCAATTTCAACGGGGATGTACTCGAGTAGCCTTCCTTTAACAGCCCCCGCAACCCCAACCCCCTAGGGGGATAGGGTGAAAATGTAAACAATTACCCTTTTTACTACCTAACAATTAATGATTTCCATTTCTGATTTTCCGTTTTTACAATTGTTATGTTTTTCGTTTTTTTCGATTTCTTCTTATGTTTTTTTTTTTTGGTTTTCGGTCTAATTGCATTTTTTTGCTTTCGTCATTTTTTTCGATTTTCCACATTTTTCGTTTATTTTTAATTTTTGTAATTTTTGTTTTGTTTTTTTCGTTATCTTTCCGTTTATTCTGTTTTATTTATTTTTTCTACTCTTTCATTTTTTCAAATTTTGCATTCTTGTTTGTTTTCTTTTTTCTTTTATTTTTTTTTGCAATATTTTTTTATTTTTTTGCAATTTTCTATTCTAAGTATTCTATTTTTTTCTGTTTTATTTTATATAAATTTTGTTTTTTTAGGTTTTTAAGTTTTTTATTTCTTTTCTTGTTTTTCCTATTTTTCATTTTTGTTTTCGATTTTTCCATTTTTTTGCTTGTCCCTCGTTTTTCAGATCCATACGACCTACAGCTTTTAATGTCTTTTACTAAAAGTTTTTTGAAAGATTTATAGAAGGCATAGGAAGATAAGATATATAAAAAATGCAGTATCATGATTTTCTCTCGTATATCATCGTATATTCTTTTTTATTTTTTTTACCTTTGTAACTTTTATACCTTTATATTCATTTTTTATTTTTGTATATATCTAGATGTATAATAATTATGATAACGACCAATAATATTATTTATGGTTCAATGTTTTGTAGCTTGTATTTGTGTTTTTTCATGTGTTTGTGTATCTAGCTTTTTCAACAAAAAATGTAAATTTTTATGATAAAGCGTTGTTTGATTTGATTATTGGAGTTTTTAGGATTTTTTAGTGCAAATGTCATAATTTACCTAAATATATTAAAAAATGTATAGAAATTAATGAATTCTATTAAGAAAGTTGTGTTTGAAGGTATTATGGAGCGTAAGCTAAACACACAAAACCGTTATTTATAATCTTACATTCATAGTTTTTTAAACCAAATGTCAAATTCTTTGTGTCTATTATAAAATCTGTATATTGAGTCAAGGTTAAATTTTTGTAAGTTCTGAATGTATGTCATCAAATACAATAAAATTTAAAAAGAATATAATATTTTGTATAGTTTGTATTTTTGATTGCAAACAATTTTTTTTAAATATAATGTACAACATATATTAGTAACATATATTGCATATAGAAAACTGTACTAGTTGAGCGCATCTCGTATATTATAGAAAAAAACAAAAATTTGGAAAACCCTGTAATTTTTTTAAAGATGTTCAGTTTGTATTACATTCTTCCGTATTTAAAAGAGTTTTTTGATGTTTTTTAAAATATACAGTAAGAAAAAAAATAAATATAGAAAACTGTTGTGTTTAAGCGCATATTTTATATTATCAAAGATGTGTAACAAAGGTCCAACAAAATATATTTATAAGACTAAATTTCTCAGGGTTGATTGGTTGGGATGTGTAAATGAACGTGTTCTACCTTCACTGTATTGATAACTCATGGTCTAAATGATTATCTACAAGTTTTGTTATTCAAGGATGATAAATGTAAGATGAAATACAACAGAAATATATTATTGGTAAATGTTCGCTTACAAATTCGTACCTATTAGATAAAATCGAGTTTTTATTTAAGAAAGAAAGAAAGTTTTCTGAATGTATAAAAGAACACATGCATGAGCCTAATTTTTATAGCCAAGTTGTCACAGAATATATTTAAAAAATACCATTTTCGTTCTTTCAATCCAACCATAATAACTGAAAAATTTAATCCGTTTAAAAAAACTTAAACTTCAGACAATTAGTTTAAATAGAATGGTACTGTGTGATTACTAGGGATCACAGGTATGGTGTTGGTTGTTTTACCTTTATAATTAGGGTTATTTATAGGTAGAGTGCCCATCGGGGAAAAAAAACTTGTGATAGATACTCTCACCAAACTTCTTATATGGCTTCATTGGACCGAATCTGACGCCGTTTTCATTTACGACTTTTTTGGTTTTGGGTCGTTTTTCTCAAACATGTCGTTTTTACAACATATAAAAAATTTATAGATTATGTTTCTTTTTTTAATTAAAAAGCTTAAAAATAATTAGTGGAACGCGATAAAAAAAATTGTCTGTTTTTAAATGTCTGACACTTTAAACATGTCGGAAGAACGACCTTTGAAAAATTTATACATAACTAGTTAATTTTTTCGCTCCAAAAAATCAAGAGTGTGCCTAAGATGTATATATATTAGGGGCGGGATTACGAAAATTTTATTCATTTATAATTTCATTTAAAGCCTCACACTCAAAAATTTAAAGAAACTATTGCATCGGACCGATGAATTCTATGTATTTTTTTTATCTTTGGTGAAAATATCAAAAAAAAATTCTAAAAGAGGTTGACCTTAAAGGCCATCATTGCAACTTCCCGCTAGTTTTAACCCTAAAGCTATAGTAACGTGACGTATTTTGATGTTTTTGACTTTTAGTAGATTTATATCTACTATTCAGCTGGTTCGCAGGTCACGACTTTGGGAAAATTTCACTACAGTTTTTCGTTTTAGGTCCCCCTGACCTCAAAAACACCTTCCGTTCAAAAGTTTGTATATATATATATATGTATATATATATGTATGTATGTATGTATGTATGTATAGTTCCGATATAACGAAATCTGTGGACACGATAGCGGTCGCATTTCTTAACGGATCAAAATGAAATTTGGTACAAAAATCAATCGTCCCAAAATCTCGGTCGAGTTTGTTAATGGGCCAAATCGGTAAGGCCGTTTGGGCGTGACATCAAATCAAAATGGAAAAAAATTCGTAACTTTTTTACTTCACCCTGTACAAAAAAATGTTAGGAGACTTTTTTGTTGGTCTTAAAGAGACCTACAACTTTTATCTAAAACATTTTTTTCTAAAACGTATACTTTTAATATAATTAATTAATATAAATCTACTGATGCGCCTGGCTTACCAAGGGCCATTTTTTTGAAATGTTTAAAATGCCATAACTTTTTAACGCGGTATTCGATTTTGATGTTCAAGAAGGCATTTGACGCAGTTTTTTGAGACCTAAAAACGTTACTAGGAGTGCAACATCGATTAGTCAAAAAATCTCTAAGTTATTGAAAAAAAAACACTTTTTTTGAAATTTTTCGACAACGATATCTCACGAACGAATCAACCGATTTTAATTTGCAAAACGGCATTCGACGTGGTTTTTTAAGCTTGAGAGTTGATTAGGTTATGAAATTGATCGATCTAATGGATAAAAAGATATGCCCAAAAAACATCATTTTTACCAATTGTTTTTTTCGGTTATTTTGAAATTTCTCGAAATCTACCGGTTCGAATTGGTTTAACCCTCGGGCGGGCGCGCCTCTTAAGATTCCATGAACAGGCGCACCGCGGCTATTGCACCGCAAATGTTATTTCTTACAAAAAAGACCATTCAATAATTTGAAATGTATTAAATAAGTGAAACTAAACATATTACCAAAAATAAATGTAATTCTATAACTAATACTTGCAAAAATGATAATAAAATTAAAAAAAAACAAATAATTAGATTAGCCCTTTATTTTAATTCCATTTCCTCTTCTCCACATTTTGCGCACGTAATATGTATGGAACTATGCTTTTTACAAATACCTCTTTTACACTTATTACACTTTTGTTAGTTCTATTGTTTTTGTAAGGGCCAAAAATGAAACAAATACCAGCCTTCTTCACCACTTCCAGGCTCTTCTTCATTTCTGTATTTTGACAGAAAAAAATAAATCTCTTTAGGCAGCGATTGTATCAGAGCCATCTTCTTCAAGTGATCTCTAATTAGTTTAAGATACAGTTTTTTTAAAAAAACACGTCTATTATCTTTGTTGTCCAAATTGTTAAATTTTAATATTACACGGGCATTTATTCCAGCTATAACCAGATGTCTGAAAAGAATGAAAAATTCTGTAAAAAATTTAACTAAAAAAGCGACTTACAAACGCACACATATACTATACGTGGACATAAACAATTAACCATAATAAATGTGCATCAAACAATCGTAAATGAAAAAACTCCATAAACATATTATACTTACATGACCAGGCGCGCCGCGGTAAATCAGCCGCAAAAATTGCACTTCCTAACTCAAACGCCACACTGCAAGTAATGCCGACCGAAATAGGTTATGTTTGATATATAATTGGGGGGACAAATGTATCTTGTAAGAATACCTGCAATCACATCGACGTCAGTTTTAATGTACAGTATTTACAAACAAAAACATAAAAAATGCGGCATTTTGCCGCTGGCGCGCCCGCCGGAGGGTTAAATTTACAGGGGATCTAAGTTAGATAGATCTCTTTGGAACGCTTTTTATCTCATTCCGATCGGTTAAGCCGTTCAAATGTTATAAGAGGTTTACATACATCCACACACACACACACACACACATCCACACGTACATACAGACATACAGACACCCTCGTAAAAAT
This sequence comes from Altica lythri, assembly GCA_964028335.1. NCBI lineage: Eukaryota > Metazoa > Arthropoda > Insecta > Coleoptera > Chrysomelidae > Altica > Altica lythri. The sequence goes on along the minus strand of OZ034805.1, from coordinate 11,546,157 downwards.
AGTCAGGGGAGGTTCCAAATACCTCAAAACGTTGAGATCCGATGAAAACTCGATTTTCGAAAAACGGGATAAAACCAATAACTTCCCGATTTTAAAATTTTTTTTAAGTTTTTTAGCGGGAAGTTAAAAAAAAACAATGGTTATTAATAAATATTGCGGTAGTCGCAAAAACGACCAATTTAACGCGTCAGACAGTAATTTTGGAAAACAATCTTCGTCGGACAACACAAAAAGTTGTTTTTAATGATGTAAACGAAACTATTCTACAAAAATTGGATCCATAAAAGAGCTTTGGAGAGTATCTATGACAACTTTTTTCCCGACGGGCACTCTACCTATTACCTAAAATATGAATATGAATTAGCTAACGGATACTATTAATGTTTCAAATATTTCTACTTTGATGTTTAGATGGTACTAAAATACAAAAAAATTGAGATCTAGGGGTTATTATTTTTTTTTTAACATTTCAATCGTGCCTAATATGTATTGCTAAACAGATAAATTAACAATTATTTTGATCAATAATGTTAATAAAAATTATTTCCTTTATTAAATCATTTAAATGTTGATTTGAAAAGTGTAGTTATACTAATATGTGCAAGTTGCTTAAAGAAAAGGAATATAAAGAAAAAGTAAACAATAAAATTACCAAGGATGTCTAGGTTAGGTCAAAGACAGGAACTTGATTTCGTTGAATCATTGCAGGTACCTACTAAAAACATATTCAAGTCAATCTAGTAACAATAAAAAAATTAAATAAGACTTCTAAAACAATTTAATGAAAAACAACGAAAATATATAAAAAGGTTTATACACTGCATGGTAAATTATGTAAAAACAATATTGTTGCAAGGTTAAATCACAAAGTATTGTACAAAAAAAAACGATTGACTAATAGGTTTAGATGTGGTATATTTATCTATTTAAATTCTTACTCAAACTTTATAGAAGGTGTCTACTATTTTAGTTAATTTTGGTTGATACGTGTACAAAGATTTATAAACAAACTAGTTTTACTCGCAACGTCGTTCGCGTGGCGTGTGATTGTTGTATAAAAATTTCTTACCCACCCCATTTAAGGAATGGGAGAGAAATTTTTATACACCAGATGTTAAGTTAAAAGAAGACAAATACATCTGTGAAAACCGCATTCGAATCGGATCAGTAGTTTTCATGTGATGCGCGCACAAACATACAGACAGACGGACAAAAAAATCTAACCACATTTTTAAGTTCTATTTCGATGTACTCGCGACTTCGTTCACGTGGCGTGTTGATTTTTGTATAAAAATTTCTTTCCTCACCCCGTTAAAGGGGTGGGGGAAGAAAGTTTTATACACCAGATGTTAAGTTGAAAGAAGACAAATACGTCTTTGAAAACCGCATTCGAATAGGATCATTAGTTTTCATGTGATGCGTGCACAAACATATACATTTTTACAGTTTTATTATATGTATAGATAGATATAGATAGATATTAAAAAATAAATAATCGTCGCGTAGTTTTTTCTACTTTTTAATTTTATTATTTAAAATATACTAAACGATTAAACAGTCAAATATCACTTATGTGTCATTTTTTATTTATTAATTATTTACTCCAATTTATTTTAGCATATGATTTTAACATTAAAGACGATAAAACAAAGTTATTAACAATTATTACACCTAAAAAATAGAAAATCGCCTGCAGAATTTTTAAAAGCAGGCGGAGCTGCTTCTGCTGAGAAACTTCAATCGCTGTTTTATAACATCTGAAAGATAAAAGCCTTGCCACAAGATTGGAAAATGCTGTTATTATTTTGCTCCACAAGAAAGTTGGTAGTGTTTGTAATAATTACTTTTTGTAATACCGTTGTTATCAGTACCTAAAAATTCATAGAGTTTGGAAGCCGCCTAAACTAAAACTAAAGACCAAACTCCTATAAAACTTTTGTGTGAAGCACCCTGCTCTATTCTTTCGAGTGTTAGACCGTTTTAGAAAGGCATACAAAAAAGTTGTACTGGTTCCATATGCGATACCTAACGGGTATTCTAAATATCAGTCAACAATGAGGTTATCCTTGAAATATCTGGTATGCTTGCCATCGAAGAAATCCTACGCATGAGAAGATTAAGATGACTAGGACACATTAGTAGGATGGAGAAAAAAACAAATCCTGCACAAAATTGCTTTTGCTGAGCTAAAAGATAGAACACGAGCGCAAACCAAACCAAAGCAAAAATGGTGTAATATTTTTTAAAAAAGATTTAAAAATAGCCTCTCTTGGATTGAAGACTGTAGATTTGAGGCTGCAAATAGAAATACGTGGAGATAAAGCATAGCAAGGTAAGTCGCTGAACATCAAGAAAGAGTAATAAAAACAACCAAAGAAAAGAGGCCAAAAAAGACATGAGATAGAAGACCAAATCAAGTGACAGTATTCCCTATGTTCACCAGTCCAATCTGTAAGAAAACAAATAATTTAAAGTCAGGTTTATCCATCTATATGCGCCATAATTAACCTGACTAACACCACCGTAGAAGTAGCTCCAAGATTGCAGTATTAGTCACAACACAGCCAGTCTGTCAACAACACACCCGATTAATCAGACCAACCCAGTTAGTCCACTAGCAGAACTTCTGACCTGTGATGGCCAGCTTGTGCCCGAATTTTAAAAAACAAGGCTGGACATATAAATCAATTGAGAAATGTCAATTGCAAGCAATTTTTGGAAAGAGGCAACGTCGGACACGATGGACGCCTATAAATTATGAATGTATGTATGTATGTATGGATGGATGGTTTTTCTCTTACCGCACGAGTGGGGTATACCTGAGGTATCGAATTTTTGTCGCTTTTTCTACGTTTATTTTGTGCTTCGTTTATAAGTTTTAATATTCGTATCAGACATTTTAGAGTTTTTCGTTATTATTTGACTTTTGTAGTAAATTAATTATTCACTAATTTTTCTATTTTAAACCTAATAGTTACCACCAATATAATATTTAATAATAATTATTAAAATTTGTTACAGATTCACAAACAAATGAGTTTGGATGAAATTAAGCATACATTTCACGTCGACAATCACGACCTTGGTAAGTTAATGAATGAACAAATTTCTTGATTTAACACTTTCGGTAATATGGTTAAGGTTAGTAAGTTACATATAAAATACCTAACCGAAATGTATTGTTAAAGTGTCAAGGATTTTTATTAAGTAATTAGTCAAGACAATACCATAGAAAGAACTGCTGGGTATATTTGGTAATACAATTTATAAAAAAATATGCTTTAATAAAACAAGCAAAAGTATCAGTCACGTTTTATTAAGTTAATAAGTCATTTTATAATGGAAGTATACTATCAGATATTACTACTATTCGTTTAATAAATCGCCATTTAAATAATTTTTATTGAGATAAAAAATAAAAAAAGACTATATTTACAGCATAATAAAAACTTGCGAAAGACATAAAACCATAATAGTGGAATAATATTGTTCTTCTCCCTTGTTACCATCAAAATAATAATAATACAAGGAACGAAATAGTATAAAACTGATATTGCTGTAAGCGCCAGTTTTAAACAATTATGTAATGTAATATTAAGATTGAATTGATTACGTTGTTAAGTAGCTACAGGAGAGAGTAATATGAAAGTTTTTCAGTGAACAAAGAAATAAGACATTCGACCTAACAAAAAAATTTTCTCTAAGCATCAATTTTGTACTGATTTACAACGATTTTGGGATTACACATATTCAGTTTCGTGTGCTGGTTTCAACTTTGCAGCGGTCAATTTGGATAGGAAATTATAAAATTTTTTAATACGTGGGTAAAGATCTTAACTTTTAAATTAAGTATTATATTTTAATAAATTATATATAATATAAGACAATAAAAATTATAGAAAAATAGTAATTAATTAGGCTGCTGAATTACAATATGCGATCTTGGTGTTGTATTAAAATAGTCGTAAAAACTCATCTCAGTTCGTACGGTTTTTAATTTTAGTACGAAAACCAATTTACGAACCATGTCAAGACGGGACTAACCATAAACTGCCATCGTTTGTATGGAACACCTTTGATGTAATGCGCAGGAACGTGTCGGTACGATAAAGAATTTTCAAGTGCTTGGAACAAACCTATAATCTCCTTAATTGCTGTAATAGATTTTCCAGAATAGTAGTGTAGGCAGATATTTTCCCCTTTAATCGGCAAACATCTTTTGTCATTTGAGCACAACTTTTAACTGAGGATAGATCTGGTGATTACAAATGGTGGCCAGTTTGAGCAAACGTTATTCGCAATGTTAACCTCATGGTATACGGATCGACTTTATTTCAGTTGAATATTTTCACTTTTGCTTCTTATGGGTTCCTGACATAGACGACAACTTATGCTTAAATAAGATGTTTTGTTTCGATTCCAACTTCAAGTACGTAATATAGAACAAATCAAGCTATATTATGTGAGGCAAAGGGCAAAACATGTACTTTAAAGATATTCTTTATGTATCGTTTCCCATTAAGATTGTCATTATTTAAAACTAGCAAGTCTGTGACTCCCTTAACGGAATGCCTTTTTATACTATAACCGAACCGCCACTAAATAAAATGGTATTGCCATATTACATTGAGCGTATCGTTTACCTGAGCTTCTGAAAATATGTACGCGGCGATAGTAGTTATTCGGGTAAAATCTGGCCTCGTCTGTCCACAGAATTCCTTCCCACAGCTTCTTCCCTATTGGCTTGTTCTCTGGCAAAGTTCAATAGGGCTCTAAACTGATGTATAGTCAACGCTAGCCATCATGCAGGAGTTAGTTATTAAGCGTTTTGAAGCTGGAATTGCAACATTCTGTTGATATATATCGTTACCTCAAAGAGCGATGTCCTCAAAAAATATCTTCAGCAAGGGTCGTTACACAATTACTACCTTGTCCAGCATTTCTGGTATCGTCACCAATTTCTTTGTATCATTTAATCATACGTGATATTTATGTTTAAGATACACCGAATTTGTCATTTATACAACTCAACCCTCTAAGGCAATAGAACAGCCTGGGCACAGTGAGCAGTGGTAAATTTTCCGAATACGCCTTAGATATACCAACACGTGTCTTTAAAAACGACTTGTCTTATACAATATACGAAAGAAGCGAAAGTAGAAACATTAACAGAGCGAATAAAAAGTTTCATATTTTCAATATACTCAACATATAATATTCATCCAAATATAGCAAAATATTTTTTAGTTTTCTTAAAAAAGCTGTATTTCTAATATGCTCTGTTAATTTCTTAAAGCTGTATATTTGATAGCCATATTGTGTTTTTTATGTTTTGTTTTTTAAAGTAGATAACAAGTAATAATTTCATAAAGGTTCTAATAAGATTAGATTTTCACAAAAATACACGTTTTGGTATAAATGAAGATCATTTAAAGGACATTTTACATAAAATCCTGATAATAATAGGTACACTAATTATTCTTCGCTTCCATGCGATTAAAGCTTTTCTTATAATATCCTAAATAAATTAAGGTTTAGATAGAATATCTTAAGTTCTGCATAATTCACATACAGTAAAGAATTAAAAATTTTTAATTCCTTTATTGTCATGTATCTTGTACGATAAAAATGAATAAATCCTTTCAAACAATAGTTGCCTTTGATAAAAATTACAACACTATATCATTATTCTACATTGACTTATTCTAAGAAAACTAATTTATTAACTTTTTACACCTCCTTCATTAGATTGTTCATTTTGTAAAAATAAGCAGTTTGCAGTCTGAAACTGTATGTTTTACTAATTACGTTTTGTTTATATTATTCTGTATCTAAATTGAAATACAATAGCAATATAGTTATTTAAATAAATGTAGCTGTTAAGAAAGATTGTTTTTATTATGCAATGTTGTAAGGCTTGAATGTGTAATTGATAATTATATAGAACAACAATTAATAGTGTGTACCAACATCGACACCATTGCGGTCGTGATTAGAGTGTGATTATGGTGGCCACTTTAATACAGTTGATTCATGATTTAAGCTATTAAAATCTTTAAAAGTTACTGAATATATTAGCCATACGTGTTTTGTACATTGTTTATGTGCTTTCAGGCTTTTTGTCCATTGGTGTTATCTAGAAACAGATTGGCATATGATTAACGACAAAGTCGTCACCGATAACCTAGACAAACACACCAGGAACATAATAACCACTTTAAAAAGTACAGTTGAAACTATGCCATTAAAATTTTTACTAACAAAAATAATACCTTAAAAATAAATATTTTAAATTTATTTTGATTTGACTAAAGTTTGTAATTATGTTTAGTTACATACCAATAATGATCGCGTCAAAAAGAATTCATATTCATTTTAAAAGCCAAAAGCATCTAGAACTTTTATTAGACACTTAGTGTTAGTTCTAATACTTGTATATTATGTTCTCGAAACCAACAAATAAAAATACAAGGAATAAAACTTAAAATTTTATCTTAATATATTCCTGAGATAAATAAGTTTATTACAGGTATTAAAGATAAATTTCATAGGAAAGAGTAGTTAATTTGAATTTCAAATAACGGATACTTCATAGACGGCTATCTTAGACTTTTTTAAATAAAAATTGGTTACATTAAAATCCTTTTGATGTTGTTCAGGTTTCTGAAACTTTAAAAATATTTTAAAGTAGCGCAGTGAAAGCCGTATTAACCGTGTTTGTTTATATTTGGTCTGGAGTGTTTTTAAGTAGGCTGCACCGAGGTCCTTACCACAATTACGAATTTAATTCATAATCGGCATTTTGAGATGCTACAGACAGATTCAGGTGCGATAAAAGTAGTACCAACTCCTTCTTTTGCGAGACTTATTTCCGAGAATTCTTTAATGCCCTGGTACCCACATCAAAGTTACTCTGTTTTGTTTAGCTAGTTGCTTAAGAGACTGTTTCAGGCTGTTTTGGACTATAACGTGGTAGACTGTAAAACTTTCAAAGCCGTTTGGCTATCGGAAGCAATAAATATTGTGGTACTCTTGAGCACAGAGTCTAATGTTAAAAACTCCACTTGAAAAATTAAAAGAGTGTTATTTAGTGCTATTGGGAGCCTTACATTAGTACCTGTAACAAAAACACCTACTTCTTTTTTTTGTGTTTTATAGTGTTATAAGCAAGAGCTACTTTTGTTTTGTGTTAACTTACGCACAATAATACTAAAATTTAGTGTAACTTCGAAATTTCGTTACAGAGACATATTGTCTGTAAGCATCTTCATGGATTGGGTTGCTTTTACCTTTAAAATCTTAAAATATCATGTAAGATTGCTAAGTTATAAAGACTTAGTCCTTGTTAACTTACAGACACTTTCCAGATCAATTCTACGTGTAAGGCGCAATGATCCCTATACAAGCGAATCTTTGCAACTTTTTTAACCACCTTTGATAATGATCCATTCTCTTTATTTTTAATTGTTTATTAATACTGTGACTTACAGCTTTGTTAGATAATGATTTTTCTCCTTCAAAAGTCATTCTGGAAATAAGAATGTTAACAGTTTAATTTGTTTTAATTTAAGAAATAATGTTTTTAAAGAATTTTTTTAAATATGATTCAGCAATTAATAAAACTGTGCTAGTTAAAAGTTAGTTTGTTAGTTTTTTCGTGTATCTATGTCATTCTGTTATTACAATTTTTATTATTTTAAATAAACTATGTTGTTTTCTTTATATTGAAGAAATAAAAATGCATTGCCAGCGGTACCTAATTATAAAAATTTTTCGTTGAAATTGATAGTGGTAAATGTCTAGCGGAAAAATAGCAGTGCATAAAATTAGTCAATGGAATTCTACCAATTTCAATATCCTGTACCTACTTTTCTAAGCATACCTATTTATATAACAGCCGACAATGAGGGCTGATGTTAATGTACACAAATATTAAATTGTTTGTGGGATATATTTATTCGCTTTATATAAAATGCACTTATTCAGATAAGCAAAAGATGAATAATATTTAAAAAAAAATTCAGTATTGGTAAACAAAGAGCAGTGCAAATTAACATTACTACAACGCCTGCATGCAAAAGACACCATTTAGATAATAGTGAAAAAGACTCTTTGTATTTATACAAGTACTCTCCCACAGATTAAGCAATCGACCATTATTTTTGATAGGTAATGTCAACACAACAACAAGGGTGTTACTTAAATCATTTTTAGATATTTTTAAACACTAATCAAACAGTATACTTTCTCAATGCAAAAACGAATTAAATGTCATAAGTGTTTAGAATTTAATTACCGACTATGTGAGAATAATATGTCAGGGATTAGATTAAACAATATATAATAGCTATTATGTGATATAGTCTAAAAGCTTAATACTGTATTCAAATATCTATTTTCAGTTCGTAGTGGCAACTATTAAATTTAGGATAATTAACAGTTCGACTCAGTGTATGTAGTAATTGGTATAGGATTTAAAATTAAAACAAACCTGTAGAGTAGGCAGTTAAATTTAATATTGTCCTCGCATGTTTTCGATAGTTTACACCAGGTTGCGTTATTGCTGGTATATATAGATATAGATCCAACTGGTATATAGTTTTTATTTATCACAAATATTTAAGTAAGTAGAAAGATTATCTAGTAAACCTGGATATAAAAAAACACGAGTATGTGTACTTATGTACGCTTGTACGCACGTAAGAAGTTACACTTTTTTGGCGTAACAAGATATAGATTAATGAAACAAGTAAAAATCTTATTCGAAATTTCAGTATTATAAAAGCAAAACAATCTAGCTAGTTTAATGGTGTCGATTATTCGTGACGGTGTGCGCTCGGTCTTTAGAAATGGTGTGCGCACGCGTCCCAAAAATTTACCCTTATTTTTGAAGTAAAACTTCCTTAGGTGCGACTAGATGGTAACTCAGATTTTTTTTCTGATGGAAGTAATTCTGACGGAAGTAACGGTGTGACGTCAGCTATGGGAGGAGCTTAAAAACCTTTCCAAACAAAACAAATTTGCTTTGACATTTTAGTGGAATTGAGGTTATGTTTTGTTTAAAGGTTTATAAATTTTATTATGGTAATCTTGTAATTAATTATGTATTCTTTAACTATTAGATACTATTTTGTTCGAGTAAAAATGGTGTTTTATTATAATCTTGTTTCGGTTTACAATTCATTAAAGGTAATTAGAGATTAAAATTTATGTTTCACATTTTAGTTATCATAAACCTATTAGGTATTTTATAAATAAAAAATAATGATAACTTTCAAATTTCTATTTCCAATGAATAATACAGATATAACATTATATCATTTTTTGTAAAGTATATACACAATAAATATAATTGAATTGTAATTTAATATTTATTTTGCGATACCTACGTACGTCAAATAAGTTTTACTTCAATCGCACGTAAAGGTTACACGCACATTTTTTTCCCTAACGCGCTAATAAGTATAACTTTTAAAACAAATTATTTTTATACATCTAAGTTTTGAAATTAAACCTGTTTTCTTTGTTTATAAATGAAAGTTTGAAATTGTTTTAGGTAAGATCAATTTTCTGCTGTTTTAATTAAAGTATACAAGACTTTTTTATTTAAAACAGCAGAAAATTGATCTGAGACTTTTTTTATTGGTTTATGATATTAATACCAATGTTATGTGTCACTTTTTTTTCATTTGTGTTATGTTAGTTTTCTGTGTTGTAAAGCTTTCTCTATCGGTTTTCAATAAGTTTAGATTAGTTTCGTAATCTCAATAATTGAGATAGAGACTTATCTTAACTCTCATTGATTGTATTTAAACGATTTATTATGATGACTATAAAATCTAATATGTTTTTATATAAACGTCTTTACATTTTTTTAACGTGAGAAATATGCTGAGGAAGAGCTATGACTTAATCATTAATTAAAGACATCACGCATGGACTATAATATTTTTCACTTCTATTATATGGAGAATGAACAATGTAGATGAGCAGGTTTATGTATGTTATGTAATTTCAATTATACTGGTTGCATTAGTTTATGTGAAATGAAAGGAATGACTTAAAATAAAGCTGTTTATAAAATACTTTTAAACAAATTCGTAATTATTTACCCATGGGATTTATACATTTTAACGTGTTTTTTTTTGTACATTATAGTATTTAAAGTACTAAAAATTTTGGTATAATTTAGGTATTTTACTGTATATATAATTAAGGGTAATATAACAAGACCTTGATTGTAGTCGCCTATTTTTGTGGTATCTAGATTTCGAGAATATTTTAGTATCAATTTGTTGAGACATAATTTGACATTAATAATCTGATTAAAGCCCGAGAGCTTTAGCTCGAGGGCTTTAATCTTTGATTATTAATGTGAAATTATATCGAAACAAATTGTAAAAAACAAAAAAAAATAGCAGGCTATTAATCAAGGTCGTGTTATATTTAGGAAGATTATTTCCTTTATATTTGACGTGACTATTTCTCTAGTGCAATAGTCGCTGATATTTGATTCTGATTGGTCCGATTTCAAAAAATTATGACATTCAATTGGTTAATTTGAATCGAAGGAAATAATCAAGGGTGATATAACAAGACCTTGATTATAGTCGGCTATTTTTGTGGTATCTAGATTTTGAGAATATTTTAGTATCAATTTGTTGAGACATAATTTGACATTAATAATCTGATTAAAGCCTGAGAGCTTTAGCTCGAGGGCTTTAATCTTTGATTATTAATGTCAAATTATGTCGAAACAAATTGTAAAATATTTGAGAAATTTAGCAACAACAAAAATAGCAGACTATTAATCACAATCGCGTTATATTTAGGAAGATTATTTCCTGAGAAGACAAATTTTTGACATTTATATTTGGCGTGACTATTTCTCTAGTGCTGATATTTGATTCTGATTGGTCCGATTTCAAAAAATTATGACATTCTATTGATTAATTTGAATCAAAGGAAATAATCAGTTAAATAGTTTAAATAGGTACCTAATGGTAATAATTTTTTAATACGTTAAGTAGGGTCGATTTGATTTTTTAATACTTCAGTTTTGTGTAAAGTTAATGAATTTGTCTACGATAGCTACAAAGTTGGATCGGATTGACTAAAAAAAAAACTATTTTAATTCTTACAAATAAAATAACCGTTTTAAAATGAACTCATATAAAATACGTCTTTTAAAATAAATACATATAACTCAGTTTTGCATCAACACGAAACCTTTTTAACCTTTACTAGAATGTACATAACAATTTATTGGCTGTCTAAGGTATAAACGTAGGGTAGAATAGTTTACTTTGTTTCCAACTAAAATTAAATTAGTAAAAGATTATTTGTAGATTTCTCTCATTGGATTTTTTGAAAGTTTTTATAAAGTATACAAACAAGAATATATTAAAGGAACTTAAGGAGATATTGAAAAAATGTCACACTCAGCGAAACTCGAACTCGCAACCTTCAGCTCTACGCGCTGACACTCTAACAACTAAGCTATAGGTGCTTAGCCTTTAAACCGCCAAACGGTCGTTAAATTCAACTCATGCCACATGTTACACTTACTAACTTTCTCCTTAAGCACATATAGTATGACGTTAATGAGAGAGAGACTTTGTCAAATCGACAATTAAAATATCAAACTCTAAAGGGCGGTTTCTCCAAATGTGGTTTAACTTAAACTGAGAATTTCTTTAAACGAACGTTTAAACTGCTTTCCAATTTCTCCACAAAATTTGTCCGAAGGTTTAGTTTATACCTTCAAAAGTCTCGGTTGGCTGCCCTGTTTGTTTACATTGACATTGTGTTTGTTCTGCTATTAGAGGTTAGTTGCATTGTGATTATAGCTTTTGATTAAATTAAACTTAGTTTTCTGGCATAATGGAGACAGAACAAGTAGAAAAAAATGTACTAAAGAGAAACAAAAACTTTAAACAAACAGAAGATGATATGTTGTTGGATTTAGTTCACGATTTTAAGGAAATGATCGAATGTAAGAAGACCGATCATATTTCGCAAAGAGAGAAGGATGATGTTTGGAGGAAAGTGGAAGTTATTTTAAACATTTATAAAACAAAACATCTTTCAATTGGATTGCGAGTACGCACTCGAGCCTCTTGAAAAAGACGTTCCTCTGGCAACACTACTTCATCTAGTGGTGGAATGGAGTAGTTAGTGCAGCCATAACCACTATCAACTACTAATATACTGTTCCTGTATACACCATTTTCAAAATCTTTTTTAACTCTTGATGAATTAAATACGTGACAGTCATGCGTAGATCCAGGCCATCGTGGAACAACGTTACTAAATAATAGATAACTGTAACAAATTGCCTATATATTCCTAGAAAACAAACCTTTACGATGCGATAAGTTTCTGCAGTTTCCCTTCCCACAGACTCTATTTTAACATGAGTACAGTCTAGAGCACCGATGCAATTAGGAAATTTTGCTTTTTGGTAAAATCTATGTTTAAGCTGATTTATTTTAGCTTCAGTGGAGGGCATTTTTATGAACTGTGGAAAGAGCCTAGCCATGTTGCACACTTCCTTGACTTCCTTATGTTAAAAAACTGCCAGAGGCAAGGTATCAAAGGGTATAGTGAAAAACTTAACCTTAGGAGTAAGAGCTTGGTTCTTCGTTGTTCTTTACTGTATGTTACCTCGAATGAGTTCTAAAACCATGCTAGCGGTGTTCTTGGTCATCCTAAACCTATTAAAAAATTCCCATATTTGAAAATGATCAACCCAGTCACGGATTCTTCTAGAACCACGTCTAATAGGGGCTCGTATTTCCAATTCTTCATCTTCCACCGCATTCAAATTATCAAAGATTTCTTCCATTCATTTACTTTACACAACACGGCAAAACGAAATAATATTCTAGGTTCTGTTACGTCTGTTTACTGTGACAGCCGACAGGAGTAGCTTAACCCACAATCGAGAGTTTAAACCAAGTGGAGAGGCAGTTTAATCGTCACCAGCAGTTAAACTAACGTTTTTGGATGGAGAAATCGATTTTGAAGTTAAACTTTCGGTTAAACGATCCCGGTAGTTTAAACTAGATTAAAGAAACCGCTCCTAAGTCATTTTTTTAGTGACCTGTCTTATATTGCTGAAGGTTGCGAGTTCGAGTCTGGCTGGTTGCGACGTTTTTTTAATTTCTCCATACATTTTTTATTGAATTTATTAATCAAGGATTTGGGTTTTTATAAAAAAAAATTCTTCAAAATATTCAACATTACAATTTGTAAGCTTCCTAAAGTATTATTTTACGTTGGTTTTAAGTAAAGCTACATTAGTTTTACAAGATTTATTGAACAGTTTTTGCAACTAACAATATTAGATATTTCTGGGGTTGCAAACAAGACCTGTAAAAATATACAAGGACTAAGAGTAATTTGGGACAGTTTTCTTAACAAATTTACCAAATGTGAATTATATATCTGGGTATAAATATAAAAAGGCTTTTATAAAATAACGTGTGTTTCGATTTAAGTTAAATTTCAAATAAAGCTAAATCGATTTTACAAAATTTTCAGAACCACACTAGATTCTGAATGTATCCTTTAATAAATGCTAAACTAATTAAAAATATTATATTTTCACTTACAAACAATTCCGAATGAATTGTGAGATTAAATTGAAATGATTATCCACGGTCTCAGTAAAAGTTGATTCCCATTATCTGCTCTTCTGACGTTTAATTAATTCAGGATGAATAAGAAAGATACCATTTTGCTAGGAGATTGTTTTAATTTTTTATGCTTAAAAGAAGTTTTACTGGATTGTTCTAAAAATACCAATATAGTAAACACACTTTAAATATATAATCCCATGAGAGATAACTCAAATAATCGTTTACTAAATAATCCATGGTTCCGGTCTCCTAACTAAATAAAAATATAAAAAAGTAACTTAGAGTTTAATGTTTTAATTGTCGATTTAACAAAGTCTCTCTCTCATTAATGTCATACCATGTGAGTAAGTGTCACATGTGACAGAAGCTTAGTTGTTAGATCGTCAGCGCGTAGAGCTGAAGGTTGCGAGTTTGAGTCTTGCTGGATGCGGCATTTTTTTAATTTCTAATGTTATTTAATATATTCTTATTTGTATAGTTTCTATTAGCTCTTTAAAAAATCTCAAGAAATTTCAAAAGAATATTTACTCAGTTCTTGATTTAAAGTTTATTTAAATTAAATACTACAATTACTTAATAAAACAATGCATCAAAAAATATTTTTTATCTTTATATAAGACATTCTAAAATACATATGTAATATAGTCGTAATAGAAAAGCATAATATACTCATATGTTAATAATTGTTACGCCCCTGGCATACATTGATGCTTCGAGTATTAAAATTCACGTAATGATATAACTTGTTATACCTCTAAGCTATATCTTGAAGAAGATCAAGTAAAAGTTGTAACAATAATAATAAAAAATAGTAAAGAATATTTTATAGAGTAGTTAGAGGCAAATGCCAATGTCAAGGTAAAATACGGACATTGCGAATTATATTACATAACAATAATAGAAGATTTCATAAGTAGGCTTTCTACAGATGTTACATACTAATCATCATCCATATATGTGCATAAATAATTAGATGAATTTTAATTAATAATGCAAAATTTATCGCTTCTAGACATGCCTAATACTTATAAGCGCTAAAAATAGATTAATCTATGTGTGGGTTATATGAAATAATGAGAATTTTTAATAAATAATTCAGATTATAAAAGTATTTCTGATTAAAGAGATTGATTGTATAGAAGAGTTTATTTCTAATTTAAATATGCATTAAAAATTTATTAACTTTTCGTATAATTATATTTTTTTTTTTGGAAATTCCTTATTACCGATAGCAACGGCTTTACCCACTGATATCTTTACTTTGTGATTTAACCGATTAAATTAAAGACATTTTATTAGTTTTGGTGGGTTAATAGCATTTACGATTTTAATTTATCGATATTAGCATATTCTTTAAAAGTTATTTGTAGTTGGTTTTGTCTAAGTTTTTGTCAAATACTGTTCGGTCTTTGAATTTATCCACGTTTTTTAACTAATCCTAACAGTTTTTTTTAATGGAAGCCGTCTGACATATAGTCACCGGTCGTACTGCATAGTATGCTTATTGTACTTATTCCATTGGTTTATGTCACCCACTCTAGTATCTCTACTCGTTTGCACAAGTTTTAAGGATGGGTGTCATATGTTTTTGGAGGTACTTTAAAATCTAAAAAAATTGACTGTCTCCTGTTTTAGGTTTCCTTCCGCATAATCTGCAGGTAATCTATTAAAAAGTTTCATGGTTTGCAGGTGTTACTTGACTAGGCCAAGTCCTGTAATGACTCGTAGCTGATTCCTGGTGGTCTTGCGTAGTGTTTTAGCTCTTCTGCCACATGTCTGTCAAATACACATTCTGCTGTGTACTTGGCCAGAGATGTGTTTCTAGTGTTGGTTGTGTTATTTACGAATCCAGGCTTTTAGTCGGCTTTGGTTTTTGGTAGCGCTTGAGTCGGTTCAGGACCGTAGAATATGATGACTGATTCTTTGTTGCAAGTAGATCAGCCTGTCGGTTCCTTTGTATTCCTCTATGTTCTGGCACCAAACTAGTGAAACGATTTCTACTTGGTATTCGTGTAGCATAACACACTCCATAGTTGTACTCAGAATTTTATTTAATATATACTGTAACGGGATAACCGTAAAGGAAGGGACCTTAATTTGAAAGATTGTTGTTGACAGTTGATTTTTAGAAGTTTGTAAAAAAATCAACTGACCATTTTAAATAATGTTTCTAGAAAATTCTAGAAACTTCTAAACACACTAACTAGATTAAATAATGTTGTATATAAGGAGATGCACGGACAGTTAACGTCAGTTCGAGTCAAGTGTTCAGAAGAGTTCATTGTATTGTCAAGTAGTTAGACGTTATCCAGCAGAGTTCAGTGTATCTTAACAATTTTGTAAATAAATTGTGTAAAAAGCCCCCATACGTGTTTCAAATTGGTGTCAGGTGTGGGGTGAAGATACAAGAATGCCTGGAAAAAAGATAAATGAACTATTGGTGGCTGAGCTCAGAAGAGAGCTTGAAGAATTAGAGTTGGAAACTACTGGAAGCAAATCCGTATTGTTGAGAAGGCTCCGTGAGTACTACGTAAATAATAATTTGGACCCTGACGCTGTGGAGTTCGAAGACCCAGCTCAAAAAGCAAATTCTGAACTAACTCAACAACTTTCCCGGCTGCAAGAGGAGCTATCCAGTCAGATTAAGAGCCAGCGCGAAGATATGTCCCAGCTGAAAGGGGAGCTATCAGGACGAATGATGAGCCAGCAAGAGGAGCTATCCAGTCAGATAAGAAGCCAGCGCGAAGAGGTGTCCCAGCTATCACAGCGAATGACGAACCAACAAGAGGAGCTATCCAGTCAGATAAGAAGCCAGCGCGAAGAGGTGTCCCAGCTATCACAACGGATGTCTACCCTACCAGAAGAGTTATCCAGTTCCTTCTCCCAGCAAATATCACACCTTCGTGACGAGCAAAATCAGCAAGTTGCCAACTTGAATCAGCAGGTAGACAACTTGAATCAGCAAGTGAACAACATGAATCAGCAAGTGACCGACATGCGAGACGAGCAAAATCAACAAGTCGCCAACTTGCGAGACGAGCAAAACCAGATCAACCAGCAAATGCAGTCCGAAATAAGAAAGCTTCAACAAGAACTGGAAGCTTGTCGCCGAAACCAAATCATCCACCACGGCGACGGAAATGCAGAAAGGAGGAAAACCGGCCACGTAGACGTCGAACGACGAGGAAACGGAGAGGCAGCCCAGGTACGAATGACGATAAAACCCCCGACCTTCGACGGGAAGACTTCCTGGTCAAATTACCTAAAACAATTTGACGCAGTGGCCAGAGCGAATGGATGGTCACCCCAGGAGAAGGCATTGTTCCTAACCATGGTTCTGCGAGGCGAGGCTTTAGACGTCCTACATGTATTGACACCGGATGAGGTTGACAATTTTAAGCTATTGGTGAATCGTCTAGAGATGCGTTATGGTCAAAGTCATCTACAACCAGTATACCGAGTGCAGTTGAAAAGTCGGAAGCAGAAAAATGGAGAAACTATCCAGGAGTTCAAGGCAGAAGTGGAAAAAATGGTACGGTTTGCGTATCCAAATGCAGCAGAAGATTTTCTGGAGTGCCTGGCGATCCAAACCTTTACAGATGGTCTTCGAGACGCCGAGTTGCAACGGGCTGTACGGTTGGCGAGACCGAGATCTCTTGTAAACGCCTTGACCATTGCCCTGGAGTTTGATGCGGCGACGGAGGCCTCACATGGAGCTGCTCGACTGATGGAAGACACTGGTAACTTCGACCATGCCGTTTATGCCGTCAGCAACGTCGAAGCGGTAGTGGAGAGGTTAAAGAAGTTTTCTTCAAAAGGAAGGCGCCCAGTGAGGTGCTGGAATTGCGGAGAACTAGGCCACATAAGAAATACTTGCCCCCATTGTACCCAAGTGGAGCAGAACGAGGAAAACGTCGCCTTAGTTAAGGTTGTGCCAGAAGACGAGAGCTCTATGCTGGATGAGCAACAAGAAAACGATCCCGTTCTGAGAAAGATTCGGGAGTGGAAGAGAATGGACCGTCGTCCGTTGTGGAGAGAGATATCCTCATCCTCTCCTGCTTTAAAAGCATACTGGTCCCAATGGAACTCTTTAATTTTGGACGGAGGGCTCGTTAAAAGACTTGTAGAAAATTCCGAGGGCACAGAAACAAGAAAACAAATAGTGGTCCCAAGAAATGCTGTACCGGAAATTTTAAAACAGATGCATAATGATAGTTCTGGAGGACATCTGGGTATCACGAAAACGCTGCAAAAGATCCGAGATAGATTTTACTGGGTAAATAGCACTAATGATGTTAAAGATTGGTGTCGTAAATGCACTACATGTGCTGCCAGTAACGGTCCGCACCGAAAACCGAAGGCGGAAATGCAGCAATACCTGGTTGGAAGTCCTTTTGAAAGAATCGCAGTAGATATATTGGGTCCACTTCCGCAGAGCGATGTAGGAAACAAGTACATCTTTGTTGTAATGGACTACTTCACTAAATGGGTTGAAGCCTATGCAGTTCCCAATCAGGAAGCGACCACTTTAGCAGATATATTGGTTGAAGAATTCGTAAGCCGATTTGGGGTACCACTAGAATTACACTCAGACCAAGGGAGAAATTTTGAGAGCAAGCTGTTTCAAGAAGTTTGCCAAAGATTAGGCATCCGCAAAACGAGAACCACAGCGATGCATCCTCAGTCTGATGGAATGGTGGAACGAATGAACCGGACTATAACCAACTATCTGTCAAAAGTGGTGTCAGATTGTCAGAGGGATTGGGATCGACATATTCCACTATTTCTAATGGCAATTCGATCGGCCATCAACGAATCAACTGGCCAAACGCCTGCGAAGGTCCTGTTCGGTAGAGAAATGAGGCTACCATGTGACTTGGTGTTTGGTTGTAAACCTGGCAAAGAAATGGCCCGTGAACAATATGTCGCCGACCTTCAGAATCGAATGGAAAGTATACACAACCTGGTGCGTGGAAAACTACAATTATCTAGTGATCGGATGAAGAGGTACTATGACACACGGACAATGGAAAAGAGTTACCAAGTTGGAGATTTAGTCTGGCTCTATAACCCCCGACGGCGTCGAGGTATTTGTCCCAAATTACAAAAGAACTGGGAAGGTCCTTACACCATCAAGAAGAAGATTAACGATGTCATTTATCGGATCGTGAAAATTCCCAGAGGGAAACCCGTCGTGGTCCATCACGATCGTTTGGCGCCTTACCAGGGAAACCACAGTGGAGATGCGCAGCAACTCCAAGAAGATGGTTTGGCTGGCTCAGGGAGTGTGCGGGATTCCGATGTAGGAAATAACATTCCAGGAGGAATGAATCTAAGGAGGGGGCAGTGTAACGGGATAACCGTAAAGGAAGGGACCTTAATTTGAAAGATTGTTGTTGACAGTTGATTTTTAGAAGTTTGTAAAAAAATCAACTGACCATTTTAAATAATGTTTCTAGAAAATTCTAGAAACTTCTAAACACACTAACTAGATTAAATAATGTTGTATATAAGGGGATGCACGGACAGTTAACGTCAGTTCGAGTCAAGTGTTCAGAAGAGTTCATTGTATTGTCAAGTAGTTAGACGTTATCCAGCAGAGTTCAGTGTATCTTAACAATTTTGTAAATAAATTGTGTAAAAAGCCCCCATACGTGTTTCAATACTGTATGATATCTTATTTTCATTTATGTGCTGAACAAAAACGGCTGGTTTTATGGTTCATCTACATTGCTGTATTGAATTTGAAATTTGATCCCTGTTAATTTATTTAACATTACTGCATTGTTTTCACCATAATTTATATACTACTAGAGTATTATATGTTATCATATTTTTACCAATGTTTTATCGAATACTGCCAGATTTCTAGTTTACATTTCTTTATTACATATCAAGATTGACTAAGAATGGAGTAATTTTAATTTATTGATTACGATAATCAAATATTGCTAAATTTTTGGTTGAACCTCTGTTTTGATTAGGGAACTTTCGCCACCAAATTAAGAATAATAGATAAATATTTTAAAAATGATACTTACTTATTTAATTTATTTTCATTGATATGTCAAATTTGTCAAGGGTCGTCTTTTAAAACTAAAAAGGCCTAACAAAATTAAAAAAACGGGTGTGACAATCAGTAGGACTGCCGGTAGAAGTTATACTTCTATGCACGCGCCCGGCGTTAGAAATTTGTATAGGAATGATTTAGCAAAATTATTTTATGTTTAAGCATGAACCTACTATACTATAAATCCGAACTTTCGTGTTTGTTTTATGGGTTAAAATGCAATGTACAGTTAAAAAGAAAATCACATCGTATAATAAAACTCTTCATCTTTGTCAATAGTATGTTACAAAATATCGCTTATTAATTAAAATCTAAAGATACTTATCGCTAAACTATATATCGTGTGTACATATCAACTAAAAACTGTATAAAGTAATCAGTGCCGTTAATATGTGCAGTAACAAATATTTTGACTTGGTTGGTAACAAGGTGGGGGAGCCTCTTAAATAGAGAAAGATCGAAGAAAGAGAGTGGTAAATAAAATTAGCCTTAGTTTATTTTTAAAGAGCAATTTAGCTCTTATTATATATAATATATTTTCATTTCACAGTTCAAATTCTTTAAGTTCGGAAAATATTTTTTTTCCTGATAAATATATAATTAAAAACTTTATTTTATAAAATTTTAAGGTGTAAGGAATGCTTCAGTAGAGAAGCTTAAAGCTAGACTGCGCCATTCTTATGCACTTTTTTACATGTATTTTTAGAAAGTTTTTTATATTTTCGCCGTGTTCTGTGTCTCTGTGTCATTCCGTGGAATTTGTAATCGAATTTAAACCTATTTCCCGACTACCTAGAGCTCTGAAATTTTCAGGATAGCTAAGAACTGGATGACAATGCATGTTTCAAGTGTGTTTAGGCATATACATAGATTTCGAAATTTATACCGAATTGATATTAAACATGATCTAAGTTGTTTATAGATAATATTATTTTGAAAGTTATTAAATAAATCGTTCGTAGCGTAGTTGGTTAGGCGGCAGATCAGTCCACTTGTGACAGTTCTGTTATGTTATCATAATGGGATCGATTACGCGACAGAGAAGTTTTTTTTTCTTTTTTTTTTGTTTTTACATGTGAAAACAGTAATTATTATTTTAACTGGTAATAAAATAAACTGTTTTAGAAAGTTTTTAGATACAACTACCCTTGATTTTGTTAACAAGGAAACAATCTTCTCTATGATCAATCACAGCGTTGTATGACTTAATATTTTTGCAAAATCAGGGATGCTGTGCATTATTGAGATGACACAAAATATGACCTATAAATCAGTAAAAAACTTTCTATTATAAAAAGTTCTTTTTGTAAATTGTGCTTATTTCTTTTATACTCTTTATAATTTGAATTTATAATAAAAAGCGTTTATTATTATTATTATTATTATTAAATTGCGAAACTTCAAGAAGAAGTCACGTAGGTAGCGTATTTGTTGACCCTTTGCACTAGGTGTTCATGCCAAGTAATATAAACTCGAAAATTTTCGAAGAAGTAACCTATAGGTACGCATATACAATGCGATAAATAAAACAATATTAATATTAATTTTGTGGAATTAATGAAAGAATATTTATAAAATACATTATAATTTCCCAAAAAGTTAACTGAAATACGTTTCCTAAAAACTCTGTTTATGTAGCCAATAACCTCAAAAGCATAGTGCAGGATATAATATAACCTATACTGCAACTATTGGACGGTACTATAGATTACAATACAATACTTATTACTAAATATTATCTAGGTATACCTACATATAATAAAACTGTAGAAATGAAAATTTTATACATTAAAGATATTTAAAAAATAATTAGCTGGGGGTGTTACTACATCGATATTGAACCCAAAAATGTGGTTAGATTTTTTTGTCTGTCTTTATGTTTGTGCGCGCATCACATAAAAACTACTGATCCAATTCGAATGCGTATTTCTCAGATGTATTTGTCTTCTTAACTTAACATCTGGTGTATAAAAATGTCTCCCCTTACCCCGTTAAAAAGGTGGGCGGATGAATTTTTATAAAGGGTTTTTCAATAAGGGCGGGTAGATGTTGAAATGGGATAAAACAAGCTGTGTGTGAGGTATTACCAAAATTAGTTTTTTATTTGAAGTGTGGAATATGACATCATTCAAATGCCCGCCTCAGCTTCTTACGGTGGCACGGATCCGAGTGGTCCAATTTTCAATAACTCTTCCGCATAGATCCGGCTGAATTTGAGCGATGGCCTGTGTTATGTTCACCTTAAGGGCATCGGTCGATTGTGGTTTATTTGTATAGACCTGCGACTTCAAGAAACCCCACAGGAAAAAGTCAAGCGGGGTCAAATCACATGACCTTGGTGACCAATTCACATCACCCTGCGAGAGATAACCTTACCCTCAAATCGTTCATGCAGAATGTCAATCGTGGTGTTTGCTGTGTGGCACTTAGCGCCGTCCTGCTAGAACCAGATGTCGTCTAAAACCATATAATTTAATTTGGGCCATAAAAAATTGGTTATCATCGTTCTGTAGCGTTCGCTGTTGACGGTGACCGCCTCACCAACGTCGTCTTCAAAAAAGTACGGACCAATGACGCCGCCGGCCCAAAATCAACACCAAACGGTAACTTTTTGAGGATGCATTATCACCTGGTGAACGTCGCGTGGGTTGGTGTCGTCCCATATACGGCAGTTTTGCTTGTTAACACAGCCATTCAACCAAAAATGCGCCTCGTCACTAAAGATGATTTTTCGGCCAAAATTGGGGTCCTCTTCCAAACGATTCAAAGCCCAGTTAGCGAACAAACGGCGTTGTCTGTGGTCATGAACTTTGAGCTCCTGGGTCAGTTGGATCTTGTAAGGGTGTAGGCCCAATTCCCGACGCAAAATTTGACAAGTTGAAGTCTGTGAAAGGCCGAGTTCTTGTGCACGGTGAGGAATAGACTGCCTCGGGTTCTGCTGTACACTATGACGGACTGCGTCGATGTTCTCTGCCGATCTTGCGTTCCTTGAACGTACTGGTGTTGGCTGATTGTGTACTGAACCGGTCGTCTCAAATTTGGCCACCAAACGTTGAAGAGTCGACTGTGAAGGGCCACCACGTCTACCGTAAAATGGGCGCAACGTTTGCATTAACGAACACTCAATTTGATAATAAAGTTTTATCATTTGAACGTGCTGTTCAATCGTGTAAATTGCCATGATGATTTGGCATAAACCACTAAATAATAAACAAAAGATTTGACAGATGTCACCAAAACAAAATGGCTGCCACGGGGCGCCAAAATCTACCCGCGCCAATTGAAAAACCCTTTACAACAATCAACACGACACGCGAACAACGTCACTGGTACAACTAGTTATTTATATAAAATACTTAATGTAATATGTATACTTACTGACAGAATAAAAAAATTATTTGTCAAACACAATGTGATACCTCACTATGATAGTAAAACATTGGCTCACACTGTTTTTTCTATATCTATCTCTTTTCAATGTACTGAATGTCTAACGGTATTCAAAGGACTTATAGCTATGACTAATAACATGTAGTAAATATTTCATCTTTGTTTTTACCGACCAATATTTGTGTTTCGGTCTCTTTCTTACTCACGGCTTTACATATATAATGTAATGATTTTGCCCATACAAATTTTCAACCCCGGGCGCGCGAAGATTTTTAAAAATGTTTAAAGTTTTTTTCTTAGCTTTTGACAACCATAACGGGTGTCTTTTTCAACGATCAAAAATGCAATGTTTTTTTAAATTTACTAAAAAAACTTTAACCATTTTTCTGATTATTTTAATTTTTTTTAGTCATATTCAGTTTTAAAAGACAAATTTGACATATCAATCACAATAAATTAAATAAGCAAGGGTCATTTTCAAAATACTGATTTTTTTTCTTTTAGTGGCAAAGTTCCCCTAATAAAAGAAGAAAATATTTATAGTTGATAGCACAAAGAACTTTTAGGGAATATTTAAATATGAATGACATTTATTTCTTTAATCTAAACATTTTCTGGAAGTTATTCTCTCATTTTATTTATTATTTGTAATATTTATGGTTGCAGCAATATTTTATATAATACTACAGGTTATTTTAGATTTTTCTATGTTTTTGTCCAAAACTGGTAGGTAATATTTATCCACATTAATTTTCACTTTTTCTGTAATTTAATTGATTTTTGACGATCTACATATTTACAACTTTACAGTATTAAATAATGTTTCATGATTTTGTTCTCTGTACGACACCTTACGAATTTTCGGATTTTATATATGAATTTATTGATTTTTTTGCAGTCTTATTATTTGCTAACTATTTTATTAGCTACTAACGATTGTCTTGATTTTGTCCAGCATATTTTTATTAATAAACTACTATCAGTTTTATTTTGTTCTATAAATTTGATACCTTTAGAATTTTACTTTTTTTTATATTAAAAAATATTGTGTTATTATCATTTCTCCTTATAAATCTGTAGATAACAAATTGTATTTTTTTACTTACCAATACAATAAATTATTTACGTTAGTATTGACTTTTTCGATATTTTTACAAACACAATCGCTTTCTTAGTTTCATATTAGCAGTTTCTGTGATTATCTGTGGTGTTGCTAACAATATTTTATTATTTATTAAAGTTTTTTTGGAATATACTTAAGCGGTTTTACTAAGTTGACCTTTTTTTTTTATTTTAAAACCAATAATACCCAACATGAAAAAAATGTGTTATATTTTTGCTAATGATATTGTGATATCGAACATTTTTATTATTTATATATTTTTTTAGCCTGTTTAAAAAATTGACATCTGACAACCATGTTTGTAAATATATTTTTTAAGAGGTTTATTAAAACATCTACTAATAAGACATAACAAACAACAGTCAATTAAATTATTAGAGAAATTTAATTTATATATAGCAACAACTAATTATAATTTTATTAATATCAAACATAAATCTTTGGTATTTCCACGTCTAGTAGGCGTATTTATATTACGTTTTTTAAAATATCTCAATAACGTCCTCATTTTTACATTAAATGGATCTGTCATTGACCATAAAGGAAAAGTGTTATTAAAAAAATTAACCTCATTTTGATTAAATCATAATTCTACATAATTATTTAAATGCTCACTAGACTAGACATTTAAGGTTACCTAAATACATTTATGAATGTTCATCT
The DNA here is from genome assembly GCA_964028335.1 of Altica lythri. NCBI lineage: Eukaryota > Metazoa > Arthropoda > Insecta > Coleoptera > Chrysomelidae > Altica > Altica lythri. The sequence continues at coordinate 11,521,268 of OZ034805.1, read as the reverse complement.
TTCTTTTTTATTTAGTTCCAGAATACGAAGTAGTTCCTGTACACCACAATATTAAGAATGGGTTACCAGATTTTAAAGAAAACACTATTGACGAAAACGAAATTGATCCAATGACGAATAAAACGAAGATAAAACAACAACATTTAGAAAATGTAACGACAAATTTAAAATTGAAAGCTTTTGGAAAACCTTTTAATTTAAGTTTAGTACCAACAACGGGATTATTTAAGAAGGGAAAGTTAAAAATTTGGACAATCGAACCTAATGCAACTGCTCAACATGGAATAGAATATGTGGAGATACCAGAAGTAAGTAAAATGTATAAATACTTTTCTTGTTTGTATTGTGTATCTATTTTTATTTAATATTACATCTTAGTTAAAAACTAGTGTATTGGTAGTTACAGCAAAGTAATAATGTGCTTACAACTTTTTTAGATATTTGGAAATACATATTATAAGGGCGTTGGGGGCCAATTGTCGGGTTAGTCGTTGCTAACAAGTTTCAAAAATCATATATTTATTATAATGTAATAAATATACAAAATTTAAAACTTGCCAGAAAAAATATAGCTCACTCTAGCTATCTAGCTATCAGTCGCGGATTTTTCTTTATCGAGGGTTATCAGTTTTCCTGAAAACAAGCACGTCAAGTACAAACCACTCAAATATAATCCAAACTCCAGTTTGCGGTCTCTACTTAAATATAACATTAAGCTGTTAGTTAAATAAAGTTAATTCTTTATTCTTAAAAAAAAGAGTGTGGCAGTCAGTGGGACTGCCGGCAGAAGTTATACTTCCATGCACGCGCCCGGATTCATAAATTTTTATGCGAATGATTTAGCAAAATCATTATATGATGTTCATCTTCAGCGACCTCAAAAACCTTCTAGTACCGAGTACACACTGATTTTGTATCAAATTTGCATAACATTTCCTGGAGACGAGGTCCTTCTTAAATACCAGGTGTTTCGTCCTTCAACTGATAAGTTTTCGATCATTTTTAAAGGATTTACCTCCATACCATGTTTTGCCAAAATCATAGCTCCATCACGTTTATTCTGTACACGAAAAAATAAGAGCTCGAGTCATAACCAAAGACACTTTGAACCTCTTCTGTTAAAAGAATGTGCTCGACCAAACAAATAGCACTGTATTTTATATTATGGCGCATGGTCGCCATCATTTTCAGTTTCAGCACATAATGGACATTAAATTAAATTTTGACCAACCACTTTTGCGCCTCTTAGACGAACTAGGCAAGCAGGATGATACTGTTTTTCACATTTGGTACATTTTAATTCGCCTTTTAGAGATCGTTTACAACTCGCGCATCTAATTTTCACATTTATATCATCATCACTTGGCGCCATCAAATATACATCAATGGCATCACTGTTAACTTATAAAACTTAATAACTACAAACACAGGCAAGTAGAAATATTTTTTTAATTAACTGTATTCAATTAAATAAATACTTAAAAAAATAAGACCAGTTGATGTGTGTCCTTACTTCAAACACGAAAACTAAACAGTAAAACGATCAATGTACAAAAAAAGTGTTTACAAAACCCCATAGTGCAAAATATAATGCAACCATGTGACGGTAGTATGGACTACAATACAATTCTCATTATTGAATATTATTATTAATATAAAATACTAAACTTTATATGTTTACTTACGTGACAGAATTATAAAGTAATCTGTTAAACACAATGTAATCCATCACTATGATATTCCAAAACATTAGCTCAGACTGTTTTTTGTATATCTATCTCTTTTCAATGTGTTTCTGTCTCTCTCTTACTCACACCATTACATATGTAATGATTTTTGCCATTTGACCCCACACAAATCCAGTGCATAAATAGAAGTATAACTTCAATAATGTATTACCTTTAAGGTTGGAGCTAAATAGGTTCGGCAATCTGTAATTTAGTTTCTTTGGTTGAATCAAGCGGCTTAGGCAGCTCTGTATTTCTGGATATTGGGAGATCCTTGCTTAAACCTTGCGGAATGCTTCCTAAGGAGAACAATTATCTTTTATGGAAAAAGCATCTACTACAGAACTACTATCTCTTCTAACAGATCTAACATTCACCTGCAATTTAAAGCACTTTAAATGAAATATTTCCGAATTACGTTACCTTAAATTAGATAAATTTTAACATGTTAGCCGACAGGAGAAGAAACTAGTAAGTATACATATCAAATAAATAAAATAATTAATTTATAAGAAATGTAACTTTTTTCTTTGACAAATGTAATTTACACAAAAATACTTTTAAATCGTTACAATTTTTATAAAAAAAATTGTGACACCCCTTGTTTTTAATTTTTTTGGGACATAACTATTATAACTAAAATTTATCATACTACATACAAATATCAATTGCTAGTTTTCTATCATTAAATTACACATATATAAACTTTTAAATAGCAATTTGTATAAACGCCATGTGGTGTTATATAAAGTATCACAAAATGAAAAGGGTGGTAGTATGGCCCAAAGTATGTAGAAAAGTCTTAATAAACATGTCCGCAAATTAACGGTTTGGGTTTTGTGTTTTTTTTTTATTCTTTTGCCTTTTTTACTACTCTGTTTGTTGTCAATCCTTCAATTTAATTTTTCTTTTTCTTACGTATTCCTTGCTGCTCTCTACTTTTTATTTCTGTCGTATGAAGGTACTTTTAACTCTATCCCAGAGTATCTTATCTATGTGTCTTCCTTTTTAAGAGAGGTATAATAATGCTTGTTTATTTTTTTTTTGTTTTTTGTAGAATTGTATTTCATCTGTTTAGAGAAGCTTTTTTGCTTATTCTTCTATACTAATAATTTATGAGTATAACTTAAGCATTTTTTATAAAATATTAATATATTTGTAACAAATATGTTTGACCATAATTATAATATTCCATTTAAATGATCTCGTGACTTTCTGTTTCCAATGATATAATCCTTATTATTTTCTCTTTAATCGCGACTGTCCAATTAATTATTTATTGTTGTATTCAGAGGATTTTAGTTTCTAGTGAATGTTGTTAGTTAATTGCAGGAAGTCCTTATTAGATCAATATAATACAATCTTTTGAAACATTCGTTTGAATTACGTCTGTATATTGTCAACCAACCAAGGTAAATTATTATTTTTTATTCACGGAGTAATAAACAAATAGATTTGTTTTATCTTCACTAAATTAAAGAGTTTAGTATTATTCATTAATTTATTACTTTAATAATTTAACTTATATTTATTAAATAAGCGAAGTGTTATACTACCACGCATTTATGGAGGAAAAATAAAAGAGTAAATAAATATTTAAACACAATAAATACTATAGTACTAGTGAATACTTTAAAAATTTAAAGAAAATTTTTGACAGGCTAGAAAATATTCAAGCAAAAATAAATAATAAAACAAGGAAGCAAGAATAACAATAAATAAATATGAACAATAATGTCCAAAGCAAGTGATAATATAAAAAATAAAATTATTATGGCAAAAAAAAGAAAAAAATTAGTAATCAGATGAGATAACATAAAAAATTATTGGATTAGAGGATGAATTGATAATAGTTTTACTGACTAATAGAGCTGAAACAACAAGTAGGTAATATCTGAAGCTGTAGAAGTATAGATCTTTAAAATTAAAAAAGTATATGTAGCTACCGGTGTTACTGATGTACTTTGGTAAATCTGGTTGTCAACAAACAACGTAGGTATACGAGAAAGCGATAGCTAATAATACTGTAGTTTAAATTATAACTTAAGCAGCTATTCTGGTACTATCTGAAGAGTGTACAAAATTGGTAATTGGAGCTACAGCAGCACTGGTAATCAATGTTGATACAGCTTTAATTAACTCTTGTTAAGTTTAATAAACCAGTAAAATGCTAACAAATAAAGCGAAATAGTAAGTATTGACTGAAGTAGCTGATTAAGCAACAGTTTCGAAAACCACTCAAATCGCATAAAACAGGAATGTTAGCATGAAGGTGTAGTATTTACTTAATAAATGGGCTAAAATGTTTATATCGTTACGAATATAGCATTTCCTAGCGTAAGGGCGAGTACCTATTGACGACAGCAGTAAAGTAGTTAGAGAATTATTGTACTTCTTTTAAAAAATCTACAACAATCTAGAAGTAAGCTACACATTACTAATAAAAAAGCTACAAAACTTATTACAGAAGTCGGACGTTTTAGTGCAACAGGTGCGCAGGGCACGTGCATCAACAGCTACAATAGTATAAACAAAGAATCAAAATCAAAAAACTAAAGTGGTAAATAACAAAACAAAAAGACAAAACGTCAGAACACTCAAGAAATAAAAAATGAGTAGCATTAGTTGTCAGATGTTAGTTGTAAAAAAATAAGTAATATACAACAAAAGGTAGAACATAACACTTTAAATCTACGATTTACTTAGATACATAAATAAATAAACCATCTATTATATGATAATCTTTTTGTGTTTTACCTGCTACTTGTTAAAGTTTATTCAAATGGTAACTGCAGATATTCCTTAATATACTTGGACCGTTTTCGCAATCTGGAGCTTATCTCGTCTTCCAGGAGTTTTTTTAACCTTACAGCCGCCTCTCTGATGTTCCTTTAGCCTAAAAACACGATGGACCCAATTGTGGTCTTATCCGAAAAAAAAAAAACATTTTGCCAATTCTTAATTATCCAGTTTTGGTGTAGAATTTTATTCGACCCATATAACTGTGCGGCAACTTACTCTCTAATACTGCAAAACCCTTAAGAGCAATGTCTTTCTCATATATAGTTTCTAGTAAAATTTTCACACTTGTAACTTCTTAAAGTTGCCGTTGCAGTTCTAGATGAGAAACACTAAAATTTCGTCTAGGATTTTATCAAGCGCTGAGAGTAAATAAACTACTAACGTCGCTAAAACAAACATAGGAGTTGATGTACTTTTTTAACGCTAAATCATAAAAATATACTAAAATAAAAAAGTAGGTGTCAACCATCCTTAAGACTTACCGGTATTAAAAAATAATTTACGACCTATTCTCAGAGCAACCAAATTTGCACACAAAATGTCATGAGAATCGGTCAAGCCGTTTTGTAGGAGTTTGGAGACTAACACTGTGGTAGGAGAATTTATTATGTATATTATATATAGAATAATTCCTTATAAGCTTGGTTGTGTGCATTACAAAACATGTTTTATAGGAATTTCTATCAAGGTATATAATTTTAATGCAAAATTTACATACAATTTGGTGCAGATCAACTTGAAACCAAATTTTTTACTTACACTTATTAAAAATATATAAAAACAAGAACCCATTGTGGTTCTAATAGCAACTTTATCTGCTTTACATATCTGAATTCAAAGTATCAAAGAAAGGAGGTTATCAAGATATACAAGAAAAGATAAAATTATAACAATAAGAAATAAACCAGGCGTTGTAATTTTTGTCCAGTACCAGTGTGGTTGTTGGGTAATTTTATTTTGTTAAGAAATGCAGATAAAAATAGTTTCTATATTTTCGCTCTTTGTTATTCATGTTATTTTTTTCTAAGTAGTACATAGGTGGAACAATTAAATAAAGATAATTTAAAGTAAATTGACTAAATTATCTAAATGATGACGTGTATACCTTGTTTAATAAAGCAAAACTGTGTAACTTCTCACTGTGCAGTCTGATTAACTATCTAATCGAATTATCTTTTTAAAAAAATTTAATGGGTACATATCTTTCCCTCTTGGAATAAGTTAAATGTGCGGTTTTCATGTATATTTGCCATTGCATTAGTCGACAACCCATTTAACACCAGCAGTATTTGACAGGGTCGGACTTATCTATCTAGCGGCCCAAATTAGCTAGGAACAGTTGAAATATTGTAATTTTAAACTCCTCTAGTGTTATATTAATTGGTCACGAATTGGTCAGTAGGTCAGAAGGATTGGTCACCTGTTTCAAAGGATCTTAATTAATATAACACTAGCTTTCGAAATTTTTTTTTTCAAATCGCAAGTTTTTGATTTTGGGTCGCTCACAAAATTTGCTTGTCCTTGAAAGTCATTATTTAGTTAATAACTCCGTCAATAACACTGACCAATTATCATCATATAGTGACCAATGTTAACCAGTTTGTGACCAATTCAATTCAATTTAATTAAGCTCTTCTCTACGATCAAATTGAGCTGCTAAATTTTTTTGGATGACCTTGATATTTTAAACTCATTGCCAAAATTTCTGTATAAATGACCAATTAGTCGGACCTAGTGACCAATTATGACCAATTAGTGACCAATTCAGAGCACTGTTTTAAACGTCAAATTTCTTAATTTGGGCCGCTAGATAGATGGGGCTCTCGAACTTCTCTGTTTGTATTCGAATTGGAAACATCTTAGTTTTTTTTTTAATTTTATTTTTGTAATTTACATTTGAAATTTTGTATGTTTTTTTTTTATTTAATATGTTTAAAATTACTTTTGTTTGCGATTGTTTACAGTTGCAAATTTTAATTCTAAATGTGGATTTTAGAACTTAATAAAAAAGAATATAAAACACAATATACAACAGACCTTACTAACTAACTTTAGACATACTTAAATACTTAATACGATTTTATTTTTCTTGATTTTTGTTAACAGTTTTTCACAGTAAAAGTATTTTTCGCATACTATAAAATAAATGATTATTGTATATGATAAAATTAATTATTAACAGTTATAGGTAATTTAATTATTTCAAAATCTTTTATGATAAATTTTAATCTTGTATGCCTACTACACCTTCTTTTAATTAATAGATTGACTATAACTTTGTTTCTCATTAACTAAATAAAAACTAATGAATCAACTAGAATATTTAGGCATTTGATTAATCACCATCCCAATTAATTATTACAAAATTTGCGCCCATGCAGTACTCATTATGTAAAACGTTTATACCAGTTTAATCACTTAAGCAAACATGTAAATTGGCCCTCAAAGATTTTTAGTAGGTTTTTGACCTTGTGCCAGTATTGTGGTTCAAATAACTATTAAAGTGTGTTTTCCTAAGTGAATGCTATAATATTTTTATTTATAAAAAGTTATAAAACTTAGACACACATATAAAGAAGTAATTTATACACTGAAAATTGTAGAAAATTTCTAATTAATTTTTTTTTATTTTATTTAATAATTGTTTGAAAAACATTTTAACAATTTTTATAGTTAATATACAATCTTGCATTTATTAGATTTATAAAGAGAAAACTTTTGTAGACGTGTTAGACGATCTTATGGGTTCGCATCAGCAACATTCCAAATGACTGTTTTACTACACTGATAACAGTGAGGAGTTGATAACTTATTATTAATTGTTCAAGAATAGTTCAAGAAAATTATAAATGTTCAAGGTTACAGGATTGATTAAAGGTATAATAAAAAAAGTTAAGAGGAACTTTATCAAGCGATTTGATTGAATCACAGAAGAACTAATTAAGTCTATTAATAAAAAAATAAACCATATAATAAAACCAAACGGTAACCTAATAACCTTTTAATAAATTAAAAACGAATCATCTGCAAACACTGATGTCATTAAAGAATAAGTTGAAAAGGTGAAGTCCCAAATGAGACTCTTGAGGCACACCATACAATTACCAACCCTTACAAACTAGCTAACTATCCACTGAAGCAATGAAGCACCAATACCCAGAGCCTCCAGTTTGGCTAACAGATTTTTATGATTCACTTTGTCAAACACCTTAAAAAAATTTATTGTAAATTGCATCAACTTGCAGTGTATTTTCAAAAGCTTTTTTTTATAAATTTACCATATACGACAAAATTAGTTAAAGTTGATCTACCCAACAAAAATTATTGTTGCTCATCAATAAATAAAAGTTTGCATTCCCATGCAAGAAGTCTGGAGACAAAATAATCTTAAATTTATTGCCATTCGGAGCAGCAGATCAAATATTTAAAAAATATATGATCTATTAAGTCACACTGCTAAAAAAACGAGAGATTGAAAACAACAATATAAAATTATTGGAATGGACTACAAGTTGTCCTAATATCGATAAAGTACAATTACAGAAAATTTAAAATTTTATTACAGTTAGTGATTGCAAAAAATTACATAATTTAATTCCCAAGCTAATTGGAACAATATTTAAAATAAGCACAATTTATAAAAAGAACTTTTTATAATACCTACAAAGTTTTTTACTGATTTATAGGTCATATTTTAAGTGTCATCTCAACAATGCACAGCATCCCTGATATTGCAAAAATATTAAGTCATACAACGCTGTGATTGATCATAGAGAAGATTGTTTCCTTGTTAACAAAATCAAGGGTAGTTGTATCTAAAAACTTTCTAAAACAATTTATTTTATTACCAGTTAAAATAATAATTACTGTTTTCACATGTAAGAACACAACAAAAAAAGAGAAAAAAAAAACTTCTCTCTCGCGAGATCGATCCTATTACGATAACCCAACAGAATTGTCACAATCAACCGCTTCAACCGCTTGTCCAAATAGGCCACCGTAAGCTTATATGAAGTCTTTCAAAATGATAATATGTATACATATTTAATTTAATAACAATTCAGTATAAATTTCGAAATCTAGGTATATGCCTAAACACACTTGAAACATGCATTGTCATCCAGTTCTTAGCTATCCTAAAAATTTCAGAGCTCTAGGTAGTCGGGAAATAGGTTTAAATTCGATTACAAAATTCCACGGAATGACACAGAGACAAAGAACACGGCGAAAATATAAAAACTTTCTAATAAATAACACAATATTAAAGGTTTGTGTTCTAATATAATAGAAGACACCAATATAATTCAAATTTAACGATGTGTATAATTATTTAGTACGAAATTAAATTAGGTGATTAATGTTTATTAAAAAATATAATAATAATTGTTATGTTTTATTCTTAAATTACTAGAAAAATTACATGGAATCTACAGTTGATAAGGCTCGTACAGTTTGTATTATTAATTAATTGACTCTAATGCCAAATTTTAATCGTTAAATTTAAAAGTTGCCAAACTTTATATGTAAAAATCTCCACATATTTTCATTTAAATTATTAATTCTATTAGTTAGTAATCTTATAATATTAAGCGAAGAACCGTCTGCATTGGTTCCTGAAAACGACTCTAATGATATTGTTGAAATGTAAAATATAGGTGCACACGAAAGGAAAAAATCGATCCAGCTAGATACCACGTCTGAGAAAATTCCATTTTTTCACCCAAAATCATTTCCCCACATAAGGTGGATACTAGGTTACGATAATTTTGGCGCTGCCCGCACGGAAATATCTTGTGATCAAGATATTTTACGAGCAAAGCTCGGTCATCGAAGTACTATTTTTAACATTAAAAGTTAATATGTTACAAATTCTATCTAGTAGGTATATCATTTCTGCAAAATAACAAGAAAATTAAATATATTGAAAATTTTGTAGAACCTACGATTTTAAATTAATATTCTCTTTCATTGGTGTTTCCCAAGAACGCTTTAAAAAGGTAATTAAAAAAATGTTTGTCACGCCTATGAAATGTGTAGTGATTTATTGTATCGTTTTATTACAAAATTTTCGGAACTAATAAACCACTTAAAAGTTATGTAGACCGGAAAAAAATAGGTATAACATTTTTATTGATGGTTATTAAAATTAGACATGATTATAAATAATATAATAAATTTCTATTGAATAATAAATAATCTTGTTTTCAAACTAGTACAAAAAATAGGAATTTGTGAAAATCATGCAACCTAATTTTGCAGTATTAATAAAGTACAAGAAAACAAAATTAGTGATCTTGGGAAATATTGCTATAAATAAATGTATTTTAAAGTAAAGAATTAATGATGGTGATTTACTTGGTATATTCCTATTTTGTGAATTCCCGTTTTGTGACTAGACCTTTTTGGATTAAAATTTTTCCTATTTTGTGCCTAGAGAATTTTTTACCTGTTAAAGACCCCTAATGAATTCCCATTTTGTGACTAGAATAAAATGTGATTTTATGATCTCTTAAATGTTAGGTTTTCCCCAATACTGAAACGTATTAAGATAATGATAATCCCTTTAACGATGTTTTTCTTTTCGGGGAAGTTTATAGGTACTTTCTATTCATGTTTGAAGATGGCAAAGAGGACAAAATATTGATTTTTGCTTCGCTAAAAGCGCGACAGACACTGGAAGCTTTTCTAAATATTTTCAGCAGCTTTATACAATCCACGCCGATGTTGGCAGCACGGGCACTGAAACCAATATTGTTCCTCCTATTTTCGCCTTGCTGCCAGATAAAAAGGAAATGACGTATACCAGGCTTTTTTCTTTAGGTAGGTAATTGAAAAACATAACCACAGTGGAAACCAAAAAACTTTAAAATTGATTTTGAAGTGGCTACCTTCCAGGTACTTAAGAAAACCTTCCCTAATATAAACATTACTGGTTGCAATTTTCATTTTAACCAATGTTTATGGCGAAAAGTGCAAGAAATTGGATTAACTTCTTTATTCAAGGAAAACGAAATAGTGCGTACCCACATAAGGATGTGTGCTGCATTAGCACATCTTTCTCCTGAGAAAGTGGACAACGGTTGGATGTGGATTATGAAGAATTTTGAAAATCATCCACTTCTGGAAATATTTAATGATTATTTTGTGGAACAGTGGCTTGAAACCAATATTTTTGGACTGATGTGGGTGTGCTATAACCAAAGGCACCGGACTACAAATTCCTTAAATGGATGGCACAACCGGCTAAATATAAAAATTGCCAGGGTAAATCCAAACATTTTCGAACTTACAAAAGCAATTAAAGAAAAAGCATCATATTACGACAATATAAAACTACAAGTTAAGTTGCATATGACAGCAAAACGGAGGAAAACCAAGTATGTACAACTGGATGAAAGAATTCGCCGTACAGTTACAGACTTCGTTGAAGAAAGATCGGACGTTTATCATTAAATCAGGTAGGTATTAAAATAATTGGCTTTATTTTACGCTAGTCACAAAACGGGAAATTCATCTCGGGTCTTTTCAGGTAAAAATTTGGCTAGGCACAAAATGGGAAAAATTTTACCTGAAAAAGGTCTAGTCACAAAACGATAATTCACATAATAGGAAGACACCATTTACTTTAATTTTTATACTTTTAATCGTTTGTAAAAAAAAATTCCGTTAATTTTTAATTCTTAAGTTAAACGAAGAAATGAGTAAATAACTAATTATCATAGAGATTTACGAACTGATAACATATTTAAAAAAAAGTTTTACAACCAGACGTAGTTTTCTTCAGAGATCTTCCTGAAGATGACCTAGTCGGTTCAACCTATTCAAGACCATGACAATAGTTCAAGTATAACCAGTTTTACTTCCGACAATGCGATTAGCTACTCCTCCACAATCGATTTATTAGTCAAGTCTGATTAGTTTCGTATAAGAAATTAAAAAAAAAAAGCCATTTTAAGACGTTTCCTTTAAATACAATGTCTAATTTTTTATATACGCTCATAACTGTAAAATAGTATGTTAACAATAATATCAGGTAACCAAATAAATTCGTGAGGTTTTTAGTGAAAAAATATAATTTTATATTTATATTCGTCGAAGCAATTACCAATGATCTTTTTGCAAACGTGAAACCAATTTTTGTATGCAGAACTGAATTTGACGGACTGCATTTATTACACCATCTCGAGTTTTGAACTGTAGGTGCCTCATACAGTTTTCAAGAGAGACTAAAAGTTGATAAGCACTTGACGAAATGTCAAGAGAATAAGGTGGGTGTCGTAATTTTTCCCTGTCGGATTCAGAATTTTCTCTCCGGTCACTCTTGCGAGATGAGGCTTGGCGTTACTCTGCAAGATCATCACTTTTTTCCGATTAATCAAAGAATGCTGTTTCTGAATAAGTGCTGCTTATACTCATACGGTATTTATTTTTCAAGCTGCTACTGCAGTTTTCTACTAAGTTTGTACTCATACAGGAAACAACCTCAAATTATTGTATTATTCGAAGCCATTTTCAATTATTAAAACTAGGAATGTATAAAAATTTGCAGCAACTTTTTATGTGTCTAAGAAAAGAACGATTCACTCTTAAGTAATAGAAACAATCAATATCGAAAATCTAGAAATGTATGTATTTTTTTTGTATAAATAGTTTTATTTGAATAAATACAGCAGCGGTCTGAAGTTGGTGCTAGAATAGTTTTTGTTAAATAATTGTATTAATAATTAGCAAATTATCAATATTTTTACATTTTCGTAGAGCCTTTAATTAGCCTTTAATTATTTACTACATGTGTAATTAGAAAAGATAAGCTTTAATGGAATTTGGCAATTGTCATATAGGGTTAACTCAGCAGTTTTTCTTTTTTTGCTAAAAATACTATTTATACACAAAAAGTTATAAATATTTTTGCATTTCCTTGGAGCCTTTAATTAGCCTTTAATTATCTATCCATTTTTAAATTCTGAAAATCTATTTTTATAGCGGTTTCTAGAATCCACTGCTAACTTTACGTAAAGTTAGCAGTTTCCTTAACTTTTCAAAAACCATTGGTGCACTTAATTTCGCAATGGGGTACCAAATTAGCCTTTAATGAGCCTTTTGAAATTATCTAGTCAGATTTTAAAACTGCTATACTTCCACTGCTAACTTTACCTGCGTAACATAAACAATACCTATCTATGCCAATGTGCGATATACAGAAACCATACGAACTTATTTGGTTATCTGATAGTAAGCTGTACTTTACATGTAAGTCTTATGTAATATACCTTCAATTTAAAGCACGGGCAGAATTACTGCCTTAATCTACTTAACATAAGTTTGTAATATTATAGAAATAATAAGAAACTTAAAAAATAAGTGATATTTCTTATAAGCATTTCTAAAAACTAATAAATATTGTTGGCACGAAAACAAAAATTTAAATGTAATAGATATCATAAATAAATAAAATTGAGAGAAGCCGATTTAGGGAAGTATATTCAAAAATCTACTTTAAAATTTCACATTTTCACGAAAAAAAAAATTAAGTTCAAGGCAACAACCTATAAAAAGACTTGGCTGTCGTGGGTTTTATCAAAAAAAGCTATGCTTCCACTTTACATGCGAAAGTCAGTAATGAGCTTTCCTTGATTATTAAAATTTTGTTTTCTTTTTTTAATTATGAATAAATTTAACAATTTGTCACGATATTTTCAATATTTCAAGATATTTCCAATTATTAAAGATTTTTACAATTGTTCATGATTTTTTGTTTTTTTTAAACTGCAGTTTTTTCTAATTTTTTTTTTAATAAATTTGAAAAGTTTACTTGCGGGTATTTATAGTAGGTACCCATATGTAGGTATGCATGCACGTTTTTCTCCTACTGCGAGAGTGAGGTTTCTCCCATGTAAAGACCTCTATAAAGTTAGCACTAACACATGCGAAATAAAAGATGGTATTATGTGATTAATTTGTCGTGATTTTGTCGTGCAAACAAAAAATTTGTCGCGATTTTTTTTTTAAATCAATGGTAGTGCTAACTTGATATCAATTTACCACTACCACCTCTTGAAAACGATGTTCCAATGATCGGACAAATGTCTTATGTAGTGCATAATTTGTCGCCTTTTTGTCGTGATTTTGTCATGCAAAAATAAAATTTGTCGCGAAATTTTTTTGCCTTAAATCGATGATAGTGCTAACATGGTATCAAGTTAGCACTACCAACCATCTTCTGATACTCTGATAAACATTGCAGCTAGCGCATAATTTGTCGCTTTTTTGTCGTGATTTTATTGGCAATTGGTCTTGTTACAAATTTTAATTGCCGGTATAAAGCGATTTAGCTCCACGCGTAAGCGCGGATCAACCTGCCATTTAAGATGACTCGGAAGACATTATCTATTTATCCTCTAATACAATTTTTTTTATGAATAATGAAATTGGTATTTTCGACAAGAAGTTTTTTTACCACCACTCATCTTGCTTCATACTAAGACCCTGTTTTTAAACAGATTAAAAATAATTTGTTTGGAATAAAGTAATTAAGTTTTTCATAAAACCAGCCATTATTGTTTAATTAATATGGAGCCATAAGGCCATAAAAATATTCATTGTTTAGTGACCCATCAATGGTTTTAATTTTGTTAACCATGAGAATTTTTAACTTCATTATAAGTCATGATAAAAGCGTTCACTTTATAGTAAGCTACTAAAATTTTATGTGGACTAGAAAGAGTTTCATAATACATATGTATAGCGTGCCAAAAACAGGTTCACTTCGTAGTAGTATATAGAAATAATAAATTTATAAGTCAGAAAGAGTCGATTCCAAATATAATGTGTAGTAGTGCTAACTTAATATCGAGTAAACACTACTAATGATTTATTAAACACAAATTTTTGCCAAAAAAATTTTTTCGCACGACAGAAAAGGAATCAATTATGTGGGTACACGATTTACATCCGAATATTGAAAGACATTTATCAATGTACGGTTGTACTAATTTAAAGTTGGCACTAATATTAATTTTTTTCAATACCACAACACATATTTTTCGCAAGACATTATCATGAAACAAAAGCGACAAATTATGCACTAGATGCGAAACTCGTCCGATCATTGAAAGACCGTTTTTTAAAAGGTGGTGAAGTGCTAACTTGATATTAAGTTGGCGCTATCATTGAAATAACATAAAAATTTCACGACAAATTTTATTTTTGCACGACAAAATCACGACAAAAAAGCGACAAATTATGCGCTAGCCGAGATTTTTATCAGAGTATCAGAAGATGGTTGGTAGTGCTAACTTGATGCTATGTTAGCACTATCATCGATTTAAGGCAAAAAATTTCGTGACAAATTTTATTTCTGCATACAAAGTCACGACAAAAAAGCGACAAATTATGCACCAGATAAAACATTTGTCCGATCATTGAAAGATCGTTTTCAAGAGGTGGTAGTGCTAACTTGATATCAAGTTAGCACTACCATCGATTTAAAAAAAAAATCGGGACAAATTTTTTGTTTGCACGACAAAATCACGACAAAAAAGAGACAAATTAATCACATAATGCCATCTTTTATTTCGCATGTGGTAGTGCTAACTTTATAGAGGTCATGTAACGCCCATCTGAAGCTAAGCTTTTATTAAAACACAGGTCTGCAAAAAAAAAACTATATTAAAATAAATAATGCTATAAATTATCTATTCTAAATGGATTACCAATATATTAAGAATTTACCGGGATCGTTTTTTCGTACTAAAACATTTAACTATATTGGGACACACGTTTTATAACCATACAGTATAGATAAATTTTTGTAACCTTTTGGTAGAATACATAATAATATTTAATGTATTTGATTTTAGTGGATATTTTGAACCTAAAAGATTTTGGTGGAATTGTAACGTTTGTATTAAAGCAGTTATTACAATAAATTGGAGTAAATTTATGTCGTGTTCTTGTAACAAATCGTGTGTTATAGTTTATGTTGGTAACGAATAAACTTTTACTTGTGGCGTTTCAAAAAAATGTAATTTGTAGTTTGAGAATATAATGTAGCGGGTTAACTTACAAGATATAACGTTTTAACTAAAAAATAGTAACAAAAATTAAATTCTTCAATAGTTCTATGAAAAAAAAAAGAAACTTTTAAACGTAATGAAATTACAATACAGAACTTTCAAACATTTGTCAATAGATATCTATGAAAGATCCCAGAGATATACTGGCCCAATAAATTCACCAATACGAAACATATCTGCTACATTCATAAAAAGAAATGGAAATGGATTGGTCACATACTGAGAAAAGGCCAAAATAACAGATCGACACAAGCGCTTAAATACTAGCCTGAAAAAAGAAGTAAAAGCGGAAAACCAGACAATCTTGAATTATAGAACACGAACATGACTGACATAAATAGAAAAAAAGATGCACAGATCGGGCGAATTTTACATTAACCACCCAGAAACACAGAACGCCCAATATTCCATATTTTAATATTATTAACCAGAAATCAGAAAACTATAGTAAAATACACTATTATAAAATATTTAAACTGGTTTTAGTTTAAATTCTTTTAACCAATCTAATTTGGAGTAAACCTGTTGTTCTAACTAATTTTTTTGTAAGAAATAATTTTGGATCAGACTTTGTGCTATTTTAAACATAATATTAAAAAAACTGTTACGATTAATGATTCTTAAAACAATAATAAATACTGTAGCAGTCGTAGTAGGGGTTACCCAAGAAACTTGGAACTAGAAACCATGAACCATTAAGAAAAAGCCCAGACAAAGTAATCAAAAAGTCGTAATTAGACATAAGAACCACTTGTTGTGCCTAATTACTAGAACAAATAGCAGTATTTCAGTTAATTGAAACTATAAAAAAAAGACTCTGAATTATGGGTCCCACAGTTTTTTAGGCAAAATAAAATTGAACAGCTAAATTGGTGCTTTACAAACCGCAACATGTTTTTTTTTGAATTCGGGTTACCAAAGCTCCAAAAAGGGAGCTAGGCTGTCAGAACTCAAGATATCAACTAAGATCTGTAGACAGATATGCTAAAAGCAAAAACTTGATTGTGACTACTTTAACAATATTTAACCGGTTGGACTATAACAAATCATTAGACTTTGAAATACTGTAATTGGGAATAATTAAATCACCATGCACGAAAGCACCTCCGCATAGATGCACAGTTTTCGTCGGTCTTGCATGCTCACTAGAACTAAATTTTATCAACAACTAGCTCACAAGAAATGTTAGACCTACATAATGCAGATAATACCAAACAACCTATTGATGCTTTATGAGCAGAATGAGAAAACAGACCCCAAGACAATGCTGACATTTTAAATGGAATATAAGGTTAACACCGGTTATTTAAATTGTCAATTATCGTTTTGTTTTTGGTTTTGGTCATTAAAAATTTAATCTTCATTTCGTTTCAGGAACGAAACATAAAATACCGTTTTGGTTATTTTCTTAACTGATTATTGTTTTATGACTATGTCAATTATTTTTCATGAAAAATCTTAAGTTATACAAACAAAAACTGTTTATACATACATCCTAAAAAGCATAAAAAATAATAGATAATTTAGTATAAGTAAGATTGTGTGTGTTATCAGATGTACCTAGTACCTATTTTAATATTTACCTACTGATTATAACTAGGATCCGTATTAAAAAATAAAAACCAATAGTGAACATAAATTATCAATCTTTATTAAAATATCTTATACAGTGTTTAGTAAAACGTTTTTTAAATCTTTTAATATAAATTCTTTAGTTTCTTTACACACATTTCATCACAGGTTGGAGTCTTGCTGGGTGGGATTTTAAATTTTTAAATTTCAAAATTTTTATCAGAGGTTTCTTAAAGCAATTAGTTTACTAAGATGTTTCAACTGTCAAATTGACAAATAAAGCTCTGTCATTAACGTTTTATTCCTCCCCTGGGACTGATTTCAATCAATAAAATCTCTGGGGCGTTAATTCTGCATTTACAAATTTGATATGAAAAATATACAAACAAAAATACAATTTTAATTTTTCTTTTCTTTTTTTCTTTTTTTTTTTTAGTTTTCTTTTCAATATTCATCCTCTTGTTGCTGCTGCTACTTTTTCCGGTCTCCTCTAGTACACGTCCAATTACTTTTTTTGTGTTTTTTACAGGTTATTTCATAAATTTTCATAATTACAATTTATGACACTCAAAATTCAATTTAATTTGTGATAATCTAATTAATATAATCTCCTTTAAACAACAAAAACAAAAACTTATCCAATAAAAAATCACAACTAAAGCTAGCAATCGATTGTTTAACGGCGAATCACACTACCAAAATTCCATTGAAAGGAATGTGAAAAAAATTCATATTAATAGGTATATTTAAGACGCCGAATTGTCACTAATTCATCTGTGGCTAAAGGGGTTAAAAACACTCCCGGTACGATTCCTGTCGGTAGCGCCTTAATGTCGTTTCTTATTTGTCTAATTTCTAAATTTTAAAAATTTCATGAGAAATATGTTTTCGTACCGTAAGCCCGGTTCTGAAAAATGAGAACCATGCCCACTTATTAAACATTAAACAATACCATTTTAAGATGATTCATTCAATTCAGAACTAACCTAGGTCATCCTTGTTTCGAAACGCGAATCATTAAAACTGTATCGGTTCGATCAGTATCAAGATCACCACCTCCATCGATCGCTCTCCATTCTTTTTGAATACAAAATGCGAATACACGAGTCTAAAAAACCTACCGACAGAGAGTGAAAGTTTTCAAAGTGGAATGAATATACGCCTTTACCTCTGCTGTACTCAGCTGAGTCGAGATTGTCCTACTTTTAGACAATATTATTATATCATTCATTTACGTGTCGTGGCGCTTGTTTTACTTTTTTAGATTAATTACGAACTATCTGATTCTTGGTACTTTAGATATTCTATTCCACCAAAAGCTTTAATGTTTATAAAAATTTATAACAAATAATATTAATATAGACAATTTTTATACTTAAAATGTATACAACCTCTTTACAGTTAGTAACAATATAATATATAGTACCTAAAGATGTAAAAAATCTAAAAATGAAAAGTTTTGGAAAATAAAAATAGATTATATTTTTATACATATTTAAAAAATAAATGAGGTCAACAAAACTCTAATCTTTTGCATACATTAAGAACATTTGCCATACCAGAGGATAACATCTAGACTCTAGACAATGGTGCAACTTAAAAACCATACCGCAAAGATTTAAAATGCAGGTATGTAGAGAAACTACAAATACCATGACTATATCAAGAGAACCAAACTTTCAGTAAATGGCCAACTAATACAACAAAGCTCTAAATTTACCTATTTGGCAGGGAAGATAAGAAGCCACAGAGACTTAGGTACTTAGAGAAACTCGCACATCAGTCAATGAAGCATCAAAAATTTTTCGGATATTTCAGATACATGAGAACAGACATATGGCCACTGAAAGCAAAGTATGGATCTACAAGATTCCTGTATTAAATTATGCCGTAGAAACTAGAGCAAAAAACAACAAAAGTAAAAGGCATAAGTTAAAAAAAAGAGCTCAAAGTTTTTTTTTGTTTTCATTCTAATAATTCTTAAAATTTAATCAAATATTTTAACATATATGTAAAACTCGCCACTAAAAAATTTTGTATGTTCTTTAAACAAATTACTTTGGTAGCGCAACCTTTACTCAAATGATATACTTTGTTACTGACAAATATGCCAGATCTGTTAAGACCAATAAGTCAGCTTGTAGTTAGTAGATGGGTAGGTTATTATTTCCATCATCATAATAAATTTTGTATTTTCTTTCAACAAGTTACTTTGGTAGCGCAACCTTTACTCAAATGATATGTCAAATTTTTATACCTAACCTATGTTATGCAATAATTAGCTGCATTAATAATAAAGCTTCATTGTGACTTTTTACTAATGAAATTAATCATTGGTAATAAAGGTAGGTACTTGTCATTATGCGAAATTTAATATGGACTATTTTAAAAGTCTAAAGTACTCACATGATTAGAATGTGTTTGTGTATACTCGAATCCAAAAAAATTGGTGGTGTTGTATATAAAAAATACCAGCAGACAATTAATTGATTGCGTGAAATATACCTACAGTTAGTGACATAATGTTAAATTTAACCTTGTTTTCTTTTATTATATATCATCCTTTATAAAATATATAAAATTCAACAGATTTTTAATTTAAAAATTCTCAACATAGAGATCTGCATTTTCAGTAGTGAAATTGCTTTTCTTACTAGATTTCGTTGTCTTTTTTAGGAGAGTCTTATCTTCAAAGGCTCTTTCTATGCCTCTATCTGTTTCTACTTATTTAGTTTGCAGTATACCTACACATAAATTTTTGCAAAAAATTATTATGTCATAACACGACCGCTGCCATATTTACGTAGAAGAAACTGCGTCAGCTGTAATTTGAAATGTTATTAAATGTTCGAAACGGCAGTAATACATATTTAAACCGCATTGTTGACCTGTTAATAACCAACAAACCGTTTAACTCATAATGTCCTTTGGGACTTCTTTACCATATATTTAAAAGCTCTTTCATTGTCTTCACCTACAGTTGTCAGATCTAAATATCATACAAACAGTTATAACATTATACGAGAGCTGCCTTATGTGTAAAAAAACATTAAGTTAGTTTGTCATTATATGACAGCTGTCCCATTTAGACAACACAGTGGTGAGTAACTACAACAGCGCTATCTTTAAAAATCAATCAATCAATTTTATTAAAATGACATTTTAATCCATTAATTTTTCATCTTAATGACAGCTATCACTTATAGTAAAGATAACTGTATAGTCCATGCAAATAAATCAAACTGGAGTGTCTATTTGTCATATTAAAATAACTGCTTATTACTTAATGCATATGTAATATGTAAGTTTACACTGTACATATAAAATAATATTTTTACCATTTTTTTTTCTGTCTGTCTGTGTATTTGTCTCGGTTAACCTCTGGAACGGCTTAATCGATTTTGACTGGAGTTTCACTGACAGATAGCTGATGTAATAAGAAGTAGCTATCGCGTGGGCAGTATATTGCTACCAATTGTTTTTCAACGACTTCGTTTGAAAATTCATTTCCAGTACTTATTTCATACTTTTTCAAACAAGCACAAAGTCGCGGGGGCAGCTAGTAAAAGATAAAACCGTTTAAATATTGCGACATTTAAATCCTTTTTGAATTACCTTAGAGTCTTTTAAACTGTCTTCACTTAAATTTGACCGTCAAGGTTGCAAAACTAGATGACCAATGACCATCTAAAAAGCAACTAGGTAAATAGCGGACGCCTAATTGTAGGTACTTACTTTAAGCTCGTGATTTAAATTTTCTGTAATACCTATTTATTTACGTTTTGCATTTTATTTAGAACAAGTTCAACACACAATCTTAACAATTTTGAGGTTACTAAACAATGTTGACATTTACATAAAGAAACTCTATAACTTCATTTTATTTTCAAAATAACATTAAAAATGAAAAAGTATTGAGTTAGTACAATCTATGAAAAAAATCATTAAGATATACAAATGTTTTCCATATAATAACGAATACATTTGATTTCATAATTATTCAAGTTTTAAGTCACTCAGATTTGTTAATAGAAGGTACAGTTCTCCTTGAGAAAATATATTTAATCATGCCTTAGTTATTTTCACTTTTTTCCATCTAATCTATATAATTAATGTAAACGAAAACACGTGAATGTGAAACATTAGAAACAGTTACATTGATTAATAATTGCTTATAATATAAACCTTACAATAAACTTCTATTTATATGCACATATGTGAAAATTAAGTAATACAACTACATACATATATCGTTTCTTAAAATACAAAACATTAAAACAAATCAAACTAGAAAACACACCAAGAAATGATATGAAAGTATGTAACGCAAAAAAAAAACAGGAAATAATTTCTTGTTTTTGAGTTTTTAAACCAAATAGGTTATTTATTGATAATTACTGTTCAGTTTTATACTTTTTACGTATATACATTCATTTTTATTCAACCGCAAAGCTTAGGCACGTAATAATAAAAATACAATTAGATCGATTATGCAATAAGTGTCACATATCTACCGTATTAAGTATACCTATCGATGTAATTTCTACTTTCTTCCGGAGAGCAACCTAATCTATCGTCTTAAACTAGTTCCGAAATTACAAAATACCAGTTTAATGTGAATTTGACTTAGGTTAATTATACTCGAAATTGTTCTAGTGTATCTGAATGTAAGTGGATTTGTATAAAAAAAAAATGGATAAAGTAAGATTAAATTAAAATGTCGACTTCCCTTCCTATAATTTTCTTCTTCCTTTAGAAGCAGTTTGGCAAAGTCACGAATCCTACTGCAGCCTAATTAGACTTATTGTACTTCTTTCATCGGTTATTAGCACCTATTTCGTGAGCTTTGTACAGCTCTTTAGGAGGAGTGCTGTATGTTAAACTTGTTATGTTTTGCTAGAATATCGAGTTTTTCTCAGCACTCGTATACAGGTCTTACGACCAACTTGAGGTTCTTCAACTCTTCAATCGCCGGCTTCGTTTGATATATATGTGCAAATATTAATCCGACGAGATTTATAAGTCGTCAAATTGTTTTATCTTGTGCATTTCAAGATTACACAGAAGTGTATTTTCCTAATGGTACAAAATTTTTTACATATGGTAAAAAAATCTTCTTCTCAACCATTGCAGTTAGTAAACAAGTTAAAACATTAAAGTTTAGATTAAGTGCTTGAATTATCAAATTTCTATTGTTGATGTTAAGTATATCTAGTCAAAATGGTATTTTGGGCAGATATTTTGAAAATCTTGCCAGATGTTTTTTTAATTTCCTGATTTAGTTTCTTTTGTTCTGACTGCTCAGATTTTCTTGTACTCTATGGAAGCCTATCATTAATCTTTATTTTGCAATAATGTGATAAGGAAGAATTTTTAACAGAATTTTTATTACTGTTGTGAAAGTACCTATCAACAATGCCAAGACAAGCAAGTCTTTCAACTTTGCTTAACTTGATGCTGCATTTTTTTGTTGAATCTTTCGCCGCAATTGTTGGAGTCACCACCATGTTAAAAATTCAATATAACATGTTTGTTTTTAAACCCCATATTTTTTCATAAGTGCTCATCATAAACGTAGTTATTGTAGGTAGTCATAGTAGTTTTCAAGATGTTAATTTGAGTCCCATATCAGCTACTTGTATGTATATGCCATAAGTTTTACACTTTTGTGTTCTCTAAGGTCCTTCTTCTACTAAATGTTAATAACTTATCTTAAGCGCTACAGTTAGTATCCATTCCATTACTAGATTCTGTGTTTCTTTAATGGACAAAAATTAATTTTAGGGTTAACCAAAACATACATAGTATAAAGTTTCTCTATTGTTACAAAACTATCATTCAAAAGCGTCTATAAAAATATTGTTTCGATAATGAATGAATATATGTGATTCTTTCAACTCATAGGTACTAAAATTGGTCAAAAAAAATTCTTAAGTGGTTTTAAACACATACAAAAGGAACAGAATTTCAGTCGTTAATAGCACTGATTAAATCCGTTGAATTTCTTTAGACAACTAAAATTTTCTAAAATTTGCTTTTTACCGAAATTATTTTTTTTGTTTTGGTACATCATAGTGCTATAAAAAATTGTAAAATTAATTTAACCCTTTTTTTCAGACTAATGATGACATTGGAGAACTTTATCAGGATGAAGAAAATCAAGCTGCAATTCTACTTCGAAATGAAGGAGATAGTCTAATATTGGTAACCATTTCCTTTATCTATTTATATTTTACGATTAAACTTTTATAATAATGTGCTTCAAATTAGAGTGGTCACGATCTATCCTGAACTTTTGTAAAAAAATAGATTCTCTACAACCATATTAATGAAATTTAAGTAATTTTCTTTTCTATTTAATAAAGTACATATTTATTTAAAATTAAATAGAATTAATTGAATAATTCAGATGTTTTTAAATACAATTATTAGATAGGTAAATTTACTTAATCAAAAAAATATATATGTATTTGCCTACTGGTTTCTGTTAAAACCAACTATTTAGTAGCTTGGTTTGTAGGACACGCGAGAGACCAAAAATTATGAAGATACAAACGTCTAACAAATTATATAAAAAATTTACGTTAGCAAAAAGTTGTAAGTATGGAGAGAAATTTATATCATGACGATGATGGTCTCCGAAGTAAGTGGTGCCCAAGATGGACATGGTCTTCGGAAGTTTTATGGAAATTCGAAACAAAATCAGTTGGGACTTGTTACTCATGTTGCTAAACATTAATTCGTTTTGTATTTTTAATAACATTTCGTTGGTAATCGTTGTTTTTTTTTAAATTTCACTCAATCAGAACATTTGTCTTCAGCAATACCAAAAACCAGGAGACGAGGTCCTCTCTGGGCACCAGGTAGA
The DNA here is from genome assembly GCA_964028335.1 of Altica lythri. Taxonomy (NCBI): domain Eukaryota; kingdom Metazoa; phylum Arthropoda; class Insecta; order Coleoptera; family Chrysomelidae; genus Altica; species Altica lythri. Next base: position 11,497,224 of record OZ034805.1, on the reverse strand, counting down.
CCTAAGAGACCTTTGCCGTCATGATATACGTCAGAGAGTCTAAAAATCCCTACTGGTAAAATAGAGCGCATTTCCTTTTTTGTTTTTTAATTTATATTTTAACATTCTGCAAAAATTCAATTTTAATTTTTAAACGTTAAGTTTCCTAACGCTCTTATGAATCTTTCTACCGAAAATTAATAGATTTAGATTGCGTTGATTACAGTTGTATACTTAAAAAACTAGCACTTATAAATTTAAATTATTTGCTCAGACTTTAAATAATAAAAACAAAACACTTTTTAAGTAGTTCTACTGAATTTTACCGATTAACCGTAAAATTTTTTTGTATTGGAAATAGTCATACCGTTTTACAATGAAATGTTTTTGTTTGCTTCCAAGCATTTGCTGACGTTCGTAAATACAATAATTGAAAAAATAATGAAATGAGTAACAAACCTAAACAAAATAGGTATACCTACTATTTACCGAATTATTGACGTTAGCAAAGTTATAAAAATATACGTGTGAAATTTCTTATTAAATTTTTGTCGTGGTTTATAATTGCTGCAATAATAGTTATTTGTGACACAAGGACGGAAAATGACATTTTGCAAGAGCGAGTAAATTTGTGTAGCCGAGGTGCGTAGCACCGAGGCGAAACAATATGAGCACTTGCAAAATATTTTCCGGACGTGTAACACACACTATTTTTTGGTCCGACTAATTTTTAATATTTTCAAAAGTTCTGTTATGTTCAACAGTTGACCTATACTAAGACCAGTGACTAGAAGACAGCCGACAGAAGTCTGTCAGCTCGTTTGACGTGATGTTAATATTATAGTATTTATAGTTGTATAATTACTTGTTTGATACTTAATATACGTGTTTAGTAGTTATTAGTGTTTTAATTAACATATGTTGCAAACACAACAAGTTCAAAAACTTTTTTCTTTGTGACATACAAGATTAGATGTTTATATAAAGATGAGATAATGAACTATTTTCATAAATTGACATAAATGTCAAATTTTATAATACGTAAGAGAAATTTAATGTAAATTAGAATCCTGCTTATCTTTAGAAAAAGTTATAGGTAAGTTTAGTATATTATACGCTGTTTTTAAATAAATTTAATTAAAATTTGTATTATTCATTATGTATTTTTGATGACTTAAAATTTAAACTCATAGCGCCATCTCTTTAAATAATCTAAAAGCTACTTTGCCGGCCTAGGCCGGAAAATGCCATGTTCCGGACGATTTTGAAGTAATTAATAGTATTGTTTCTGGACGGAGGACCAAAAAAATGTTTTTTTTTATGTTTTTTCGCGGATAGCTTCGTCGTTTATAAACCGATTTTAATGATTTTTTTCTGTTGGAAAAAAAAGATTTCAAAGGTGGTTTCATAATAAGTAAATCAGAGTCTGATGAGGGCTTTTTTGATGACTTAAAATTTAAACTCATAGCGCCATGTCTTTAAATAATCTAAATGCTACTTTGCCGGCCTAGGCCGGAAAATGCCATGTTCCGGACGATTTTGAAGTAATTAATAGTATTGTTTCTGGACGGAGGACCAAAAAATCTGATCTAAAGTATATTTTAGTAATAACTAATTTATTTTTTCGTGTTATTATTGATACGTATCCAGGTCTATAAACTTAATTAACAATAATAACAAATGTATTTGTATCATATTTAAAAAAAAAATTTACTAACCACATACCTATATATTAACCGAGCGAACATCGTACCGCAATAATGATTTCTTTATTTAGGTATATCTTTGAATATACAGGGTGTTAGTGAATAAGTGCGAAAAACTTCAGGGGGTGATTCTGCATAAAAAAATAGTGACAGTTTGCTGTATAACATTCGTCCGCAAATTCTTCGTTTCCGAGATACGGGGTGTTAAAGTTTTTCTTAAAAACTAACTATTTATGTATTGCTCTGAAACCGGTAAAGATATTCAAATGAAATTTGGTGGTTGTTAAGAGGTAGTTATTGCGAATTGATTGACATGCAATTAAAAATTTTATGTTCATCATTGGCGAGCATACGGGTAATGATCTCAATGTTTTTGAAGGAAAAAATGGTACGCCACTGAGATATTTCAAACTAAAAATCATTTTGGAAATCCTCGTTTAATTTGTGCCAAAATATCCCACCCATCTTTTTGTCGTATGGGGCGCCGATTTTATGCAAAAAATTAACGCGCATTTTTTATTACTTTGTAATGAAAAATGCGCGTTAAGATGTTTTATTTTTTTGCATAAAAACGGCGCCACATACGATAAAAAGATATAAGAGACATTTTGGCACAAATTAAACGAGGATTTGCAAAATTATTTTTAATCTGAAATATCTCAGTGTCGTGCCATTTTTTCCTTCAAAAGAAAAACTTTAACACCCTGTATCTCAAAAACGAAGTATTTGCGGACAAAAGTTATACAGCAAACTGTCATTATTTTTTCATGAAGAATCATCCCCTGAAGTTTGTCGCACTTATTCACTAACACCTTGTATATTCAAAGAGGTATATTATGTTTCAATCCTCCTTTCTTTTTTCTTCTTTTTTTCGATTTCTCCTTTTTTTCTTCATTCTTGTTGATTTACAGCTTTTTACCAATTTTTGTTATTTTTATTTAGTTTTCTTGCTGCTGTTTTCTTAAGTTTTCCGTTTTTATCCGATTTTTACATTGTTAGGGGATTTCTAATTTTTGTTTTTTTATTTTATCTTACTGTGAAACTTTTTTTCAGACTATAGACATTTAACTAAAAATTTTTCGAATAATATTCCATAAAGGGTATAAAAAACGCTTTATCAATCTTAATTTCATACTTGGAAAATTGGAATAGACCGAATATAAATAAAAAAATAATTAATTTAATATTCATACAAAATAAGTTAAATAATAATAAATTCAAGTACTCAAAATTGAAATAAATCCATAAACAACAACATGCACCAGCAAAAAGTTCTAACAATTAAACACTGACAAAAATTAAACACAAATAATATAGCGTGGAGCACTGGCACAAATAAGTAATACTATACACTACACGGTCAGCTGCTGCAAACTATAGGCGCCGCCTACTCAGCGGCCGACTACGCGACATGCCGACACGCGACATGCTGACATGCGCTAACACAGACCAAATGTTTAGGACGATGTTATAAAAGTTTCACTTTAAAAAGTTGACGTTATTTAGTTACATTTAGTTAAACAACGGAAGAAAGATTTTATCAAGTGTAATTAAATAAATCGAAAGTCAATTATAATGTAATGTTGAACAATAAAAAAATATCATGTTGTTACTTCCGTATATGATTAGACATCCTCTCAATTAGCATATTTTTATCTGTTATTATCTCCTATTTCAATCAATTTATTTTGATCTGATAAAATAATGACGTTTAAAAACACAAGAATTTTACGTCAATTGAACAACAAAATTTCGTACCAACACCTGCTGTGATCAAACAAGTTTTATTGGTATTGCACCAATCAACAAATGTCTTCCGGTTTTTTAATAAAATTCAATAATGTTTGCATATAATTTAGAAAAGATTGAAGTTGAAATGAGAATTTTGCATGTTTCGATTAAACTTGGAATTAGGATAAACGATACAAATCAAAACAACATTCAACACAAAGTTTGTTCAACTGGAAGAATTATTATATTTTTAAAACTAGTTGTACTCGCAACGTCGTTCGCGTGGCGTGTGATTGTGTATAAAAATTTCTTACCCCACCCCATATAAGGAATGGGAGAGAAATTTTTATACACCAGATGTTAAGTTGAAAGAAGACTTATACATTTGTGAAATCCGCATTCGAATCGGATCAGTAGTTTTCATGTAATGCGCGCACAAACATACAGACAGACAGACAAAAAAATCTAACCACATTTTTGAGTTCTATTTCGATGTACCCGCGACGTCGTTTGCGTGGCGTGTTGATTTATGTATAAAAATTTCTTTCCTCACCCCGTTAAAGGGGTGGGGAGAGAAAGCTTTATACACCAGATCTTAAGTTGAAAGAAGACAAATACGTCTTTGAAAACCGCATTCGAATAGGATCAGTAGTTTTCATGTGATGCGCGCACAAACCTATACATTTCTAAAGGTTTATTATATGTATAGAAGAGAGAAGATATTAGAAAAGTAATATTTATTTAACTCAAAAGAATACACTTGAATAACTTTTAAAAAGTGAATTAGTGACTGACTGCATTAAATACCTGATATGCTCGTTAAAAAAACAGATAAAACACTTAACTCAATTGGAAGACACCAGAAAATACAGAAATAAAAATTAAGAGTAGATAAATTGATTGACGCATGCTATATTTAAATATCAACTGTCATCTGTTACCCTTGAAGAGAAGATTGACAAGTTGAAATAAAAGACCCTTGACAATAAAAACATATTTGGCCAAAATCCTGATGTTACTCCATCATACCTTCTGATGAAGGTGAGGTTATTCATATTACTAAATTAACAACTAAGAAGAAACTAAAATGATGTTCATTTTTTGTACAATATTTTTGTCGTTCATATATCTTTGATAAATAAAATGTACTAAAACTACACTACCTTCTCTAAAAAAAAATATAAGTAGATGAAAATTAAAAACAAGAATACAAAAGTTACTTAACTATTTTAATATGTCCAAAACAGAATAAACTATAAATTAGTTTTCTTAAGTCGGTATTTGCTTTTCCAAAGAAGAAGCATCAACTACTTCTGCAGCAGGTGTTCTTTTCGTCCGCTGCTAAGACAGTGTTTTTTCACTACCAAGAAGATCAAAATATCTTCAACGTTTAAAACTATTAATTTTAAATAAAATTTTATGTATATTATAATTGTACACTGATTTACCTACTATAGCAATCCAATTTTTTTCCTTTTTACTAAATCATCATTCAAAATCGATGTAATAAAATTATCCACAAACCGCACTTTATTAGGTACCACAAGGTTAGGTACGTAGTTTTAAACAGAATTTTTAAAGAATTTAATAACTGGGTTTATTAAGGCAATGATAATTTAAATTTTGCATGTTCATATAATGTGTGAAATTATTTTTATAGTGATATTTTTATAGATTTAATTGTCTTCTTAAAAGGTGTATAGGTTGATAATTCACGTATTTCGTGGTTAAAAATTGAAGTTCTTTTATTGTTTTTATTTATATTATTGTGAATTTTCAAGAAGACTAAATTGTTTTTATTATTTATGGTTCCTCTTAAAGCCATTAAACGTCTTGAATTGGCTGATTTACGAGAATTTCTATGAAAAATTTTGTTATTGTTGGGTTTGTCGTCAATAAACTGTAATAATTCATATTCATAAAAATATTTATTTAGTCATTTAGTATGTAATTACGTACAGATACATCGGTTACATCCTAACATTATCATAAATATTTGTTTATAGATATTCGATGAATTTTTACCAAATAAACGTATCTCCAAATACAACTCGACATCATGTTTTTTGGAACAGATCAATCTGTTATTTTTATATTATGTACACCTACATTTTTAAAAGAAACACGTCCAGTTTTATTTTATATTTGTATATGGAACATTTTGGAGGGTTTCTTTAAAGTTGAATTAATTCCTATTTACGCCATCGATATTACTGCATGCGCATAACGCATTTTTCTTGTATGAAAAACAGAAAACAGGAACTGATAAGTTCTAATTTTAGCTTAGACGATCCTAAAAAAAGTATTAAGACATTTTATTTACTTAATGTGGCATAAAGCAATAATCAGGTTTAGAGATTATTCACGAATGATGAGAATCTATCTTCGTTTTCTACCAGAAAATATCTTTCCAATCTAAAGGCGCAGTAAATATGCTTTTGAGTAACAAGTTTTTGTGGCAGAAGGTAAATTGGGATATTGGATTTTTTTAACCTTCAGTTTTTGTCATGCAAAAATCATTTCTGGGTTCTTGCGATAACAGTGAAACTATAACTGTAAAAGGTATATGTTTTCTCTTTTCTTTCATCCACTCTACCAACAACCTGCTACAGCTAACACATCATATATGCAAATAAGCTCACTGATTGTGTTAGTCTCCTATTCAAACACCAAACTATAATTACACAGCGTTTTTCATAACATTTTCAAAAACTCACCTTCTTGTAAATTTAGAGAAATTATACTTGACAATCTTGTTCGAAACAAAATAAATGTTTGAATAAAAAATAGTATATTGTGTGGCACACTATATTTTTCATATCACATGCATTGAAACAGCGAGTTTTGATCTCTGTAGCCAGTCGAAGTAAGACTATTTCAGACCAATGCAACTGATAGTCAGAAACATTCTGACAGACTTGAAATAATGACATTTGTTTCTGCCCTAGGGGAGTGTCAGAGTGAAGACATATGTTCAGAATGGAATGGTCCTTTATTCTTCACAGTTTTTTTATATATAGCAGATATCCAATATGTCACCAGGTCCAGTTACGCTTTCTTTGATGATGATAGCAAATTCTTTGAAAATCCACTTAATAATTATCCACCCATACACAAAAATTTTAAAAGTTCATAACAGTGGTATAAAACATGTTCAATTCTGTTAAAAATTCAGAAATGCTTTGCTTGCAACGAGAATTAACTGGTGTTAATATTTACTGTTTAAGTTTGAATTGGTTGGTGTGAATATCTCCCACACAGCACAAACATATACATAGAATATTCTCAGAATATTGATCAGGAATATTTGAATATTCTCAGAATGTTCTCACTGAATACTTGCATATTCTTAGAATATTCCTACAAAGTGAAAAGTAGAGCAAATTGCAGGTTCTACGAACGTTCTTAGAATGTGTTATGATACATTACTAGAATATTCATTGAACATATTATGAACTTGCCATAGTATATTCCTAGCACATTCGGATGAAAAAAAAATGCATTCTTTTTAATACTTTATTAAGCACACTACACTATTAATAATAGTTACTCTTTCCCTTGCCGCTCTTTCGCTTTCACAAGCCAGTATTTAATGCTGGCCTCTATGTCGGCAGCAGTGACTGTTCTATGTTGCATTTGAATAGATTCTAAAAACAACAAAATTATGAATATTTCACTGGAAAACATTTCAGTTAAAGTACAAAAATAGTTCTAACTTACCAGTAATTGTCAGTGCAATGGTTAGTGTCGAAAACACCGACTTCCCCTTAAAACCAAACCAGCTGTAAGACATCGCCAACTGGTTGGTAAATATCTTCTCCAACAAACGCCGACTCATTATTTTATAGGTGGAGCCCCCATAGCGTGCTAGCTCCTTTACCTAAAAGTTTTTATTTTTAATATATTCTGTAAATAAATTTAAAATATAACTTACAAATTTATCCTTCATATCTTTGTTGGATAAAAATTTTTCAACTTCCTCCAAATCCTCCTTGGAATTCAGAGGAAAATTGAATTTTTCAATAATTTTCTCTTCTGCTGGGATGTCAATGTTCTCTACAATTATTTGCCTTGTCTGAACGTTAGACAAAGTATCTAATTTATAATTAATGACAGTGAGTAGTCTCAAAATTTGTTTTTTAAAAGCATCATCTACAAAATTAAATATGCTATAACTTTTTCAATTCATTTAATACCTTTAGATTACCATTGACAGAGCATGTTCTTTATAGATTAATTTTCTCAACATTTACCTGATAAAGTGGATGGTCTCTGGATTAAATCAAAATCTCTTAAAGGGGTGGGCATGTCATCAACATTAAAAATAGATTGTGTATTTTGTTTAGAAATGACATTGACACTTTTTGGAGTTGCTTTACTTTGGTTCACTGAAACAATATAAACTTATTAATGCATTCTAAAGTACTCACATTTTGTTGCATACATTTTACGGTTGAAGTTGAGGAAGGCACAAAAATAACAGAAGTATCTTGTGAGTCATTGACAGGCCTGCATGCGGTTACTCTACTCTGATTCACTGAAAAAATAATATAAACTTTTTAATGTATTCTAAAGTACACAAGTTTTGTTTAGGCATTATAGTAATCTTATTTGATCACAGCCAAATTATATATATTTTAACCAACACAAAAACTTTAATAGAAGCGTGAACTTATAAAAATTTAGTGAGAAGTACAATAGGTTAAAATAGAATGAAATTTTACTTACCACTTTCAGATCTATCTACACACACGAGAACAGCGTAATAATATCTATATTATATGATACACGATACAAAATATGAACCTGAACACAAAATTTGTGCTTATTTGCCGAAAAAATTAGGGAAATGAACAAAAAATTAGTCACTCTAACGCGGGAAATATCATCTTTGGACCCAAAAAATATAGGTTATAATTTCTTCTTCTTTTTCTTATTTCTCTTTTATAATTATTTTAGATACTAATATGCTAGCTACTCAGCTCAAAGACTTTCCCTGTAAAATGAAAATCGTCGAGATGAAATATGAATATGCATGTATAAATTTCCTTCCTTAGACTTTTTTTCCCACTCATAACCCGCAAAAAGAGGTTATATATAATATTAAAAAAATCTGAGAATATTTTCTGAGAAATAAAATTATGTATTCGTGATGTTTGAAAATATTTTTAGACTATAGAAATTTACATATATTTTGTTCTGACTGAGAACATTATTAGAATGTTCAAGTCATATACTAGGGAATTTACTGAAATCGGAAAATATGAACTTCGTGAGAACATTCTGAGAATGTCCGATGAGATCTCAGAACATTATCAGAATGTTCTAATCATATACTGTAGAATATTCTTAAATCAGAACATTTACACTTTGTGAGAATATTTTGAGAATATCCAGTGCTGTCTGGGTCTCTGTGACCGACACTCATTCTGATCTACAGATGCATACATACTAACCTGATCGGATCAAGTTAGGGCAACTGTCAAAAAATCCAACATTAACAGATATCTTCTAATAAACGGTTCTCAAAATTTAGCACTGCTCTGTTCTTTACTGTCTTAAAATCATGCGTTCATTTCCACTTCGAATATACTAAGTATGTCTGGAATTCCACATTTATTGAAGGTATGAAAAAATATCAATAAGCCGCAACTTGTACGCTTTCTGTTTATCAGCGTATTCCTTATGAACAAAGACTAGGTACTCCTGTTCATGATTCTTTCCTTACAGAATTTGAGACAACGTGATAATGCCATTTTAACTTACTGTATCCTACACATTAATCTATTCGTAGGTTCATCCCATTATAAATTAATACGTACGGTTAAGAATATACATATGTATACTTCCAGAGTCTTTGAGAAGTAGCTACCCACAGAACTCTTTTCCGCATATGGTATTTGCCATTTGAAACTGTTTACTAAATTCAATTGTTTCTGTCACCATCGTTCACTCTTTCAATAGTTTTGGTAGTTCTTGTAATATTTTTCAGGTAAAAAACTTTTCGTTACCAGAACTCTTTTTTTATGCAAATATTTTAAACATGCAAAAACTATTCTTTCTGTAAAGACTTGATCACAAAAATCAGAACTTCAACATTTCATCACATAGTTATAATACATTACATAATTAGATCCTCATATGTGCAAATGTCCGATGATTAGTGCTTTGTTTTATATATTACACCAAAAGTTAAAAAAAAATCACATCCATTTTAATTATTTGAATTGGATTTTTAGTATTCATGTGTATATGAATATGCTGAACAATACATTTTTTTATACATCAAATACATTGAATAGTCTGGCCAATGGTTAAGAAATCACTTGACTCAACACAAGAGCGATTGCAGGTCATTGTTTTGATTACGATAATACTGAAATTAGTAAACAAGTTCATAATTATAATCTATACATATAATAAAATTGTAGAAATGAAAATTCTGTACATTAAAGATATTTAAAAAATAATTAGCGGGGGGTGTAACTACATTCATATAGAACCCAAAAATGTGGTTAGTTTTATGTTTGTCTTTCTGTATGTTTGTGCGCGCATCACATGAAAACTACTGATCCAATTCGAATGCGGTTTTCACAGACATATTTGTCTTCTTTTAACTTAATATCTGGTGTATAAAACTTTCTCCCCCCACCCCTTAAACGGGATGAGGAAAGAAATTTTTATACAAAAATTAACAAGCCACGCGAACGAGGTCGCGGGTACTTTAAAATAGAACCCAAAAATGTAGTTAGATTTTTTTGTCTGTCTGTATGTTTGTGCGCGCATCACACGAAAAGTACTGATCCGATTCGAATACGGTTTTCACAGATGTATTTGTCTTCTTTCAACTTAACATCTGGTGTATAAAAAATTCTCTCTTATTCCTTTAACGGGGTAGGGGGAGAATTTTTATACAACAATCACACGCCACGCGAACGACGTCGCGAGTACAACTAGTTATAATATATATTGTTATGATATCACTGTCTCTAATATTTAGATTTAAAAAAAAGAGAAGACTATGAGATAGTTACTTGTTTTTTGTTTTGAATTTATTATAAACAAGGTAGTTCATTTAAATAAGACAAATGTTAATTTTCAGATATAGTGGTCAGAATTGTTGTTCTGAGTAATAGTAAAAATCTAAAAATAAATCACAATTTTAAAGATTTCTGTGCACTTCTCGAGTGCTCTTACTTTTTTTATCCGTGGCCAACCCGTTTAAGGCGCTTTCGGTTATAGAAAATGATGAACAAGATTAAAAGTGGTTCGAGCTCTGTCAAATATAACATTTTTGCAATTTTTTCCTAATGTCATTTGTTATCGTCTAATTTCTAAATTTTAATGTTATAATATGTTAAAAAAAACCATACGTTTTTTTTCTATTAGTGTAATGTATTTCCGATGATAAACGAAAATTTCGAAAGAGCTTCAAGGAAATACGATTTTTTTAGTTTCCAAACAAAGAACGTATAATTTACCTTAAAAAAATCATGTCTTTAGTTTCTTTTTGTTGTGGTTTCACCTAGTTTCACCACTTGAATTCAAGGATAACTGTTACTACATACTTACTATACTTAACTATTATTTCCAATTTGTTTCATGACCTTTCTATTCAAATAAAAACAAGAGTGATTTGGTATTTTTTATGTATCAGTAAATCCCAGATAAAATTTATTTTAGTTTCTTTCCAATCAAATGTAATAATTCATGTTGTGATTGATATAGATCAAATCATGTTTTAAGAATTTATTATATTTTTTGCTTGCGGAAATTGATATTTATCTTGGATTATAATATATTCAAAATATTTAGATATAGTATTAATGAAAAATCACATTAAACAATTAGAATTGACAGCATAATTATCTAAATTAGTGCAGAATTAAGATTAATAGCGCATGCAATATAATATTTTATATGTACCTACCTACGCATAGTCGTGTTTTCTTTTTTATTTATATAGTTATTCTATCCGTCACCTTTTTTTAAATTTTTTAATATTAAACTCTGAAAGTTTTGGACTTATTATAGAATTTAGCTATATTTTTAAATTTAAAAAATTATCGAAAAATTAAATGGAATAAAGGAAAAATTAAAAGAAATGTCACAGATAAAAATCGCAGGATCGCAGGTTCAAGTCACATTTGAAGTTCTCCTTATTTTCATTTCTATATTTTTAAAAACTTATTGTCTGTGTTTTAATACTTAATAATTTTTTTAATTTTTACAATTTTTAAATTCTTATTTAATTTTTTAATATTTTATTATAATTTTTACAATCTATACAATGGACTTTTAAACATTTTTTTTATTTTTATATTTACCAGTGAGCTTTATCAAAATATAGGTACACTTTTTTCTAGTACTTCGTATTATTTTTTAAAAGTGATTGATATTTAATGTAGAAATTTAGAGGGGACGATTATTTTTAATATCTCTCCATTTTACCAATTTGCAGGATTTCTTTTATAGTTTTTGATTATGTAAAAAATGGTTATTTAGGATTTTTAAAAATTGTAAATTTTTTAATATATTTTCTGATTTTTTATTCATGGAACTTTTTTATCTATAATTTTTTTTCTCTATTGTAAAGGTTTTTGATAAAATTGTGAAACGGCTTTTGTTGACTTTTATTAACAAAACGGAAAATGGGTAGCAATATTTAAATATTCCATATGTTTTTTGTAGCATCAAATTTATATTTTCTTCTATTTCGTGACCTTCTTGCCACTAAAATAAAAAAAGCATTGTTTGGTTTTATGAAACCACGCTAAAAGTGAAAGTTTTTTTTACCCTATAGACATTTAACTAAAAATTTTTCGAATCATATTCCATTAAGGGTATAAAAATCGCTTTATCAAATCAAAATCGAAATCGAAATCAAAATCGAGATCAAAATCGAAATCGAAATCGAAATCGTAATCGGAATCGAAATCGAAATCAAAATTAAAATTGAAATTGAAATCAAAATCGAAATCGAAATCGAAATCAAAATCGAATTCGAACTCGAAATCAAAATCAAAATCAAAAGGTGTGTGTGCGATTCACACACGATATAAGTGAAAACTTCAGTAAATCGAAAAAAGAATGAAATAAATATATATAACAAGGGGAGGATAATTACAAAGTTTATTTGTTTAAAAATGAAAGTGTTTTGATTAATTTTAAAAGATAGTTTATTTAATATATGTTACATAATTTATTGCTCAAGTTCCATATTTTCAGTTTCAAAAATTATTATTTACGACTGTAATATTTTTAAAACGTTACATGTCGTAGATACTTACGCAGTCGAAGTTCGTATTAATACGAATAGTAGGATTGTTTTCATTAGAAGATGTGCTCACTCCCGTACATTTTTGTATTAAACTGTAAGCGCCGCCTACTTTATACCTACTCGGCATTCGACCGACATGCAACATGCACTTAAAACGATCTAATAAAAGTTTCACCTTAAAAATATTTTAATATATTCGGAAATGCTCTTGTCAAGTATGCTATAGGACGTGTTTTAAAATTAAAATTGCCTGGCAAAATTTAAATTAAAATATATTTTTACTTTACTCCAAGCTTTTGACAACCTGATCTATGAGTATTAAGAACTCTAGTAGTACTTTTCAACCTGTAAATATTTGAGTTTCACTTTCTTTGAATTTAAAAAGTTTTTTGTAATTTTCAAAAATTTACAATAATTTTAAAATTTGAATTTTGTTACATTTTTTAATTACATTTGGTTTATTTTTATATATTTTAATAACCAAATTTACCAACATTTTTCAACTTCTTAATACTTTAACTTTAAATAATCTATACTAATATTATAAAGAGGAAAGGTTTGATTTTTTGTTTGTTTGTTTGTTTGAAATGAATAGGCTCCGAAGCTACTGGACCGATTTCAAAAATTCTTTCACCGTTGGCAAGCTACACTCTTCCCGAGTGACATAGGCTATGTTTCATTTAAAAAAAAATAGGGATCCTTACTAAAATGCCATTAATGTAACCAAAAATGACCTTAAAATCCTTACATCGCGTGCACTGAGAATACTATTGATTATAGAATAAAATAATGTACTACGATTTTGAAGAATATATAAATATCTTAAAAAAATGCCGCGACAGCATATGTCTAACTGTTATAGTTACGTCACAATAACTAATTTTTAATTTTTTAAAAGTTTTTATTTTGGTATTATTCCTTATCAAAATCACTTATTTTATAATCACGACAGATATCACAAATTTAGCATGTGCAATGGAACGAGGCTACTTATAAAGGAATCTATACTTCTATACTAATACTATAAAGAGGAAAGGTTTGATTTTTTGATTGTTTGTTTGTTTGAAATGAATAGGCTCCGAAACTACTGGACCGATTTCAAAAATTCTTTCACCGTTGGCAAGCTACACTATTCCCGAGTGATTTAGGCTATGTTTCATTTAAAAAAAAATAGGGATCCTTACTAAAATGTCATTAATGTAACCAAAAATGACCTTAAAATCCTTACATCACGTGCGCTGAGAATACTATTGATTATAGAATAAAATAATGTACTACGATTTTGAAGAATATATAAATATCTACAAAAAATGCCGCGACAGCATATGTCTAACTGTTATAGTTACGTCACAATAACTAATTTTTAATTTTTTAAAAGTTTTTATCTTGGTATTATTCCTTATCAAAATAACTTATTTCATAATCACGACAGATATCACAAATTTAGTATGTGCAATGGGACGAGACTACTTATAAAGGAATTAAAGGACAATTAAGTTGTAGCAACCAATATAACTGAACCACCAGCTGGTCAACTAGCTCATACACTGAGGATACCGATGATCCCAACTGATTTACCAAATCCATTTAAACCGTTTCAATTTCCTATCAAAACATCTTTCGCTTTTACTAATAGTAAGTCTCAAGGTCAAACCTTCCAAATAGTAGGGATCGGTTTGCCTCATGGCCAACCGCCTAAGGCGGGTCGGAGCATCTGAAAATCAATTTATTTTGCTGCCAGAAAATAAAACAACATGTAATATTGTTTACAGGGAAGCGTTGACCCAATAAATTTAATGGCTTTTGTTATTTTTCTTTAATCCCCGTGCAAAGCCGGGGCGGGCTGCTAGTGATTAATAATCCTAATTAAAAGTCTGTTAATTATTTAACATTATAATATTAATATAATTTTTCTAAATTTTTAATATTTTTGAGCATCGTTATCTTCCTCACTACGTTGCTTTTAATGCATATCTAGTAGATCTGTTTTAGTTTAATTAGTATCACCTTTGATAATATATTCCATAACAAGTATGGAATGCGTTATATTCCACGCGAATTGGAAGTTTTCTCATACGATACGAAGGCGAGTATGAGGAATATAAAAATAACGTGTAAAAGCTTCACATAGACTAAATTTTTCTACTGGTACTGGTAAAATCCTTGTATTTTTTCAAATTTCCATTAAATTATATTGCACCTAAATATTTTTTGTCATTTAGTTTAATATGAATTACTGTGGGCTCTAGGTAACGGGATTTATCCAGTCAAAAATTATCAAGAGAAGTTTTAGCATTTTGTTATTTTAATATTTTAAAATAATGTACCTACTTACAAAAAAGTATATTTTTATAACAGCTGACGGGTGCCATTTGACATATGTTGCCATTTAGAATTTTAGACAGATTGTTCTTGCTTCATTATTTTTACAAGAGTAGGTATAGATGATGCGTTATAATAGTTATTTATGATATGAGTGTTAAAAGTGAGGTTTTATTTTGTGAGTGAAAACGTTTGTGAAATGAGCGGAGCGAATTGAACAATTTCACGAACAAAATAAAATCACTTTTAACACAAATACCATACAATGTTTTTTGTACAACTTCCCTATTTTGATAATGAAACGAGCAAATTTGCAATGACAATAAACCAAACCGTGTTAAAAGTAAACTAAACCGTGTTAAAAGTAAACTTGTTTACATGGCAACGTGTTAAAAGTATTTTTAACACGCTGCTATGTAAACAATCGTTTTTAACATTGTTTGCTATCATTAAAAGTGTCACTTTTAATGACAGTTGTACAAAAAATATTTTTTTGTTAGTTAAAAATTAATGTTAACAACATAATTTTTGTGCAACATTAAATTAATTAGGAAAGCGTGGATGTTTAGTTACGAAATCGATTGTATTAACGAATTTTATGAACTACCATAAATTAAGTCACACCTTAAAGTGTAAATGCATCTTCTTGTTTTATTATAATGTTATCTGAATTCATGTAAATCCAAATTTAATTACCTATGTGCAAATGTTTTATAAGGTTTATATCAAGGTTTTTTTATTTAAGAGTTAGTAAAAAGAAATAAATACAAAAATATAAATTTGACGTATTTCAAAACAGAAATGAATTGTTATTCTACTTCTAACACGGCACGCAAGAACGCAGTCAGCTGCCGATATGGGCTCTCTACAATTTGTCTATAGCGCTACTTAGACGCATCTATACATAATTTGGAAGGAAGAAATTGCCAACAAAATGATCTGCTTTACAGGAATCTTATTTCCTAGTTTTACATAATAGTATTAAAATTTCAAGTTGCCTCAATCACGGTTTTCAGTTTACTTTAAATACCTACCCAAAAGTGATGCCAGCTCTTAGCTATTACAGATTTAAACAAAATGAAGAAACCTATTTAGACTTTTCATACATACATTTTGTTATTTTATGAAAAATTGGCTCACATAATAAAAAGTAACATTAAGATTTTTGCGCTTAGCTGTTATATATACATACATATATGTACTATATACCTACTTTATTATAATAATAGCTATTTTCGCGGAGCGTATCCTGAACGTATTCGGAGGGAATTCGCATGCACACATTAAAATTTAAGTGTTCACGGAGTAAATGTATTCTGTTCAGGATATAAAATTCTGTGTTCGCGGAGGACTTAGGTGACATTTTGAATATGCCCATAACGTGTTCGATGTGTTCTAGGTTGTAACGAGGGATATTTGTTTTCAGAAGAGATTTTAACCCAAAAATGTTGTGTTTATATTTTCAAAGTACTTTGTTTCAAGTTTTGTGTATCTATATGGTAGTGGAGTGTCTAGAGGTTTTTACCTCGGATTAGAGTTACAGTAAATGAATTTATATAATCGACGTGGGGTTTTGTTTTTTATACTATAAATTACAATGTTTACCCAAAATTTTTTTGTGCTTTCAATTTTTTCATTGTTTAAACAAATTATTATGAAAAATTAATTTTTGAGCATATAATTTTACTTTAAATAGTATTTTTTTTCAATTATACGTTAAATTTCACCTGAATAGACATAGAGGAACATCTTTCGAGAATACCTGTGTATAAAAATAGCAGTAGCGATTTCGAACAGGTAATAAAACTTGGAGGGGAGAGCAAAGCGGCAGCTGCTATGTAGCGCCTATCCGAGCGCGAGCGCCTAGGCGTGAAATCCTTCCGAAATTTTTTTTTAACTCCGTTGGGTTTATTTTATACTGTAATTCTTTCATATTTTGTAGATAAATTTGTGAAGCCTTCACATAGAAAAAATGCCCTGATGCATGAAATAATGGAATCATTAGCTCAATACTATATAAATGTAAATTCCTATCTCCCATACAATCCGCAGCAATGAAGTCCTTCAATATAGTAACCATTCGAAAATAAGTAATCCATAGTTTTGACGCTTTATTTTTATTTTTAAGCTCCAGTAACTTATTTTTAAAAAAATAAGTAAGCGTTTGAAATCCATGGTTTCCAGTTATTTCTGTATAGTTGAACATTTCAAAAATCATAGAGTTATCATCATCACTTATTACATTTGCAAAATTTGTATTGTGTTCCATTAGATTTTCAAAAACCAATTGTGATACAGCTTGCTGTAATAAAGTATAAGCACGTACTGATATAGCATACGCATGTCCAGAAGTTATGCGATAAATTGTATTTTCAATATAGTAACCATTCGAAAATAAGTAATCCATAGTTTTGACATTTTATTTTTATTTTCAAGCTCCAGTAACTTATTTTCAAAAATTTTGGTAAGCGTTTGAAATCCATGATTTCCTAGTTATTTCTGTATAGTTAAACATTTTAAAAATCATAGAGTTATCATCATCATTTTTACATTCAGCAAGTTTTACAGCTCCACCAGTTCAATTTGTGCATGATAATGCTGATTTAAATATCAACACTATTGATTGTAAAGGAACGTTTCATTATATGGGAAGCATTGAAATAGTTATATGGTATAAAACATACAACCTCGACGACCTATCAAGCGCTTGAAGACACTTCCACCTAAATCTGAATTTTTTAAACACGGAAATATCCCTCTGCAAATATATCCAGCTTCTACAGGTATAGGATTTTCAAAGATAATAATCAAGTTACCAGAAGTTGAACCGGATATCAAGAAATTTACTACAAATGGACAATTAAATATTTTGTGGACGTATTTAAAGTTTAAAAATAATAACAAATTTTCCGGATGGAATGGATTTATGAATTTATTAACTAATGCCCATGACTTTGTTGTGTCATCGATAATTTTTTTGCCTTTTATTAACGCAGCTCCAAGTAATTATCACACAATTTACACAACAATAAAAAATTCAGTAGATAATGCTAAAGAATTGGATATGAGAACATGCATTTTAACGTTCGATCAACCTCTATATATGAAAGCACGGGATATTGCTTCCGCTGTGTATTTTTTTATATTATTTTTTTTTATTAAGGATGTCCTCGTAGGTATAGACCTAAATACAAATGTACCAAGAACATCTATTGCGGCAGAAGAGTGGGGAAGACGTGGGAAAGTAAGGAGTTCCAGAATCTGGAGACCCTGGGGATGAAGGAACGATCGAATCAATCCGTTCTCGATGTCGGGCATTAAACAGTATAAGGGTGGATTGAGTTGGCACGTCGCGTTGCTCTGGCTGGTCTGACAAGTGCAGGCTAGGCTCGTTTTATACTCTAATATCTTACATGGGATCCATTGGTTATATATGCTGAAAATACAATTGATCACATATCTTCTGAACATGCGTATGCTAGAGCAGTACGTGCTCATGCTTTATTACAGCAAGCTTTATCACAATTGGTTTTTGAAAATCTTATGGAACACAATACAGATTTTGCAAATGTAATAAGTGATGAAGATAACTCTATGATTTTAGAAATGTTGAACTATACAGAAATAACTGGAAACCATGGATTTCAAACGCTTACTAAATTTTTTTAAAATAAGTTACTGGAGCTTAAACTAAAAATAAATATGGATTACTTATTTTCGAATGGTTACTATATTGAAGGACTTCATTGCTGCGGATCGTATGGGAGATAGGAATTTACATTTATATAGTATTGAGCTAATGATTCCATTATTTCATGCATCAGGGCATTTTTCCTATGTGAAGGCTTCACAAATTTATCTACAAAATATGAAAGAATAACAGTATAAAATTGACCCGACGGAGTTAAAAAAAATTTCGGAAAGATTTCACATCTAGGCGCTCGCGGTCGGATAGGCGCTACATAGCAGCTGCCGCTTTGCTCTCCCCTTCAAGTTTTATTACCTGATCGAAATCGCTACAGCTATTTTTATACACAGGTATTCTCGAAAGATGTTCCTCTATGTCTATTCAGGTGAAATTTAACATAAAAATGAAAAAAATTACTATTTAAAGTAAAATTATATGCTCAAAAATTAATTTTTCATAATAATTTGTTTAAACAATGAAAAAATTGAGTGCACAAAAAAAATTTGGGTAAACATTGTAATTTATACTATAAAAAACAAAACCCCACGTCGATTATATAAATTCATTCACTATAACTCTAATCCGAGGTTTCACAGATACCTAATGGGTGTTCACAATTAATAGGTAGATCTGCAAAGGTCGCAGTGATATAGGCTAACAGCCAACCCAAAAAATATCTATCTATCTATCTAATCCGAGGTTTTAACGTTTTGAATGCTCCAGGCACTCCACTATGTAAAAGGAAAGATTTTTAAATTATAATTAGTTTTCATAATTCTTAGTTTGTTTGTTTTTTTATAATAATTTTTTAGATGATGAACCTCAGTTCAAGCGATGAAGATTTAGAAGAGATGTAGAATTTTTTAGTGTTCCTAAAAATGAAAATTTTTAGCTACATATATTTCTAGCGTTCGCGCTGTAGAGAGACTTGCGCGTTAAGGAAATCCAGTACATGCTCGGTTCTTACTCTGAATACGTCCAGGATTCGCTCCGCGAAAATAGCTAATGATTATACATATTAACTAAAAATTGTTATGTTCACTTTCTTCTCAAGTTAATAATAAAACAGTAACCTTCAAATTTTTATTGTCATTTCTTATTTGTCTATTTTCTAAATTTCAAGAATTTCTTAAAATTGTAGAAAGTTTTTTTGGGTACCCACTTCTTAAAATATTTCTTTAAGTGTTCTATAATTTTGAAAAATTTAGAAAATAGACAATCAAGAAATGACAATAAAAATTTAAAGGTTACTGTTTATTTTTTAACTTGAGTAGAAAGTGGACACGAAAATTTTGTAGTTAATGATTTCAAATTATTATAATAAAGCAACTAAAACAATAATTTAACTCTGGTTTGCGAAATATTTATGATAGATAAAAGGAGTAAAAATACTACTGAAGGTTTGCTGCCTAATGTGGCAATATGATGCCAAGGTAATTGCTTAGAAGGTAGAGGCCATCTAGAAAAGAAGAACATAGAGACAGTTGACGGGTATTACAGAGTACGTTTTTACCGGGTCAATCCATTCTTCCATTCTCCATTACTTTCAGTAGTTGTAAATCTCTACTTTATTGTTTATATAAGTAATCATACTTCGTGATAAAATTATGGTTCCTACTTTATTTAACATTTCCACTTTTTATTAATCCCTGTCATAAGAACCTCACAGTTCACAACCCACCTATATAAATTGGGCCAAAACCTAACCTCTCAGTTAGTTAAGTTATTTTTTGGTTTGGTGGTATAATGAAAATTTTATTTGTTATTAAGAAGTAACCAATTACCTACCTCGCCATTGCTATAACAATAATATGTAAGAAGTTAAAAAAAAACACAAGTATAAAATTTATTTTCAAATTGTAGAAAAATAAAAATATTCATAAAAATTGAAACAAAATAGAGACGAGTTAAAAACAGCATCAAAATTCAAAACGACCAATAAATAGGTAATCGACAAAATCGTGAAGTCTTGAATTTTGTTTAATTTTAAAATGAGAAATTGTAAAAAACTGAAAAAATTAGATGTTCTACGAAATTAAAAAAATGGTAAACACAAAAAAAGTAAATATGAAACTTTAACAAATTTATAAAACTTGTAAGATTTTTAAAAAAATTGTGTAAAATGTTAAAACATTTAAGGAAAACAAAAACATAAAAAAATGTGTAAATTAAAAAATATTGTAAAATATAGAAAATTTTTAAAAATTTGAAATAGGCAATCCACGTAATTTTGTGAAAAATCCATATATATATATATATATATATATATATATATATATATATATATATATATGACAGTTTTATAATAAAAAGATGAAATATGATACAAGTATCTTGCGTAATGCTGTCAATCTCCAGGTAGATACCTAGATTTGTGCATATTTAGAATTCCTAACTCAAATGCATATGATGCTGCGACGTAGATATAAATATCAACCAGTCTGTACAAGGGCAAACCAACTGTAGACATGTTTCGGCCTTGTTAGACCTCATTAGTACAGTATAAGCTTGTCTCTCCAGTCACTAATGAAGAGACATCCCTGGCATAGACCGGCTGGTACTAGTGACTGGAGAGACAAGCCTATACTGTACTGATGAGGTCTAACAAGACCGAAACATGTCTTCAGTTGGTTTTCCCCTTGTACAGACTGGTTGATATTTATATCTACGTCGCAGCATATAAGAAAAAATTGTAAGGAATTTAAAGTACCTTTTAAAAATAAGAAACCGGAAAATAATAACAGATTGAAAAACGGTATTTGTAAAAAAAAATACTACCTATGAAATTGGAAAATTTCGTCAAAAGAATTTGAAAAAAGTGTGAAAATATAAAAAACATTCCGTTATGTAAATACTATTTCGCATTTTAATTCTGACGTGTTATTGTAATACAATTTTCCATATACTAATTAGTTCTTCTGAGACAAATACACTCCAATCTTTCGTAGGTATATTTCCCATTAGTCCTGCCCAATATTTATGCAGAAATCTTTGCAACTTGTTAACCTAAAAATCGTAAAAATAAACGAACTGAACAGGTTATCAAAATGAATCTGTTGAAAACTTTATGGAAAAGAAATAGTAAATCAATCAAATTCAACAAGTTAAAATTTACGTGCAATTTTGATATACTCTAAAGATCTTATGTTTAAATTTTGATGAATTATTACCCTCGGGGAATTACACTCCAAAACTGTGTATAGTTCAAAATTAAATGTTAGTCAATCTTAATTTTTTGTTCTTTTGATTAATGTCCCGTCGCTAGTTATATAATCGACACATAACAACTAACATTTAAAATAATAAAAAAGGTACCTAACGCCTAGATTGGAGAGAAAGCTGAGAATATCGAGTTTTGAATACATTAATAAATGCTTAATGGGTGGCAATCTGTTAAAATTCCTTTTGCTATTAAAATTTGCAAAAACTATATACGTATAAAACACCATTATTAAACACGAGGAAGTTATAATATTACTTATACCGTATAACTTGTTTATATCCCTCTTTCAAAATTAACTGTTTATATGTAGTTGTTCCTTATAAATTTGAAATACTGATTTATACAACACTAGCTGTACCCGGCACGCGTTGCTACGCCAACAACTAAAATAAATTTAAGAAAAATAAAGGAGATCAAGAGATAGAGAAGGAAAGAAAGATTATAGTTTTGTTTTACTTATCGCACCAAAAATATATTTTTCGAACTTATATTTATATGAAATCTATCTATTACAGTATTGAATTTGATACATGGAAGCGCCATCTGGTGGTAACTTCCATTAATACGAATATCATATTTATATTAACTATTAAAAATACAGCATCATACTGATTTTCGGTTGAACAGGGCAGAAGTTGCTACTCTGCAACGCCACCTGGTGGCGAGTGGCATCAATGAGCATATTATACAAACCTTCTCCGTAGAAAAATACATACACATACCAATTTTCATGACAATCGGTTGAACGGGACAGAAGTTGCTACTCTGCAGCGCTACCTGGTGGCGAGTGGCATCAATGAGCATATCATACAAACTTTCTCCGTGGAAAAATACATATACATACCAATTTTCATAATAATCGGTCCAGTAGTTTTTGAGTTCATTGAGTACATACAGACATACAGACAAACATTCATTTATATATATACTACTGTTGTATTGTAGATTTTGGAGAGCGCTATATTTAAGAATAACAGAGGGAATACTAGGTATTGATTTGCATTGTAAATCATATTTAGAATTACTTACCAAGTGTATTATACTTACCACAATCATAGTTGTCCTAACTAACACCTCTAGATACAACCTCAACTGTAAGTCCTTCCAGGTTTTTTGGTTAACACCATTATTAAAATTAACTATTGTAGATCGATCCCTGAAGATGATCAAATATTGACCGAAAGCTTGGATGTATAAAAGAGTGAACTAAATCGATGTTTTATTGCTGCACACCCAATAACCTACCTTAACGTATTATATATATATATATATCTATATATATATATATATATAAAAAACAAAAGGGGAAAAATTAATGGGCATGTACGCAAAAAGGATCATAGGGTCACGAATAGGGAATGGTAACCGCAGACATGCATGTTTCTGGCTCGTTAGCCGTCATCAGTGCGGCATAACCAAGTAAGGTATTGCACTTGGCCAGCAAGAGTGTTGAGTACTTGGGAGCAAAGGATGGTAGGGAAACATGTATTAAAAAGCGAAAAACACAAACAACGAAACTCACACAAGAGTCCTATCGCCATTTGTGGCTTCGGCCAGCTGTGCCCACATTTCGGGGCTACGAACAGCGTCGCCGCGTTGGCGAAACGGACTCATTGTGTTTGAGTCGTTCCAAGCCCAGGATGTAAAACAAAAAAGGGGTGCCAAGTATGCGTACCTATAACAAACAAAAGGGGAAAAATTAATGGGCATGTACGCAAAAAGGATCATAGGGTCACGAATAGGGAATGGTAACCGCAGACATGCATGTTTCTGGCTCGTTAGCCGTCATCAGTGCGGCATAACCAAGTAAGGTATTGCACTTGGCCAGCAAGAGTGTTGAGTACTTGGGAGCAAAGGATGGTAGGGAAACATGTATTAAAAAGCGAAAAACACAAACAACGAAACTCACACAAGAGTCCTATCGCCATTTGTGGCTTCGGCCAGCTGTGCCCACATTTCGGGGCTACGAACAGCGTCGCCGCGTTGGCGAAACGGACTCATTGTGTTTGAGTCGTTCCAAGCCCAGGATGTAAAACAAAAAAGGGGTGCCAAGTATGCGTACCTATAACAAACAAAAGGGGAAAAATTAATGGGCATGTACGCAAAAAGGATCATAGGGTCACGAATAGGGAATGGTAACCGCAGACATGCATGTTTCTGGCTCGTTAGCCGTCATCAGTGCGGTATAACCAAGTAAGGTATTGCACTTGGCCAGCAAGAGTGTTGAGTACTTGGGAGCAAAGGATGGTAGGGAAACATGTATTAAAAAGCGAAAAACACAAACAACGAAACTCACACAAGAGTCCTATCGCCATTTGTGGCTTCGGCCAGCTGTGCCCACATTTCGGGGCTACGAACAGCGTCGCCGCGTTGGCGAAACGGACTCATTGTGTTTGAGTCGTTCCAAGCCCAGGATGTAAAACAAAAAAGGGGTGCCAAGTATGCGTACCTATAACAAACAAAAGGGGAAAAATTATAGGTACGCATACTTGGCACCTCTTTTTTGTTTTACATCCTGGGCTTGGAACGACTCAAACACAATGAGTCCGTTTCGCCAACGCGGCGACGCTGTTCGTAGCCCCGAAATGTGGGCACAGCTGGCCGAAGCCACAAATGGCGATAGGACTCTTGTGTGAGTTTCGTTGTTTGTGTTTTTCGCTTTTTAATACATGTTTCCCTACCATCCTTTGCTCCCAAGTACTCAACACTCTTGCTGGCCAAGTGCAATACCTTACTTGGTTATGCCGCACTGATGACGGCTAACGAGCCAGAAACATGCATGTCTGCGGTTACCATTCCCTATTCGTGACCCTATGATCCTTTTTGCGTACATGCCCATTAATTTTTCCCCTTTTGTTTGTTATAGGTACGCATACTTGGCACCCCTTTTTTGTTTTACATCCTGGGCTTGGAACGACTCAAACACAATGAGTCCGTTTCGCCAACGCGGCGACGCTGTTCGTAGCCCCGAAATGTGGGCACAGCTGGCCGAAGCCACAAATGGCGATAGGACTCTTGTGTGAGTTTCGTTGTTTGTGTTTTTCGCTTTTTAATACATGTTTCCCTACCATCCTTTGCTCCCAAGTACTCAACACTCTTGCTGGCCAAGTGCAATACCTTACTTGGTTATGCCGCACTGATGACGGCTAACGAGCCAGAAACATGCATGTCTGCGGTTACCATTCCCTATTCGTGACCCTATGATCCTTTTTGCGTACATGCCCATTAATTTTTTCCCCTTTTGTTTGTTATAGGTACGCATACTTGGCACCCCTTTTTTGTTTTACATCCTGGGCTTGGAACGACTCAAACACAATGAGTCCGTTTCGCCAACGCGGCGACGCTGTTCGTAGCCCCGAAATGTGGGCACAGCTGGCCGAAGCCACAAATGGCGATAGGACTCTTGTGTGAGTTTCGTTGTTTGTGTTTTTCGCTTTTTAATACATGTTTCCCTACCATCCTTTGCTCCCAAGTACTCAACACTCTTGCTGGCCAAGTGCAATACCTTACTTGGTTATGCCGCACTGATGACGGCTAACGAGCCAGAAACATGCATGTCTGCGGTTACCATTCCCTATTCGTGACCCTATGATCCTTTTTGCGTACATGCCCATTAATTTTTCCCCTTTTGTTTGTTATAGGTACGCATACTTGGCACCCCTTTTTTGTTTTACATCCTGGGCTTGGAACGACTCAAACACAATGAGTCCGTTTCGCCAACGCGGCGACGCTGTTCGTAGCCCCGAAATGTGGGCACAGCTGGCCGAAGCCACAAATGGCGATAGGACTCTTGTGTGAGTTTCGTTGTTTGTGTTTTTCGCTTTTTAATACATGTTTCCCTACCATCCTTTGCTCCCAAGTACTCAACACTCTTGCTGGCCAAGTGCAATACCTTACTTGGTTATGCCGCACTGATGACGGCTAACGAGCCAGAAACATGCATGTCTGCGGTTACCATTCCCTATTCGTGACCCTATGATCCTTTTTGCGTACATGCCCATTAATTTTTCCCCTTTTGTTTGTTATAGGTACGCATACTTGGCACCCCTTTTTTGTTATATATATATATATATATATATATATATATATATATATATATATACAAGGCTTGTTCAATTGAAACCCATCTTTGGTCCAAAAAAAATTTATTAGCAAATATATTTACAAATAATTACCACTACAATTAAGGCACATATCCCATTGTTTTTCCAATAATAATAATAATAATAATAATACGTATGCTTTATTGTCACTAAAAAAAATACAATTTTTATGGACAAAGCAGGATAAGATTAAAACACACTAGGGAAATATATAACACAAATATATACAAAAACAATTACTGATTGATATAAATAAATATATCATCAATGGTTATTAAAATGTTAGAAAATATAAAAAAATTTAAAAAAAGAACAAATTTGTTACCTAAAATAATTGCAAAAGTTAAAAAAAAAATACAAACTGCAATACATAATATGAAAAAATCAATAAAATACAAAAAATTTACAGAATTTAAAATAAGACTTGCAGCTACTGGAAGTGATATTCAAGACGTTTTAATTATTCATTTAGGAACTCATCCACTGAATAATATGATCTCTCAATGAGATACTCTTTAGTCATTTTTCTAAATTTAGTAAAAGAAGTCGCCGATTTAATTTGCACAGGGAGGTGATTGTACAATTTTTTTGCGTGATAAATTATTGACTTTCTTACTAATTCGGTGGATGGGATTGGCAAATAAACATCATAACTCGAGTTTCTAGTGGAGTAGCCATGGTTGGGTCTCGTAGGAAAAATATGTAAATGCTTTCGAATCAGACATACAGTTTCTAGAATAAATAATGAAGGGAGTGTTAGGATTCCGTTCCTTTGAAAGTATGGCTTGCAGTGGGTTCTTGAGCTAAGTCCAAGGAGATAACGAATTGCTCTCTTTTGTAATTTAAAAATAGCGTTGAATTGTGCAAGGCTACTAGAACCCCAAAAGGGAAGTCCGTAGCGAAGATGAGATTCAAAGAGAGAGAAATAAGTTATTTTGGCAGAGTGGAGATTTAGTTCTTTAGAAACCGATCTAATCGCGAAGCATGCTGATGCTAGTTTCTTCGTTAGTGAATCTGTGTGAAGAGACCACTTTAGACTGCTGTCAATGAAAAGACCTAGAAATTTTACAGACTCAACGACACTGACGGAATTGCTTTCAAGAAGTATTGGATGAAAGGCTTCTTTATAGGATAATGCAACTGTCTTCTCGACATTGAAGCAAAGCAAGTTACAATCGGACCAGTTTTTGATTGTAATAAGATTATTAGAAATGTCGGCATGTAAAGATGGATTATCGATGTTGCTCCAGGTGATACTAGTATCATCAGCAAATAGAAAGATTTTTCCTTTAATTTTTAAATTAGTGATGTCATTAATAAAGAGTAAAAAAAGTATGGGACCTAACACGGAACCTTGAGGTACTCCACTAGTAATTAATCTGCAGCTAGAATCTTTACCGTTTGTTCTGACTAGTTGTTTCCTATTTTCCAAGTAAGACTTGAACCAGTTCAGTGAAATGCCACGAATACCGTAGAACTCTAATTTTTTTAATAAAATATTATGATTTACACAATCAAATGCCTTGGCGTAGTCACAGAAAACTGTAGCGGTGGAATGATTATTATTAAGAGATGAGTAAACTTCATTGAGCACTGAAAACATGGCATCGTTTGTGCACTTATTTGACAGAAATCCAAACTGATTTTGTGATAGAATATTGTGCTTAAGGAGAAAAGGCATGAGTCGGACTTTTATTAATCTTTCGATAATTTTGGAAAGGGCCGGTAACAAAGCAATAGGTCGGTAATTACCGGTAATTGAGTGTTCACCACCTTTGTGAAGAGGAATGACTATAGCCGTTTTCAAGCATTCAGGAAATACTCCGTTTTCAAAAGATCTATTAATTAGAGATGATAGTATTTCTATCACATTATCAGGAAGGTTTATGAAGATTTTGATAGATAAGCCGCCTGTACTACAAGAAGATTTACTTTTAATATTGTTGATTGTTTGTTTAAGTTCTGAACAATTCACTGGATTTAAAAAGAAGGTGTTTGCAACATTTTTAGAGGCGGGAAGAAAAGAGATAGGATCGAACTTAGGCGAGATGTTTGCAGTCAGATTATTACTGACATTAACAAAGTATTCGTTTAAATCATCGGAACTGGGAAAGGGGAATTTTTGATCCACTGAGTTAGTTTTATTACGAAGATCATTAATAATGGACCAAGTCTCTTTAGAAACATTTTTGGAACTATCTAGTTTATGTTGGTAATACCGTTGTTTAGCTATTTTTATTATTTTTAAATAAACATTCCTATATTTTTTTATATATTCGGTGACATGGATGTTAGCAGTAAATTTCTTGATGTATAATAAGGAGCGCATATTCTTGGCAGAATTACGTATACCTTTAGTAGTCCAAGGTTTATGACGTTTGGATTTAATGGGTTTAAGAGGAAAGGCTTTGTTAAAAGCGTTAACAATTTTGTTTAAAAATTTACTGTAGTTTGAGTTGATATCATTGGACAGAAAGTTCCAGTCGGTAGATAGACATAAATTATAAAACTTTTCAAAGTTTTTGGCAGAGAAAATCCTACCCAAACGCCGAGATTTAATTGAAGTTTTAGATGGAATAGAGAACTTGGTGAAAACCGCTTCATGATCAGAAAGCCCTGCGCTGATAACCAAAGAATCGACATCAGGAGGCGAAAAGTCGGAAACAACGTAGTCTATAATGGTGGCAGAGGTTTTCGTGATCCTAGTTGGGGAGTCAACGTGCATTGAGAGACCATAAGATTCAAAAATAGTTACCAAAGACAGTTGGGAAGCACAAGCAGTAGCATAGTCAATATTTAGATCGCCGCATAAAATTTTTCTGCTCTTGATGGGCAGAGAATCGAGTAAATTTAACAGGTTCTGGAAAAATAGATCGATGTTTGAACTAGGTGATCTATAAATACAAATAATGTAAAGGTTCATCTCATTATTATAAACTAGGGAAAATTCAAAGAAATCTTCGCTTAATAGAAAATCGTATTTAGTTACTGAAGAGAAATCATTTGCTCTAGAAAGAATGAGGGTACCTCCATGAGCTGAACTAGTACGGTCGTACCTAGCTATTGTGGTATATTTTTCAACAAGAAAGGGCTCGTTTACTTCCAGCCAGTGTTCCGTAATTGCAACTAATGGAGGAAATCCTAACTCCTCCAAAAACAAAAAAAAGCTCATCAGTTTTATTTCTAAGAGATCTAATATTTATGAGAACCATGCTAAAAGTACTTGAGGATTCTAGTTCCTCAACACGCGTCAAATTTTTTAAAAATTTCGTCTTGGTGAGACAGCTGAGAAGTAATTATGATGACTTTCCCTAGATTTCTGAAGATGAATCATTCTTTCTGATGCGATAAATGACCCATATGTAACTAAGTCAGCATCCACTTCTGCAGCATTAATTCCGCAGGCATCGTGGTATCCATAAAAAATCTTGCGAAGGGCTTCTGTATGAATGGGAAGACCTTCAGAAGCCAAAAAGAGTTTAATACT
The DNA here is from genome assembly GCA_964028335.1 of Altica lythri. Lineage (NCBI taxonomy): Eukaryota > Metazoa > Arthropoda > Insecta > Coleoptera > Chrysomelidae > Altica > Altica lythri. The sequence continues at coordinate 11,467,705 of OZ034805.1, read as the reverse complement.
GGTATTGGTGAATCCATCAAAACATACTGAGGCTGGTCGATCGTGAAGATAGGCGAGATGTAACTTGACTGCTTTTAGGATAGCGGGTTCTCTTAGTCTTGCCAGAAGATAACGGTTATCCAGAGAGTCTGAGTTATTCGTTAATTTTACTGTTGGTGGAGTCATAGGATCGATCGATATGGATGAATCAGTGGCAAAATCTTTAACGAAGTTCAAATGTGAGTCATTACTAAATGGATTTATTTTTGACTTGCAGATCTCAATGGCTTGTTTGTCTGAACAGATGGTTATCTTCTTCTCGTTGTTGGTTGTGTTGAAAGAGTTGCTTGAGTGATCAGAACTGCCTACGATTTCTTTTTTGCTCAGTTGTGGTCCAGACGAAAAAGAAGTAATTTTCAAAGAATCGTCGGAGGGTTCTTTGGAGTCAATTGACCAATTGATTGTAATATCAGGAGGCCAAATCTCTTCATTAAATAATAATTTAAGAGATGTTCTAGATGTCATACCTATTTTAAAGCATGATCTCTTGTCGGTACCAGTTTCTCTCAATAAGGGGTAGCATCTTATATAATTCGATAAACCTAATTTCTCTTTAATAAAGTGAACTATTTGGATGGGCGTATAGTTCGGGGAAAGATTATTAATGATAATATAGTGCCACTTATCTTTCAAAACTTTCTGGTTCTTCGGAATTTGGGGTGTTATTTGTAGAGTCTTGGGTTCATCCGTTTGGGTGGCCGATGTGACATAAGCTACACTCTTCTTCGAAATCTTTCTGGAAGTGGGTTTAGATATCGTCTCATTTAAGTCACAAATCCGTTTGTTGATATGGTCGATATTTGAAGATAGCTTATTTAAACCCGTTTTTATCTCTGACGCGCTTGAGTCATGAATCTGAACCTTAATTGTGTCATCAGAACTGTTAAAAAAGATGGATGAAATATTAAAGATGTCTTGTTCCATCTGTCTGAATGATTTTAAAATCACATCTGGTTTAAACAGATCACAAATTTTATGGAATTCATCAATTTTTTTCGTGAGGTGATCTAGTTTTTTCTCATTTTCGACCAGCATGTCATAGGTTTCATTAAAAATAGGCAAGGTATTTGTAATTTTCTTAGTTGTATCTATTAAGGTTTCAAGGTTCTCAAGGGGTAGCTGATTTTTGGTTAAATTAGTTATTTTTTCATTAAGGTACTTCAAATTCGGCGAATCACAAAGCGTGCAAAAAAATCTCAAATGATGAGATTTTTGAACCAACAAAATTTTCGTGGTGGATTTATCTAAACCTGTACATTTCATGCAGAAATTTCGACGACATTCACCACTGCACCTCAATTTGTTGTATTTATCTTTTTCTGCAAATTCCGTGTAGCAGTTATCGCATTTGTAAGCCATGATCGATCAACAATTTGCAATAATTTAAGTGGGTCAAAAAAGAACAAAAAAAAAACAATAACAATACAGTGTACACTTATTAACAAACACAAAGTAGGACACCGTGCTCCAAAAACAAAACAAACATTTCAGTAATAGCCGGCCTTCCACAACACAACATACACACAACCGTACAGCACGACGAATAACTACCGACTGTACCGATGTATACCCTGTTTAAAGAATTCTTGTGGCTGCTGCTTGAAGAATTCTTTCACGGCATTTTTTACTTCTTCGTCCGACTGAAAACGATTACCTTTTAACGCTTTTTTCAGTGGACCAAATATGTGAAAATCGCATGGCGATAAATCGGGACTATAGGGTGGATGCTCTAATACCCTCCATTTCTTTCGTTGTAGATTTTCTTTTACTACTTCGGCAACATGAGGCCGAGCATTGTCGTGCAGCAGAATGACACCACGTGAGAGCTTTCCTGGCCGTTTTCGTCTTATTGCTTGGTGGAGCTTGTTCAAAGTTTCATTATACAGGTTTGCGTTGATATGCACTCTAGGTTCTGTAAACTCTATGAGCAAGGGTCCTTCATGGTCAAAGAAAAATGTTAATGACCGCACGCTGATTATATTTGGACGGATTGTTAACAACAAACGCCATTTTAAAGTCGCAATCCTTAAAATAGCTCTGACATACAAATGCTAGGCACTGATCAGTGTGACGTTTACAAATACAACTAACATTATAAAATGTCACTTGAATGATTACAATTGTTTCCAAGGCTAACCTGACCAAAGATGGGTTTCAATTGAACAAGCCTCGTATATATATATATATATATATATATATATATATATATATATATATATATATATATATATACGAGGCTTGTTCAATTGAAACCCATCTTTGGTATATATATATATATTTAATATTAAAAAAAATTATATTAGTTATAGAAAATTTGTTTTTAATAATTGGTTAAGTATGACCTTCTCTAACATTTTTTTGGAAGCATAACTTTCTTATGACGGGCATTATGTACTTGGAAAACTGAAAAAACGATTCAACGAGCCGGACGTTTAGCCATGATTGCACAAACGGTTTATTATATTTACTCTAAAATAAATTTAATCAATATTATATTAATAAAATAAATACGTTAAGTCACTTAAAAAAAAAATACTGTTGAATTTGAACCAATTTTAACAAAAGTAATTGTTATAAACAAATTTTAACCGTTAGTTATGTTTTTCATAAGCGTTAGATTTAAGGCGTTATAGATATAAATTGTATGTAGATTTCTGCCGGATGTAACATTTTTTCAATTTCTTGTTCGTATGTTTATCTCTAATCAATACAAATTAGATAACAACTTAAAACCTATCGTATATATATATTTGACATATTTCCATATATTTCAGTTATAATACTAAAAATTTTAATTACAGTTAGAGAAATTTATTCTGCCTAAAATATTTACTCTATTTTTTAAAATTCTGTTTTCTTATAGGAAGGAAGCATTGGTTCTCATTTAGTAATCCGTCCTTTACCATCACGTCTCAGAGGATCGGTAATACGTTCAAAAAATAAAAGTAACAACAATGAAACCGATCTGGATTCAATCAATGATGATGAAATGTTTTTGGATCAAGATGGTGAGCTTAGTTCCGAAGTAGCTATAGATACAGGGTTACCAATTAGACGACACAAAAATGTACATCACCACATTATTTATAAGAAGAAAGAAGATAATGCTGATATTATGAGTGATTATGGTAAACTTTATTTGTTATTGTTACTAAAAATATTGTATTGTATAACAAAAATAATTTCAATTTTTATAGCTTTAATGGAACCTGATCACTTATCCAAAAGATTTAGAAGAAGCACTGAAACAAAACCCAGAAAGAAAAGAGAAGCACCATACACAATTTATCCCGAAATTTTAGTAATTGTTGATTATGATGGATACAGATTACATGGTGGAGACAATATACAAATAAAACGGTACTTTGTGTCGTTCTGGAATGGAGTTGACTTGCGATACAAATTATTAAAAGGACCCAAAATTAGGATATCGATCGCTGGAATTATTATTAGTAGGGTAAGAAAAATTAAAAATATTGTCATACTAAATATCTGCTAACATTATGGCAACCCTTTATTTATAAAACTGTCAGACTTTTATTTATTATACCTATTGATGGTGTGCAATAAAAGTACAAACCTTTCTGTTAGCTGTTTCTCTGCTTATAAAGCTCCTGGGATTTATTAATTGTATTTTTTTATAAAAATTGTCCGTAGATACTTACACACTAGTTAATAGAAACTTCTTCAGTGAGAATTTTAACCACTTATCTTGTTACTTGTATAGTCATTTGTCTAGTCTAGTCACATGTCTAGCTGCTGGTGTTGTCACTTGTCTAATTTTTTTAAATATCATTTTAAGTGTCAGTTTAAATAACGAGCTTCTGCAACATTGAATAATCAGGGCTACCGCGTGTAAATTCGTCGCCAGAGGCGCTAGTATAGCTGGAGGTCTCCGCGTCAGTGTTTATGGTTGGGATGTACAATATTATTTTTCGAGTTACGGATCAATGAATGTCACTGCTTTAAAAATAGAACTACGAAAAAATGTGCAAAGTTAACCGGGCTGAAAGAACAGTACTGAGCAACATTGCTGCATTTTTCTCTAAATATCAATGGATTAATATTTATTTGTAAACGTGACGACGGATAAGTGTCAGCTACAAATTTATTTTATGGACAACTGTGGGGCCAACTGGTGAGCAAACAAACGGTAGCCCTCATTAACAACATTGCTTATCACTGTCGTGTCAAAAAAATGAGTATTAGCTCCAACTAGAAGGTAATTAAAACAAAACGATTGGAGATACATAAAAAATAAAATGGAACCCAAACGTAAAATATATTTGAACGAAAAAAATTATCAATTTCATTAATTCACATTGAGAACAAATCCAACATCTTCATCTGTTTCAATACCAATATCTTCAAACAATTGCTTCTTAGTCTTAGGATAATTCTCTAGAATAGCATTAAGCATATCCATACACATACGCTTTCTTTTTTTATAAGCATTGAGGTATTTATCATATTCCTCTTGTACTTCTTTTTTTCGTTTTGGACAAATTAACTCGGTATCTTTATATGAGGCTAGTTGTTCTGTAAGTGTATTGATTTCCAGTTCTAACTTTACTTTCTTATCTAGAGCATCAGTTAAGCTGATTTGGCCGTTTAATTCTGTCATTAGTTTTGTTTTACTTTTTATTTCATTGGTAAGTTCTTTTAATTTAATCGTCCTTTCATTGATTTCACGATCCATTTCAAGTAGTATTTCTCGCAATTCTGATGCAGAAGTGCCTGTATTTTGAATTACACAATATACCTAAAATTAATAACATCAGATTTTTAGGTTTATCATAATAATAGTAAATACCAACCTTTTGTTTATTGTACACTTTTTCTTTGACTTTATCCTTTTTTACCAAAAATTCCAAAGCTTTTTGTATTGCAGACTTGCCATATTCTCCCTTCACTCCACTGTGTATGTCAGAGCTTGAAAATGGCCTGTTGTGCTCTTCGAGAAATGCCAAAACCGCATCGTGAGCCATTTTCAATAAATCTGTTAAAAGAATGTATATATTTTAAAGTTTATCTTTAACATTTGATTAAAGAGTCTTGTAATGTTACTTATAAATATTATTATTAACAATTTCTTGTCTCTCTTAGAAAATCTAATTTTTAACTGTTTTATCATTAAAATTGTCTATTTTAACAAAAGTCTAATTGCAGTTTAATATGAACTTATTGGAAGATTAACAAGAGATTGATTACTGATAGTCAGTGAGAGTTGAGTTAAATTGGCAGATGATAAACCTCATCTCTTTAGTCACTTAGTGAATTTTAAAGCACTAAATATATTAGAATAATCATTTATCTACTATCACCAGTTTGTCAGTCATTTATTGGTTGTCATTCTCCATGTAAATTATATGCAATTGGATTAAATTTAAAAAAATATTAATTATGATACAAAACGTTTAAAAATAGATGTGTTGACGCTTAGAGATATATCTATAAGATTGAAATGTTAAAAACTAACTTGGAACTCCGAATAAGTACTTCGCATTAAACGAAACTACGAATTTAATGATACTATATACAAAAAGGCACTTGGTAATACTCATATTTTATAGACCATTAACCAAAAATGAAGTTCAACAAGAAATTCAATATTTAAACATTAGAAAAGGTCCTGGGTTGGACAAAATAACACCAAAGATGATAAAGGAACTACCAGATAAAGGAATAATACTGATTACTTTCATCTTCAACGCCATTTTACGCTTAAACTACTGGCCAAAGCTCTTTAAAACCGCTGAAATAATACTAATCCCAAAAGCAGGAAAAAATCCAAACGAGGTTTCATCATATAGGCCAATAAGCCTACTATCAATCGTATCCAAAATCCTTGAAAGGTTATTCTTAAAAAAGAATTAACTCAGATCCCAATACAGAGGACTGGATACCCAATCACCGATTTGGCTTTCGAAAAAATCACTCAACGATACAGCAGGTTCATAGAATAGTACACACCATAAATTCTGAAATGGAAAGCAAACAGTACTGCACAGCTGCCTTTCTAGACGTTAGCCAAGCATTTGATAAGGTTTGGCACACAGGCCTGATTTTCAGAATCAAGAAATATCTTCCCATTACCTACCTGAAACTGTTAAAATCCTATCTAACTGGGAGAGAATTCCGAACAAGAGTATTTCCAATAATTTTCCTATAAAATCTGGTGTTCCACAGGGCAGCGTTCTTGGACCAATATTATATGTGCTATACACAGCGGATCTACCATCCAATAATGAAACCATCACTGATACGTTTGCAGATGATGCTGTCATCCTTGCAACTGACGAAAATCCAATTATAGCATCTAACATTCTACAAGTAAAACTGAATGAAATTGAGAAGTGGTCAAACAAGTGGAGAATTAAAATGAATGAAACAAAATCAGTCCAAGTGACTTTTACCTTGAGAAGAGACCAGTGTCCTCCAGTTACACTTAACAATATCCATCTTCTCCAATCCTCTAGCACCAAATAGCTAGGAATACATCTTGACTCAAAACTCAACTGGAAAGAACATATTCTTAAGAAGCTAAAACAAATTAACCTAAGAATGAAAGATCTAGACTGGCTAGTCGATAGGAAATCGAAACTGACCCTAGAAAATAAAATCCTTGTCTACAAAGCTATCATAAAACCTATCTGGACTTATGAAATCCAACTCTGGGGATGTGCGAGTAAGTCAAATATAGCCATAACTCAAAGAAGCCAATCGAAAATACTGCGAACGATAACTAATGCACCCTGGTATGTGTCAAACCTAACACTTCATAAGGACCTAAGAATCCCGTTCGTACAGAATGTGATCACTAAATATAGCACAAAGCACCATGAAGGACTGGAATCACACAGTAACCACTTACTCCAACTTCTAATAGAACATCAAGCCAATAGAAGACTCAAAGGGAACTGGCCAGCTGACCTGAGAAACGGTTGAAGTGGTCTTGTCACTGGAGAAGACCTCACCACGCCAATAGGAGCCCCTTGCTCCGCAGCCAGCAAATTAGCTTATAGAACCTCATTTGTGTTTTGATTGCTAAAAAATGTGACATAATAAAGAAAAATGTTCTAGTTAAGGTGAAATTGCTTGTATCCGTACTGTAGTAATCAATATTATATTTGCGGTCAGTGAAGATTAACTAGGTACTATATTTGTAAGAATTGCAAAATGTATGTTTCGCGGTCTGTCTGTCCCTATGTATATTTTGATCTTAATAGACTGAGTAATTCAAGAAGAAGGTTTATATGTATAATACATGCATAATATCGTTAAGAAACACTGATAGTTTTTGAGCTTTTTTATGTAATGTCCACATTTTTTTTGTGATTACATTACAAACGCTGTGTCAGACACTTATTATTCCACAAAAAAGTAGAGAATGTATAAAGTCTTCTATATAACTAGTAGCGTAATTAAAAATAATTAATTCTTTTAGGGTAGAGATGCGACTCCATATTTAGAAAGAAACAGAGTGGGTAGAGATGCCATAGATTCTGCAGCAGCCTTGACTGATATGGGAAAATATTTATTTAGAGAAAGGAGACTCCCTGTATACGATATTGCTGTAGCCATAACAAAGTACGTATATATAATAATACCAATTTTAAAAATGTGTTAATTTCTAACCATAATGTAAACTGGATAAATATATTGAAATTACGCCATATTGTTTACCTACTTTTTTGGCGCAAGTTTTAACAGTAAAAATCTGTAGGTGTTTATTTAGATTACATTATGTGTTTGTGAATTCTTTTAAAAACTAAGCAAATTTAGGTAATTTTGGTATTCAATTTTGAGTTGATGACAATTATTATTAATAATTTTCTTAATATAGATATGACATGTGTCGACGTAGAAAAGGTGGACGCTGCACTAAAGGAACAGCGGGTAATTTGGCCCTAATTTTAATGTTTATTAATTATTTACTTATTAGCTTGTATATACGAACAGCTACGAGTACTAACTTGAATATCAGAAAAAAATGCCAAAGCAGGGTGGTATACCAATGAAGGTGATTGATATAGCTGGATTAAAGCTATAAAATAACTATATTCTAACAATATAATAATACAAATATTTGATGTTAAAATACAAATAGCATTAAATTTGATCAATTTTAATAAAAATAAAATATTTGTTAAGGAAATCATCATTAACATTTTGATTAGATAACCAGAAGGTATAGCTAGAGACAGAAATATATGTAGAAATAAACAAAGAAGTGTTTTTCTAAAAATATAGCTCAATTAATATCCATTATATTTTTTAAATTAATTAAAAAAAATCGATAATATCGTGACAAACAGGAAAATATCCTAAACATACGAAATAATCGTAAAATTTAGGTAAGAAAAATTGGAAAAAAGTGGAAAATAAAAAAAAGCAAGACCATAATAAAAAACATGACAAAATGATGTTTACGTTGCAAACAAAAAATATTAAAAATCCATATTTATTGAAAAACTGTAAAAAATAGGAGCAAATTATTAAAAATTAAAAATGAATTAATGGTACAACCCATAAAAACAAAATAAAAAAGTGAACAGTTTAAAAAATAAACAACACACATAAAAACTGTTAAAACTTGCAAAAACATTAAAATTTTGGAAACTCGTCAAAATTAAGAGAATAACAGAAAAATGGGAAAAACTGTAAAGAATTAAAACATATAGTAAAAAATTGAAACAAAAATCAAGCAAAATAAATAAAAAATATATTTTAAGAATTTAAACAAAATTATAAAAATTTTAAAAAAAATAAGAAAAAGAAAGAAAGTATGTATTATCAAGAGCAAGTAAGTTTGAAAAAAAATGAGAAGACATAAAAAAATTGCAAAACCTAAAAACGAAAAAATTGTAAAAAAATCAATCATTGTAAAAAATGGTAAAACCTGTGAAAATTCAAAGACTTTATAATTTTATAAGACATCGTAAAAAATAGATCTAAATATGAAATAAAAAGTTTTACATTCTACGATATTATCAATTCTTTGCATTTTTATTTTTAATATATTCGAATCCATAAAATAGTTTAGTAATTTCAGTAACTATGAATTTCGCATATAATCCTATCTCTGCACATAACTAGCAAAAAAAGCTAAATATTCTGGATAAATAAACAGGAAGTTATATAACTGTTGCCACTATAATTTCTATTTTTCCTTTAACTCACATGATGGCGCTTGTATTTTAACAAAGCAAATATTTGTAACAGCAAATAATTTAATACGGGTATAATTATATATGATTTTCTAGTTTGTGTAATATAAATTTAAATTTATAGATACACGTTGTTACTCTACTTATTATTTGCACAAAATCGAAAATCCTTACTAATAGCCCATAATACCGATATTTTTAACCCAACTACAAAATTGGTCGCGTTTTTTTCCAGACTAGACATGTGCAGAAGGTCATATCCAAGTGATGTTTGCAATCGCGGGACTGCAGGTATAATAAATTGTCAAAACAATACCATACCAGCACGTTGTTTTTAGCATTTTCCGTTTTTCTTCTTATATCAAAACACTGTAGTTTATTACATAGGTATCATCACCCAACAATTTCATATTGGTGTAAAAATAAAATCCTAGCATGTTAATTTTTTCTGTATTATAAGTATTGTCATTGTAAAATAATATAAAATCAGTAGATCTTTAGGATTAAAGTAACTTTCGTATTATCCTTTATACCAGCGAGCGGGTGGCTTACTTCGAAGTCGACCTTCTAATGTTTTCTCATATAGTTTAATGCAAACAATCAGAAACGTAAAAGTTATTATTAAGAGCTAATGATTCTTAATACTAAAAATACAGGACTTTCCGTTAAAAACAGCAAAAATTTGTTCTCCAACGGGAGGAAAATTTTACCGCGTTACTGATGTCTGTCTACAGCTCTTAAACAGGAAACGAAATCCAATCGTAGTTATAATTGACAATATTGCTTTAATGTTTTGGATGTAATGTACAGCTACTAAATCCACGAAGTTTGATTTCTGTGGTACTACACAACCAATTCTTTGGTTTGTCAGTCTATTCTGTCACGACTCACTGTGCCCTTTCTTATTGCCTATCATGGCACAGTGACGAAGAAGGTTAAAAAGATGTAGGTACTCTTCTGTCGCTTTTCCCAAGCATCTTTGTCCCCATCAGAGTTGAGTCCGATTGTGTAGATGACGATAAATTACGTTTAATCTACAAGCAAAGCAATGCACTTATTCTCTTAGGACAGCCTAAGACAGAAAAAACTCTACTAGACATTTACAAATATTATCCTTTATCTCATTAAAAATATCTATTTAGTGGAATTGTCATAATTACTTTTTTCTTTCTTTATACTTTAAAGAGATTAAAGATTAGAAATAACAAGAAAGCATATACCTTGGAAGATCGATATTGAAACAAACCGCTCGTTTAGCGAATGGTAGGAACAAGTCTTAATGACATTTCAAACATAAACGATAATTTGAAAGTTGCTTTAACTATACTTAATAATCATTGGCACTTTATAACAGATATTGTAACTTGTAACTTACAATCAGAAAACTTTTACAGACTTACTGAATACATACTATTTTAATATATGCAGCTCCTTAGATTAACAATAACGTCTTTGAACAAAAACTATTTCTACATATCTATTTTTATACATTTCACATTTATCTTCCTTTTTTCAATCTGTAGTTATTTAACAGCGACCTCCGCACGAATGCACATGCGCAATTAAAACCAAAGCCATGTTTATTTTATCAAAAAATCATTATATTCTGTGTTTCTTTATTATCTAAAGCAATTGCTTTTATGAGTAATGATATAGAAAATAGTTTTAGGCATGAAAAATACTAAAAATTCACTACTTACAATGCATCATGTAACAATACTGCATGTACCATTTTTATTAACAATATCTATCTTATTTTGTGCTTTAAGAAATATAGTAAAATGTTTCATAATTAACTGAACCATTTATCGTATATTCTTTTTCGAATGTCACTGCCATCATTAATCTCTTGCCAGTTTTGTCATATTTGATTTTAGCATTTTAGCAATTGTGTTTTACTATATTTTAATCTATTTTTCATATCACATGCATTGAAACAGCTTGTTTTGATCCCTGTTTTGTCAGTCGAAACAAGACAATTTCAGACCAATGCAACTTTCAGTCAGAAACTGACAGTTTTTTCTGCCCTAGGGGAGAAACAACGTTATTTCTGCCCGGTACATTCGTTTATTTATTATTTATGTCTTTATTTCAAGTTTGTCAGAATCGCATTTGTAATAAACAAAAAGCGAATAAAATCATAATCGTCTGACAGCTGCCGTCAAATCGTTGTCAAGATATTACTACGCTATTTGTCTGAAATAGTCTTACTTCAACTGGCTACAGAGTTTAAAACTCGCTGTTTCAATGCATGTGATATGAAAAATATAGTGAGTATTACGGGATAAAACAAAGACGATCTGACCGGGCGAAGACAGCCCTCGCTTCGCTCCGGCAGTCAACTCTCGCCCTAGTCAGATATCGTCTTGTTTTACCCCTTGCCACACAATATACTATTTCTCAGTGATTTGAGTCTATAGTTTCCAAAAACAACACACCAACTTTTGTAATTCTCAATCAGAAAAGTTCCAAAAGAACTTCAATTGCCTCCCAGCAAAAAATGTTCAATTTGTCAACACTAATCTGTTGTTTTTATCTAATTAGAAGAATCTATGAATCTATCTTGCTTTTGTTTTGCCTCTTAAGTTTCTCCCTTTTTAGCATTCCTTTACTTTCTTTTAAGTTACCACATTTACAGACATTTTTATACATATTTTTTTTTATTGTTGACTTCCCTCATGTGTTTGAGTGGGGTTCTAATTATTGATTACACTTATTAAACACAATAAACATCACAACTATTATAACCTTTCTTTATACGTTGTGATATTGAGAACAAAAATTATGAAAATATTAAATAGTTTCATAATTTTTGATTCGCTCCTTTTAGTATTATTAATTTAATTCTACAATTTCCCCATAGTCTTACTCATTTGATTGTCGTCAATATATCCATTTCTAGCATTACAACTAAAGTTTTTGTATTATTTCATTACATAGTTGCATGAACATAACTAAAACTAAATTATTATATTAGGAGAACGTATAAATATATGTATATTTTTACAATCACATCACAGGTGGCGGTTTACTGAAGGTGGTGGTTAAAATTTTCCCCGATTACAAAAAATATATTTTCAATCCACTGAATATTTAACAGGATTCGCTTACGTTGGAGGAGCATGTGTAGTGAACAAAAGATTAGAAAAAGTAAATTCCGTTGCCATCATTGAAGATACCGGTGGATTCAGTGGAATTATTGTAGCAGCTCATGAAGTTGGACATTTGTAAGAATAATATAATTTGTCTTAATTAGTTGTACAGTTTTATAAAATTTAGGCATTTTGTTCAAGCTTAACATTCTCTCGTAAATAAGGGAATACTTAAGCACAGAACAATAATGATTTGATCTGATCCAATCATCGACAAGTGACAAGATGGCTAATACTAATCAAATTTATACAACCCAACTATGGAGGGTAGAGGTAAGAAGAACGATCTTAAGTAAATGGGAAGAGATTAAAAATGTGTCCAGCTATCAGAGGTACACAACCGTTCTGAAACTTTCCAGAATAGCGCTAAAGTAGATGTAGGGTACAGAATGAATGTAGCAGTTTTTAACGAATTGAAGTGTGCAAGTTAATAAATTTAATATTTTTGGTGATTGTGTAGTCCAAACACAGATATAGACAATCTAGATCGGAAATAACCATTTGGCGAAATCCTAAAAATACACACACCATGCGATTGAAATTAAGAGGTTTATGCTCATGCGCATTTGCTCTTTTATCGTTTTGAAGCGTATGCCAGATGTGTCATCTTTCATTTGTGTCAATTGAAATTTTTATTATTTATTGTAAATTAGTTATTTGGCGTTATTAATCTGTGCTCAAAACGCTTTATACATTAAATTTATTAAATTTAAGTTAAGATTTAAATTTTTAACAAATCCTGCTCTGTACGTTTCAATGCGCAGTCGCATAAACTTCTCTTTTACGCTTTCAATTGTACGTATTTTATAAAAATGACATTTCCGATCTATATTGTCTATATCTGTGAGTCCAAAAACATTTCGTATGATTTCTTAATATAACCTAAAATAAATGCTTTAAAAAACCGTGGCGAGCGATTACAGTTTATTGAATTTTAAATAATTTATATTATGATTATTTTAAAAAAGGCTGCCATAATAAAGCAGAAAATTTTCTTTTCTTGTTTATGAATCTATTTTACTACTTTTTTTTTAAATTTACCCTACTACTATCGTAGCGCCACCCTTATTTAACACATTTTGACGGCCACATTCAATACACGAAGATATTTCTCCTTACCTCTACCCTCGATAAACCCAACCGAAATATAAAGCAAATCTTAGAAATAGGTTACTAAATATTTATGGTTTAGTATTATATTTTGTTAGATATAAAAAAATGTTTTACAGATAGTGTTATATCACGTATACTACACGCTGACTTCTTTGTCAGCTGATTTTATAACCGAGTTAAAATTGATGATACCATTCCAATAAATTAGTATAAAATTTAGCTAACTTGATCTTGACCACGTGGTCAATGATGGGATTAGATTGAAGTAGCTCAAAAAATTAAATATCTCTTGACCTACTTTTCTTTTTATTGTTTACTAAACTAGAACGAACTTTATAATTTTTAGATTGGGCGCTGTACATGACGGTAGCCCTCCACCTTCTTATTTAGGTGGGCCTGGTGCGGAAAAATGTCAATGGACAGACGGATTTATAATGTCTGATTTAAGACATACAGAAAGAGGATTTAGATGGTCTGCATGCAGTATCGCTAGTTTTCATCATTTTCTCAAGTAAATATAGGTTTTTCACTATATTAAGCGTTAAATTTAACAAATATTATTTCAGTGGTGACACTGCTACTTGTTTATACAACGCACCACATGAAGATGAAAGTTTACCAAGAGTTTTACCAGGGAAATTGTTAACATTGGATGCTCAATGTAGAAGAGATAGAGGAACTAGTGCTTGTTTTGTAAGTTTAATTTCCATTTGAAGTTATTTATTTAGTAATGTTTTTTTATTATTTACAGAAGGATGATAGAGTTTGTGCTCAGTTATTCTGCTTCGATGCAGGAAGTGGCTACTGTGTAGCTTATAGACCAGCTGCAGAAGGTTCACCATGCGGTGATGGACAGGTAATCACTTTCATATACTAAATAGACGCTAGAATTATTGAACACCAGATCCACGCCTATTAATGAAATTTAAACTTAATATTCTTTTTAGAGACTGTTTGTGCTTCTCCTGTCTTCTTCTAATCGAAACCAAAACTATTGGTACTGTTTTATTGTTAACTAAAAAATATAGGACTAAAAATTTGCAGTGTATCAGTTTTCGTGTTAATATGTGCGCCATATTTTGATCTTTCTCTTCCACTTTCAACGATCATTATAAAGTTTTAGAAAATGCACTGTTTTATATTATTACCTGCAAATATGACCAGTATGCGGGTAAAATTATTTTAGACAGAATTTAAATATAAGCTTCCCAACTATGATTTTATATACTTAAACCACTACAAGAAAGTTGTATCTGAATAAAGTAATAATTATTATTTTTTTTCAGTATTGTCTGAATGGTAGATGCGTTGCAGAACATGAAAATATCATACCAGATTATTCTCAAAATACTCCTTCTTATATAAGAAGTAATTCAAGAACATTGTAAGTATACGAATTATAACTTTTGGGTACTTTCAAGTGTTCTGTCGTATTGGAATCTTTATTGTCAAAATCGAAAAAATATTTTCATTCTTAAAGATTTAATACTATGTACTTTTCTGTTAGGTTTTGTATATTTTTCGTTTTATTTTGTTTCTATCCAAAACGTAACTGAATTTTTATTTACTTATATACTACGTAGAACTTAATTCAAGTCGTTAGTAGAATTTTTGAAATTTAGAAATTAGACAAACAAGAAACTAAATTAAGGAAAAATTAAAGCAAATTGAGTTAAATCAAGATATTATCAAAAACGCCGACTAACCATTAGAATTATCTGTAGCCTAGAGGTCTAAGGCTCTATCGACTATAGATACAAATCGCTGATTCGATTCCTGCAGTATGTAATATTTTTTCTATTTCTCTTTAATGTAATTTCTTGTTTGTTTAAAAAGTTTCAAAAAATAAAAAAAGGTCATTTTAATAATATTAACAGGTTAAAAAACAGTATACCCATCTATACAAAATATAAAAATTTTAATAATGAACAAAAAATTAATTTTGAAAATAATCAATTTTGCTGAAAAAAGTAGTGTTTAGAAATAAAATGAAGTAACAAAAAATGTAAAATTTTAACAAAATTAAAATTTGCAAATATTTTAATTTTCATTAAAAAGACCAATAATTTTTGTTTTCATTTACAATTATTTAATTTTTAAGTATTTTTTTATAGTTTTAATTACTTTTTTTATTTTACCATTTCCATATATTTTTTTTACTTTTTAATAAATTTTTATAATTTCTAATTTTTTTCTATTATTTTTGAAAAAGAAAAATCTATGAAAATTAATATTTAAAAATACAAAATTTACTTAATAAAAAGTTATTTAAATGATTAAAAAAAATCAATTAATATAATAAATAAACAAAAATGAATTTTCACTAATATTGAAAAAATAAAAAAATAAAAAAATTTTGTATATATTAAAAAACGTCAAAAATATGTTGGAAAAGATAAACTCCTTTTTTTAATAAAATTTAACAATCAACAAGATTAATGATTCCAATATTTAAAACCCTTGAAAATACCTATTTGAAATGAATAAATTTATAAATAATAACGCTCAAATGTAGGTACCAAGAAAAACAAGAAGAAAACAAGGCTCAAGTTTACAATGATAAAACCGTAACACCACCACAACAAAACGCATACAAAACTAACGAAAAAGGAACACACTCTTACAACAAACAAACTAACACTGAAGACTACTACCAATATAATTTAAACGATTATTCTACAAGCGTTTCACCATATGATGCTTATAAAGCATTTGAAAAAGATTATCAAAAATATATTCAACAACAAAATGATTTTAATCAATTTTCAAATAGTTATTCTAGTACATTTTCTCCAGCGTACCAAACTACTAGCAAATATACATATAAATATACTTTTCCTACGTTTTCCACAACCAAATCTCCGTATGATTTTGCACATTTTGACAAATCAACCAGTAAGGCACCACAATCGTATGATTTGCAATATTTTGAAAAATCTTTATCACAATCACCTCAGTATTTTCATCAATCTACTACAAGTGATCCGTATTATTCTAGTTCTAGTACAACTAGTAATCGTTTTATCGGCAATTATTACATTTTAAGAAAACAGACTACAAAAAATCCTTATGACTTTGCTGACTTTGGAAAAACTACACAAATTCCATATGAAAATGAAAACAACTACTTGAAACGATCGTTTAATGATGTAAATTACTATAATACTGAAAGCAGAACGCAGTAAGCAGTATAAGGTTTACTGATATTTAGGGTAAGAAGACGAAAACTTCAAGTCAAAATCATTCTTCTCTATTTGGCATGTTTATAATCAAATCCAATCATCGTTCTATTTTTTCTGATTTTAATATTAAAATAAAAATTAGCGTTTCCACTTTCCACATCATATTGTTGTATTTATGATGCATTTAGGGTAATAAATAATATACTAACGAGTTTTCAAAATACTACATGCAAAGAAAACAGTAGTAAAGTGCTTTTTTGAATTTTTGTCTCCTTAGGAATTAGAACCTAAATATAGTAATTTAATCTATATATCATCTATACCTTTGTGACTTCATGACCATTAATTTTTCTAGTGTCGTTTTGCAACTGGATGAAAAATATTCTGTTATCTACAAGTGTCTATAATAATAAACGAACGAAAGGCAGATAAAACAACAGTTTGCTGTCACAAAAATCAAGAACAGATTTGAATATTAGATGAGAAATGGCAAAAATTGTTTGCGGAGTGTTTACATGAATATTAGTTCTGCAGATAGGAAAAAACGAATATGGACTGACTGAATGTAGAAGGCATATTATTCAAAATTTATTAAGATATTATACTGACAAAGGATTGGTTACGATAATCACCGAAATAAAGTATAATTTAAACTGAAGCAGTCAATTTAGGATAAAAACAAATAAATTACTCTCAAATTGAACAGCAACAGATTAGGCATATCAAATCTCTCAATTAAAAACTACACGACACCTATCTAAAAATTATTCTATTTATTATCCTACCATTATTCTAAACTACAAATCTTTTTAATATACATAACATTCTCTAAACCACCTTTCGCAAATACATATACATTCAAGTTGTCCATTTTTCTATTATTAAATAAGTAACAAGGATTGTAACAAATATGTTTTTATAACAACAAGTTTTTCTGTTCTACTTTATCAAAAACAAATTGGTTCACCTTACATATACATCAAACTCATACAAATCTTTAATACACATTTATATATACTTTAATACAATGACTTAAACTTTTTGAAACACTAACAGCAAATATCTTTAATAATTACAATAGGGTATGTTCTCTCTCGCACCTTTAGCTAACTAGCTGACTAATAAAGGGGGATGGAGGAGAGTAGTCACCAGCCAGTCAGCTAACAGCACGAGAGTGATGACATACCCTCTTTCTGAAACATCAGTCTCGACAGTACAAAAGGCTCAAGTAGTGTATGCTCGAAGGCAAGGATTGATACGTCAAATGTCACCAACTTTATATCTTATGGCAACAATAGGGAACATGCAATATTTTTAGTTTTGTTTTCATTTTAAAGAATTCCCTGTAAAATAGGTCAAAAACATTTTAAAAAATTAAAACAATCGAATTTAAAGTAAAAAATGCGGTTTTAAACAGACCGTTTAAATTTTCGCGCCAAAACGGACCTGTAGTTCCGATGACGTCATTCCTGTCTGTAACTGGTCGTACTTGCCGTCGTTGGCTCTATTTAATTGCAAATTTCTCGACTTTTTACTTTTTTTTGTAATAATTTAAAATTGACTATCCATCAACATCAGGTGATCACAATAAAAAAGTCTTGTTGACTCATTGTTTGTGCCAATTCGTCCATCTACTTCAACAAAGTTTCCAAATAAATTGTTTTTGACTGAACCTTCTGACCCAAAACTAAAAAGAAATTGGTTTCAAGCTGCAAAGAGGAATGACTATTATTCTCCAAAGACTATTATTCGATGCTTTGAAGACCACTTTGGCGTAAGTTGGCGAATACTTGTTATTATTGCGTACTGTACCTATACTAAGTGTTTACAAAACTTCTCAATTACATATTTGTAATTTTACAGTTGGAGAACGACGTCGAAAATTGGATGAAGTTTAAAATGTTTGGGGGGAAACTTTGTCTGAAAAAAGATGTGGTACCTCATATTTTTGAATGCCAAAATAGCATGATACTACTGAAATCTAGATCAGTAATGTTGAAAAGGAAAAAACGTGAAATTCTTGAGAGCATTGAAAATACTGCAGCTATAATATTGATATATTCTTTCAGATTATTTTATTCTTACACCGAACATTTAAACTCACATTTTTATACATAATGATATAAATGTTTAAAGTTTAAAAACTATGATTCATGCATACCGTAGTAATTTAGTCCCTTTCATTTCTACACTTGAAAACTCTGGACTCTCGACAAAAAAGTTACTACCATGTCGACACTATTTCTTGGTAACTTCCTGGAGTCTGCTTTGATAAACCCAACTTCCATTTTTATTAAAAACGTAAATAATATTCACCGCTAATAATCAACTTTACACGCCAAGTTAACCACTAAAAAGTTGACATAGCAGGAGTGACGTCACTAAACGCTGATTGGTGTTTTGAAATGCGTTTTGTTTGACGTAATTTTAATTCGTAATTATTGTTAAAAATCAACATAATATTAAATAAAAACGTTGAAGTAGTCCTTCTTTTATATTTTTTTAACATTTTAATCATAAAATATTCATAAATAACATATTTGCATCTTCCCTATTAACTATTTAGTAGTTAAACCTTTTTTTTGTAACCAGTAAAATATTGGTTTTTATATATTTATATTTTTTGTGAATAGTCATACTATTAGAAACAAAATGGACTTTTGAAAACAGACAGCGATTATAAAGGAATTCCGAAACACAGAGAATTTGTAAAACGTTCTATTTATGTTCGTTAAAAAATAATCAAATTATATACATCTCAAAATTTCTTTGTAATCTTGGTGTGTTCCCTAAATATTCGATTTATAAAACATGTAACTACAAAATCAGCGCACCACATAAGTCTATTCTACCTATAATAAAAGTATCATACTAAAGTCAGTTATTAAAGCCTGCTTCTAATAAAACATGAATAAATGCGTGATGTTAGTAACATCACGAATAAATGTAAATCGCTCTTTTCAAGCTATTTTGGTTTTTGTATAAATTAAATTTTATTCCATCTTCTACGGTTTTAAATAAAAACCATTTGGACCAATAGCCGATACTCTTGTAAAGGTGTTTTCTTTAGATAAAAGCTATAGTAAAACCTTTATGAGTTTGAAACTATGATTGATTATGGTTTTATTACAATCACGTTGTTGCAATTTATTCGCCGTGAAGAATAACTTTCGCTTCGAGTAATGGATATTATTTTTCACCCCATCCGGTGAACAATTCGTATAGTCCGGGAGCCCAGAGGGTTTTCGTAGCCGTTAAAGAGACAAGGCTCCACCAAAGTTTTTTCTATGTATTTTGACCCCCTGATTACAAATATCAAGGGTGGATTCCCGAGAAGTGGTTAGGAAATTTGTTATTAACAAATAATTTGTTACTAATAAAAAAATTGTTTTTTCGCAAAACAAACAATATTACCGTAATCCTTGACTGATTTTAAGCAAAAAAGCTTCCAATGTATTTTTTCATCAGACGCACTGTTTTCAAATTATAAATATATAATTAATATTCTTCAACTCTGCGATGACTATTTGACACTTAAGATCATAAATCAGTTGCAATACGAAAATACGATCTTTTTGTTACTTTTTAACGCTATCCGCTGGGTGCGCGATGACAGCGGCACCTTGCGTTTACACTTACGGCGGACTTTGAAATATGAAATGGCTAACTGTCATTACGAAAAGTAACTAAACAAATAATTATTTCCAATGAAAAATTTATTA
Source organism: Altica lythri (assembly GCA_964028335.1). Taxonomy (NCBI): domain Eukaryota; kingdom Metazoa; phylum Arthropoda; class Insecta; order Coleoptera; family Chrysomelidae; genus Altica; species Altica lythri. The sequence goes on along the minus strand of OZ034805.1, from coordinate 11,447,327 downwards.
GTTTTCTACCCAAATGTATTGATCATGTAAATCTATAGCGTCGATAATAATATTTTTGTACAACTGTCATTAAAAGTGACACTTTTAATGATAGCAAACAATGTTAAAAACGATTGTTTACATAACAGCGTGTTAAAAATACTTTTAACACGCTGCCATGTAAACAAGTTTACTTTTAACACGGTTTAGTTTACTTTTAACACGGTTTGGTTTATTGTTATTGCAAATTCGCTCGTTTCATTATCAAAATAGGGAAGTTGTACAAAAAACATTATATGGTATTTGTGTTAAAAGTGATTTTATTTTGTTCGTGAAATTGTTCAATTCGCTCCGCTCATTTCACAAACGTTTTCACTCACAAAATAAAACCTCACTTTTAACACTCATATCATAAATAACTATTATCTTTTTTATTTTCCGTCTAAAATGTCAAAATCATTAAATTTTATGTAGTATAGATGAGCTTTATCACGGCGGACGTCACATGAAGTAATTAAAAAAATAAATAAATGATTATCGCATTATAGATGATAATAATATGATTGTAATGCTGTTAATAATGCAGACGTTTTGTGTATTTTCAGTTAAACATGGCCAAATTAATAATTAAAACTGTTTTTCAAGCATTCACTCACGACATTACTTTCCAACCTCAAACAACCAACAAAGGTAAAGAATCAGTTTTGGCTTAACATGTGCAAGACGTAAAAATAAAACGTGATGCTTCCTACAACATAGGTATCTACTAAATATAGCAAATATTTAAAATGTTGCTTTTTAAGTTAGCTTATTAGCTTTTTCCTCCTCTTGATAGCCATTATCCACTACTGCACACGTTGTTCTCGTTTCCAACTTTTTATGGAAATTTATAGAATTTCTGATCACTATTTTTGCCATTGTTGTTGCAGTTGACTGTACAGCAGGTTTCGTAACGAAGGTTTATTTACTTTCTAAATCGACGCATGGATAAGTGAAATCCATGTAAAATCCTTAGTAAAAAGTGATTAATCGTCCGCCGTAAGTTCCTTTTTTAGCCACAGTGAGCGCTGCGATCGATTCGTGGTTCTCCCACCCTATCCTTCGCACCCAGCCCATAAACAATATGCATTTAATCTCCTGTAACGTACGACGTATGAAGGGTATGCATATTGTTTATAGCGTTAAAAAGTAACAAAAAGATTGTATTTTCGTATTGAAACCGGTGTTATCTTATACTTTATGATCTTAAGTGTCAAATAGTCATCGCAGAGTTGAAGAATATTAATTATATAAAAAATTATGCAAATTTGAAAAATGTAAACAATGCTATTTTTCGAATGTTTAACAATTTTTAATTTGAAAACAGTGCGTCTGATGAAAAAATATATAGGAAGCTTTTTTGCTTAAAATCAGTCAAAGAGTACGGTAATATTATTTGTATAGCAAAAAAAATGTTTTTATTAGTAACAAATTATTTGTTAATAACAAATTTCGTAACCATTTCTCGGGAATCTACCCTTGATATTTGTAATCAGGGGGTCAAAATACATAGAAAAAACTTTGGTGGAGCCTTGTCTCTTTAACGGCTACGAAATCCCTCTGGGCGCCCGAACTAGTAGCCAATGCGCGGCAAAAAGAGATTATCCCGACATTTACTGTATTTTGGTGTAAGTTTTGTAGGTAGATAGGAAAGTCGAATTTTCAAATGGTACATGAAAAAACTCATTTTTTAAAAAAGAATTGTAATGGTAATTAATTTTTTTTTTTTAATTTTTACAAATTAATTCAGTTTATCAATAATTGTTTAGTAAAAATAAAACTGATTAATTAAAAAAATCGATAACAGAGGTACATTCAAAGGCAGGTTAAAGGAAATGTCTTGAAATTGTTAAATTAAAAAAAAAAAACTTATAGATCCATTAGGTGAATATGTTCTAATGAAGATACCATCAAGACTATAAAAGATAAAATATATCATTTTTAAACGCGGGCGCCAACTTTGGATTTTTTAAGTTAGCCTCAGTTATAAACAATTAGTCCTATATAGGTTGCCGTTTACTTAAAAAACACATCATATTTATTCGCATTAGGGTAAAGAGATTTTATTTTAACAATCAACCAATTAAAATGGTTTACATAAAGTATGTATATATTATTCTAGTGTTCTTAGGTCATTTTATAGAGACATATTTAATAGCTCAATCATCTTTTTAGTTGCTGCTATTGTCGAAATAAAAAGGCGTGTAGAACACTGGGAATGCTGATGAAAGTGAAGCTTTCTATGCTATCTTTTACAAAGGAGAAAGCTCAAAAATATATTTTTTATAACTATCATTTTTTTATAACAAAAATTCATTAGAGAGCGAGAGAACTTTTGTAAAGCTTATATAAGAGAATGAGAATTAGAAATGTAATGGTATACTTTAGCCGCATATGCCATGTACTTTCCTGCTATATACATTAATAAGAGAGAAAGAGAGGAAGAGAGCGAGATAGAGGATAGATAATAAAGTCATCTAACGTACGTACAAAGACACTTTTTTTCGATTCACTCCTCTCACGAAAGCTAACACAGAAAGTTTCGCTTGAAAAACAAAAACAAAACATTGAGTGACGCATATCAAATAGATCCTTAATAAAGATAATAAATAAAAAACAAAGAGTTTTAACTTTGTTTTAAAATTTAGCTCTGTTCGCCTTTTTTAATGGTCCACTTAGCAATACTGGTTTCTTATACCTTTAGAGGAGTTATTGCAGATTTTTTTATTAACTTTTAATGTTAAACGCTTGTGGGTGCTGATGAAACTAAATGTACTACTTGGAAAGCAACTTATTGCTACAATAAGATATAAAGTGTTTACATTTGACGTAGGTATTAATTATGTTAAAGTTACACTACCTCAAATCCCGTTTTAAATTATTACGTTGACTGCAAATACACTATTAAACAAATTAGCATTGCTAATATCTGTTCGGTCACAAACTCCTTGTAATATTTCTAAATTAACAGGGACATTTACAATATTAACGCTGTAAAATAGTTAAAAACAAGGCTAATTTTAAATAATTATTGTTGTTCTGGAAACGAATTATAACAAATTAATTATAAGAATTGCTTTTATCTATGATCCTCAACATTTTCTGATCGATCTTACTTCGGATTTTAACTGATGCGATATGTGTTCTATGGAATTAAATCAGTAGTACTATGTGACTCATATTTCGAGCTACACTATCAGAAATATATTCTTTCTGAATATTAAACGTTACTAAAAGATACTTTTGTGTAATGATCTTAATTACAAATCATTGGCTAATAAATATTCTTGAATGTGAGATAGAGTATTTTATTTAATTGATGACTGTGACAGCTTCCGTTGTTCATCACAATAATACTGTTTTATGATACATTTGGCAATAAATAGTTATAAAACTGTATTGCAAAAGTTCTGCAAATGTATGCTGATGATAATCCTAATTTGAATCTAAAATTTTTGCTGACAACAGTAATGCATTTGGAATCTACCCCGTATTATTGTAATACATTGTCCTCTATTTGACAGTTCTTTGGAATTTTCCACTTTTATCAACCTAACCTTTCATGGGTCTCATATTATATCTCGTCGACATAGGTAATAGAATGATTTTCAGTTCTATATATTTTTTTATTTCGTCTAGATAGTTATGCCGGCACATTCATAAATATGATTCCATTATAGTTTGTCCGTTTTATTAATGAGCAGCATTTAAATTCTATGTGAGAAATAATTCTCCACAAACTTGTTCAGCTACAAATGATTCCAGTATTATATTTAATTAACCATTTTTGTATACTTTCTAAAGCTGATATCACTTGTTCTTCAAAGATATTGTATATCTAAGTGAGGATCTTTTTAATATTCTTTTTTTCTTTTTTTTTTTTGTTTATTTAAGGATATACTCGTAAGTATAGACCTACATACAAATATACCGAAAACATCTATTGGAACAGAAGAGTCAATTTATCAATTTGGGATTTAAAGGACTGCAAGTTAGGATGAGTAGGGAAGACGTGGAGAGGTAAGAAGTTCCACAATCTGATTGACCCTGTGGATGAGGGAATGATCAAATGTCTGGCACTAAGCACTATAAGGGTGCATGGAGTTGGCACGTCGCGTTGCTCTAGCCGGTCTGGCAAGTGGGGCACTGTAGAGCAGAATTATTCTGAGCAAAATCCGTTTAAGTATAGGTAAAACAGGGAAAGATCAGACACTGATCTTCGGTGGGACAATGGGCCTAGGTTTTTGATGATACTGGTGTCGTTTATTAGTCGAACTGCTCTTCATTGTATTGCATCAAGAACTCTGAGCCTTAGGTCTTATTTGGGCTTTGTAAAGAGTAGCTAAGTTAGATGGTGCTCTAAAAAGAAAACATAACTTCTTTCCGGCTGTAGTTGCTATGGATGAAATATGTTCGATGCAAAGTAAGTCCTGGAAGATCGTTATACCAACCAGCGTAATGGAGTCGGTTGTTACAAGTGTCTGATTGTTCATTGTGATGGATGAATCGTATGTTTGCCTCTTGTTGGATAGGCAAAATTTTTTTGTCTTAGGAGCGTTGAAATTGACAAGATCCTTTCTTCTCCACTCGACTTTAATTCAGAGAAGCCGTTGTGGATCTTATGTCCTCTTCCAGAATATATAGGGATATGGGACAGTTGTGCGCTTTGCTACATTTTTGTTTGTTCATGGATTTGTAAAATCTTTAATTATTTAGTTTTTTTAGTGTTTTTGTTAATCCACATGTTTCATCTATAGCAACTATATTACTTAAGCCCCCATTTATAACGATTAATATATTTTTCACAATAATCTTCGAATCAGGCGACAAATGTACTTTTTTTAGCCAAGGACACCAGATCCTTCAGTTTGAACAAAAGGGTTAATAGAATGCACTGTCGGAATAGAATATAATTAACTAAAATATTGATCTTATTCAAACTAAAATTAAAAATTAAGCGGTAACACCTCTCTCATAGTATTAAATAATATTAAAAAGAAAATAAATACACCCAGATATATTAGGTTAGATGCATAGTTTTACGAAAATTATTACCCGTTTTGTATGGTTTAACTACCTATGCTCTAAAATCTGACTCTATCAATAATAATATGGGTTTTTATAAAGTCAACGAAATAATTTGGAATGGGCTTTACTAGTATTATTGAAACAGTCTTTAATCACAATTTATAATCCTGCTGTTAACATTTCAAAAAAGTTTATAAAATACGACAACATAACAACACATCTTATTACTTCTGTATATTTTTGTTAATGAAAAATATATTAATATTGATATTTATGTATTTTATTTTCAGTTGAAACTATTTTATGGAGAATATTTCTTCGAAATGACACTGCTTCGACAAATCGTTGGAGGGACAATATCAGTGCTTGTGATTAATTAGTTTTTTAAGATTTTTCATGTGTGAGTGTGTACAGTATAGACAATTTTAATAATTTCGAAACCATCGAAATCGATTTTAATATAATAAATAAATTAATTAAATCTTATGTAGAAAAGTGCATATTTTAACAGATAATAAGATTTGATTAAGGTAATTTAAAGTATTTTTATATCGTTTACTGTGTCGCAAAAAAACTTAATTTATGTTTAAATTTTATACAAGACATAATTTTATATTTAAATATTTAATCTTTATTACCTGAAAAAAAATTAAATGAAATTATTGTTATGTAAATAATGATGATGCCAAAGCTTGAAAACTATATAAAAAAATGTATTTCTTATTATATCTGTTTTAGTGTGCACCTCTAAAATTCTGTAAAACCCAGGAATAAAATTGCAGAACCTATTACTTATCATTCATTTTACATTTATTTATTTAGACATATAAATATTAAACACTGCCATTTTTGGAATACTCTACATAAAAAATAGACTCTTTTATATTTAAAATAGATTAAATCTCCATTTTTGTGTTCAAATAATCTTGGGTTTTAACAGTTTTTTTGTCAACTAGAAAGTTTTATTAAAAACCATTTCGGACATATTTTGATATTTTCTATTTTCTCATTCTTTTTAAATAATTTGTTCTTGCCATAAATACAAAATTATAAATAAAACTATTCGAAATGGATTTTAAATTACCCAAAAATATTGACTTTTTGTAAAGTAGCTACCATACGAATAAAAAAGATTACAAATAGAAAATACTCTTTTGTTTTTTTTTGTTTACCGTACAAAAATGTTCCCGGTAAAATAACTGAAAGCATAGAAGCAGTAAATAGTATATTGTGTGTCAAGGGTTGAAACAAGACGATTTCTGACTAGGGCTGTCACCGCCCGGTCAGTTATCGTCTTTGTTTCATCCCGTGCAACACACTATATTTTAGGTCTATAAAGCTGGCAGTGAAAAGTCGGCAGAAACCATCGAAACATGAGTGGGAATTTGTAGCTAAATAGTTGCTAATTAGTTGCTAAAATCACGATTTTGTAGCTCCATTCAGTTCCACAAAAAACAAATTACTGCTATCTTTACAACAAGCTAGCAGTAAAATGACAGGACTAGCCCAGAAAAATTAGACTAATGCGTGTGAATTTGTTGCTAATTTGTTGCTCAAAACCAGTACAGGCAAAAATTCGAAAAACCCTAAAATCAACTAGAAATTGTTAATAATAACTACCAACCAGTGTCCCTGCTATCGTAATATACAGTTTGTATTGACACATTGATGTTATGGATTTTGTTGATGGTCGCAGATGTCATCAGCAGAGCCCAGAGAGCCAGCAACAAAATAAAAATTAAAAATCGGCCCAATCGGGTGACCGATAACTAACTCCTAGTGTCCATGCTGTCGGGACACGCAGTTCTTATTGACAAAACTCTGTTATGGATCTTGTTGCTGGTCGCAGATGTCATCAGCAGAGCCCAGAGAGCCAGCAACAAAAAAAAAAATTAAAATTCGGCCCAACCGGGTGACCGGTATCTACCTCCTGGTGTCCATGCTATTGTGACAAGCAGTTATTATTGACAGAACTCTGTCATGGATTTTGTTGCTGGTTGTGAAAAGCATCAGCAGAGCCCAGAGAGCCAGCAACAAAATAAAAATTAAAAATCGGCCCAACCGGATGACCGGTAACTTACTCCTAGTGTCCATGCTATCGTGACACGCAGTTATTACTGACAGAACTCTGTCATGGATTTTGTTGCTGGTTGTGAAAAGCATCAGCAGAGCTCAGAGAGCCAGCAACAAAATAAAAATTAAAAAACGGCCCAACCGGGTGACCGGTAACTTACTCCTAGTGTCCATGCTATCGTGACACGCAGTTATTACTCACAGAACTCTGTCATGGAATTTGTTGCTGGTTGTGAAAAGCATCAGCAGAGCTCAGAGAGCCAGCAACAAAATAAAAATTAAAAATCGGCCCAACTGGGTGACGGGTAACTTACTCCTAGTGTCCATGCTATCGTGACACGCAGTTATTACTGACAGAACTCTGTCATGGATTTTGTTGCTCGTTGTGAAAAGCATCAGCAGAGCTAAGAGAGCCAGCAACAAAATAAAAATTAAAAATCGGCCCAACCGGGTGACCGGTACCTTACTCCTAGTGCCCATGCTATCGTGACACGCAGTTATTACTAACAGAACTCTGTTATGACTTTTGTTGCTGGCTGTGAACAGCATCAGCAGAGCCCAGAGAGCCAGCAACATAATAAAAATTAAAAATCGGCCCGCCCGGGTGACCATTAACTGACTCCTAGTGTCCATAATATCGCGACACGCCGTTTTTATTGATAAAACTCTGTTATGGATTTTGTTGCTGGTCGCAGATGTCATCAGCAGAGCCCAGAGAGTCAGCAACAAAATAGAAATGAAAAATCGGCCGAACCGGGTAACCGGTAACTAACTCCTAGTGTCCATGCTATTGTGACACGCAGTTATTATTGACAGAACTCTGTATATATATTTTTTTATATTACTATAAGTATTTGAATACATGTATTTTATATATATTCTAAGATATATTTTGAACATTTTAAAATATATAAAATATATACGAAAATCGGCCAAAAATGAGCTATTTAAAATATATTTTTTATACATATTGTATATATTTTTTGATGTGAAACATCTATAGCGGCACGTAAATCAGATTTTTGGCGTGGTGACGGTGACGTCATGACGTAAAAAACCTAACGCATCGATAATAATCGATAAGAGATGTACTGATATCTTATATGAAATTGGTGTCATGTTTTGAGCGACGCGACGGTGGCGCGCCAACAATAGGGGGAAGAAGCTCATCGATTCAAAAATTTGGTGGGACAGGGCACGAAGGCTAGATACCAGGAGTTTACACGGTATAGGCTTTTTCATAATATTTCTGGTCTCAATAATCGGGCCAGATTATATAGTCTAAGATCCGGGATTAGAAAAATATACCCTCATCTGTTATTTAGATGAAACAATTTTTTATAAGCTGATTTCAATATCATGAACTTATACAAACAACCTCTGCCATCATAAGCCTGCTGCAATTAATAGTAATTAATTAATTAACAACTAATTTATTTTTAATTTTTACTTTCTCATGTTAGTTAAATGTAGTAAGTTAAAACGTCAATATTTTATATTATATACCTCACTGTAGTAGGCACCCATCTCTATGATTGCTATACTTACCTGCAGCCAGGTGAGGAAAGGTAGATAAATGTAGCTTATTTCCCTTACATGTTATTTAAAAAATCCAAGTACAATAATAAACGGCGTTGAATTCTAAACATAATAATGTTTGGCTACCTTATAAAAAGCTGCTGCAGCCAAAGATAAATAATAATAATTAAAATTAGCGGCAGCTATGGGAGCTCATTGCGAAAAGAGAGATAGAATAATACATATTCCTTCAACGAACAAAGACAGCGTAAAACTCATGCACGCGCACCACAGGCTCATTTAAACGTACTAGAATAAAGAGAGGAGATAAGAATTGGAGTATAAGATAGACAGAAAGATAGCTCTAAATTTTTACGAAATTTTTTGAATTTTCGGAATAGTGTGCATCATGTATCTTTGTCTATTACACAAAAAATCAGATTGTCTGTCTCTTTTATCAGAATATATTTTTCATAAACTTTCAAAATTGAACTTTTTATTATAAAGGCTGCAGATGATTTGAAGGTACCTGCCACATCTAAATAAATTCAATTTTATTTTATTTTTCAAATCATGCTCGTAATTTTTAATTAACATGTGAGGGAAATAAGCTACATTTATCTACCTTTTCTCACCTGGCTGCAGGTAAATATAGATGAGTGCCTACTACAGTGAGGTACATAATATAAAATATTTTCTTTAATATTGCACACTATTCCGAAAATTCAAAAAATTTCGTAAAAATTTAGAGCTATCTTTTTGTCTATCTTATACTCCAATTCTCATCTCCTCTCTTTATTCTAGTATGTTTAAATGAGCCTGTGGTGCGCGTGCATGAGTTTTACGCTGTCTTTGTTCGTTGAAGGAATATGTATTATTCTCTCTCTTTTCGCAATGAGCTCCCATAGCTGCCGCTAATTTTAATTATTATTATTTATCTTTGGCTGCAGCAGCTTTTTATAAGGTAGCCAAACATTATTATGTTTAGAATTCGACGCCGTTTATTATTGTACTTGGATTTTTTAAATAACATGTAAGGGAAATAAGCTACATTTATCTACCTTTCCTCACCTGGCTGTAGGTGAGTATAGCAATCATAGGGATGGGTGCCTACTACAGTGAGGTATATAATATAAAATATTGACCGTTTTAACTTACTACATTTAACTAACATGAGAAAGTAAAAATTAAAAATAAATTAGTTGTTAATTAATTAATTACTATTAATTGCAGCAGGCTTATGATGGCAGAGGTTGTTTGTATAAGTTCATGATATTGAAATCAGCTTATAAAAAATTGTTTCATCTAAATAACAGATGAGGGTATATTTTTCTAATCCCGGATCTTAGACTAATAGTTCTATTTTTCGCCACTGGCGGCGCGAGGATCATTAAGAGACCCGAACCAATGTTTATGACATTTATGACATTTAAATTTCAGGAAATTAAATTAAATATATGATATTAATTTATTGAAAATTACTTGTAATAAAATTAATAAAAAGAAATGGGAAAGTATTGTGCTGTTTATGGTTGTGTTAGTGGCCGAAAGGCAGATGACAGTGTAAAAAAAGTGGGTATATTCAAAGCCAAACATCAAAATAATATCTGTTAAAAATTTGTGTTATAAACAATTAATTTATCTGGCGATTGCCAAGTAGCAGAACCATATAACAAACATCGATATATCGCACCTTAAAAATTGATGTTTTATATATCGTATAAAAAGTTGATAAAAGAAAGAAAAAATCTAAGCTCTTGGAAACTGTTTGTATTTTATGTTGCCTGTCAGGTTAGTATTCTTCATACAAGTATATCTACAAGTACTTCAACTTCTCGTGAGGAACCAGAGCAGTAATTGGACATAAGGTACTATCCTAAGAAACCGGTGGAAAATAAACAGCAAAATATTAATGTAAGAGATATGAAGGAATAATTTTCAGAAATCTCTTTATACGTCGGAATTCCTATTGCAGACTTAAAAGCAAAAACTCTACAAATTTGGGAGGAGTAGAAACATGTATTTCCAAACTTGTAATCTATTGTTTCGTCAGAAATACTATTTTTAAAGGCTTCTGCAACGATTTTTGGTTTTTGGTCGACTCACTTTCGAAGCTTATATTTTTAGGTTCATTACCAGATGAATATTGGGCTTATAATTATATTTAAAGAAGTTATTTATGTGTTTTTAAGTTTATTTTATTACAATTTTTTAAGTTTATTTTCTTAGTAATCTTTTACATTTATTTTATCAGATATGATTTTATAGTTGTTTAAATAAATGTATGTATAATGTATCGTCTTTTATTTTTAATATGTGTACAGTGGTGGATTTAACTCCTGCGGGCCCCGGGACTAGATCGAGCGGGGGCCCACGTAAGAGCGGAGAAAAACCTCAAATAAGAAAAAGTAATACAAAAGCTTTACCAACAAACTTTATTAACAATAGAAAATATCTTATTTTAATGAACACATAATGCAACATTTAAATAAATCTACACTAATATTATAAAGCTGAAGAGTTTGTTTGTTTTTTGTTTGAACGTGCTAGTTTCAGGAATTACTGGTTCGAATTGAATGATATTTAAAGGGGAATTTCTTACTAAATTAAGTAAAGACACCGTACGGTGGTGCAGTGGATATCTTATATAAAATATCGTTTAAAAAAAATCATTGAAAACAAAAAAACGCATACTTAATGGTAAAAATTTGAAAAAATGAAAAATGGAATAAAAGACACGAAAGTGTTATGCGGTACAAAGTCCGCCGGAACAGCTAGTTAAATATATTTTCTCCTCAACTTAGTTCTAATAAAATCTGATATCACGTTATCAAAATTCATCAAGGATCGGAATAATTCTGATTCAATGCACACAGTACTCCCTAGGAAGATAGTAGACCTATGCATATTTTTTATCCTTTTTAGGACAGAGAAATACCTTTTTGTCCTCACAATTCTATTGGTATTGTAACAATCAGTCTGTAAGCTATGTAGGCATTAGGAAACACTTGATCCATGTTTTGTTCTACTATCCAATTCAACACTTTCAATGGACATAAATATTGATCATTTTGTTTGTTTCTTCCAAACGATTGGAAATAAATCCATTTGGCTGAACTTTGATAAGCTATATTAATTATTCTAATTCTATGAATAATGAATCTTCTAAATCATCTGAATAAACACAAGGGCATCTTCACCATCAATTAATAATATCGCAAAAGTTTTCGAAAAATTAATTCAGTCTAGTGGAATAAATTTCTAGATTTTTTTTCTAGTTTTTTTACCATAACATTTTTTCTGTATCACGGGCCACCCCGAAGCTTCGCGGGACCCGGGGCTTAGGCCCCGGCTAGCCCCTACGTAAATCCGCCACATAATGTGGAACATTACAAATAAAATAATGCATCACCCAGATTTATACATAATATAAAAGTTACGTGATATATGTTTAATACCGATGTTCGAAACATCGATGTTTTTCTTTCGATGCATCGATATTATGTCCACCGATGTCTATCGCTTTCGATATATCGATGTTTTTCAAGAATTTGTCATCCCTAGACAAAAGAGCCCGTGTATAAGGAGATAAAATACCTATATGATTTTAAAAATTTAATATCTATAAGTAACTAAACGGTGAAAATTTTGGGATTACAGAAATGACGTATTTATTTATACGTAAAGTTAATTTCAAAGTTCAAAGTTTTCACATTAGATTCAGTGGAACCTCCTTAACTCGCGCTTACTATTAATAAAAAAAATATTCACTCTAATATAAATAATAATAAGTACGTAATACATAATCATAATACTGAAATTAATAGGCATTTGGCAATTTTAACTAGTAAATTTTTTAAGGCAATTTGTAGTTACTTACTTTATATTTTTGCATTTACAGCACTTGAAAAGTTTCTAAGAATTTTCTAAAACTTTCATTTAATTCCACGTTTCTCAGAATATTTTTCCAGAGCTGTCAATAGTAACAAAACTTCCCGCGTAAGGATTTAAACGAGTATCTTAGGAACACGAACGCCCTCTACCGGCAATAGATCTGTCCCCGAAATTGAGACCATTTTTTTAACATTACGTTTAAACTCCTGGTATCTAGTCTTCGTGGGACAGGGTATGAATTGTTTCATAAAAACCTAACTCGATTCCGCCTACTATCTATTCTATATATATAAAAATGATTGTTTGTATAGGCAACATAATATACCTACATATTTTGCTGACCTGTAAAATTGACAGCTAGTCAATCAAAATAGATTGTTGGTGAATAGTTGTCATATAGTTGTCCGCGTAAAATTTGTGTATTTAGTTTTAAATATGAATAAACAAAGTGTTAATAAAGAAAGTGATGAAAAAACATGAATAAAAATGAGTGAGTACTCTATATACATTGGGGTGTCCGTTATTTCCCAGATTTGGTTTTGTTCTCCAAACACCCATCAAATTTTTAGATTATGACCTAACAAAAATTATCAGACCTTAACCAGCCCTTAATATTCACATTAACCCGTGCCTAAATCATAATACATTTCCCATTTAAATACCGTTTAAAAGTTATTCAACGATAAAGTTGTATTCATAGTTAAATTCATCATTTTCCTATTTTTTATTTAGTATCGCTTTTTGTTTGTACTAAAATTATGAAGTAACTACAATTATATTAATATAGTAACGTACTTCTATATAAATTTGTGTTTTAATAATTTCCTTTTTTAAGATTGTTGAAATTAAGGCAATTAAATAAAAAGCTAAACGAAATCACTTTTTAAATTTATTCAATAAATAGTCATAGTCCGGGTTCCCACGTGGTAAAAAAGGCATAAAGAATAACCGGCTGAAACTTTTAGAATCGCTTAATGGCACTTAGACCTACAAACTTCCATAGCAACAATATCGATGGATGGGGCGTTTTTTCTTCAGCAGTGGTCAAACATGTCGAAAGTTATAACTCTCCCCAGAGTGATGGATTACCGATTTATTTTTTGTGAATCAACAGTTTTTTATTATTTTATGTGACCTACAAAAGAAGAGGGCGTTAACTGGTTATTTGTTAAGTCGTTGGCAGTCGTAACTATTACATGTTAAGCGCGTAGGCCCCGCCAAACGCCCTCCTCTTTTTGTAGGTCACGTGTTTTATTATGTAGTAATAATAAAAAACTGTTGATTCACAAAAAATAAATCGGTTATCCATCACTCCGGGGAGGGTTATATCTTTCGACATGTTTGACCGCTGCTGAAGAAAAAACGCCCCATCCATCGATATTGTTGCTATGGAAGTTTGTAGGTCTAAGTGCAATTAAGCGATTCTGAAAGTTTCAGCCGGTTATTCTTTATGCCTTTTTTACCACGTGGGAACCCGGACTATCATCGTTATCTGGAAAAAATCGTAATATTTTATTTTATCATTATGACATATTTAGTTCCTATCACAATCTCTTCTTTTCTGCATATTACTTTTACACAATAATGTCGATGTTTCACATCTGCCAGGCGTCCCGTGACGGCTCACATTTTTTAATGTTTTGGCAATATCTTAATAATATTCTTATATTCTACATATCCAGAACTTTTAACAAACCCAAAATTATTTATTTATAATTTTTTTCAGGGGGGTTGTATTACCGTCCATTTTTACTTGAGATTTTCTTTTTTTCATGTAAGTTAAAAGTTAAAACGGAAAACGCAAAATTAGCTTCGTTCGCGGAACCTATCCGCGACAAGTCAGGAACATGTTGGTAACAAATTGTCAGTATACGATGTGCGAATGCTTAATTCACAACAGATCCACAACTCGAAAGCACCGCGAACGATAATTTTAGAATAAATAGCCTTTAATATTAGTGGATTCCTCGCAACAATTTTAAATTTTATATTAGACCAGGGCGGATCTGTTTTGAGTTGGCTTTTATGAGGGAACCCGCTAATTTTTGTTGAAATTAGTTGAAAACAACTTATACAACAATAATGAAACTAATCTCCTTCTGGAAAAGTTACGCAACATTGTTAAATATTCAAAAAAATAAAAAATCACTGTTTTTTCTTCTTTTTTTGATATAACTTTTAAACTATAAGTTTTGAAAAAAAGTTACACAAAAAGAAAATGTTTGTTAATAAATTTTCTACAAGAAACGATTAGTTAGAAAGTCCAAAATTTATTATCCTTGTGGCAATATTGCCATAATAATTACAAAAAGGAGAAAAAAATCTTTTTATTTATTTTTTTTTCAATCCTTTAGAATGCATTTAGGACCTTTATATTCTTCCAAGAAAAAATTAAAAATATGATGAAACAACAAAAAAAAATCATAAAATTCTTTTCAATAGATCACGCGGTTGGACCGATTTTTAATTTTTATTTTGTTGCTGGCTCTCTGAGCTCTGCTGATGCTTTTTACAACCTGCAACAAAATCCATGACAGAGTTCTGTCAGTAATAACTGCTTGTCACAATAGCATGGACACTAAGAGTTAGATACCGGTCAACCGGTTGGGCCGATTTTTAATTTTTATTTTGTTGCTGGCTCTCTGGGCTCTGCTGATGCTTTTCACAACCAGCAACAAAATCTATAACAGAGTTCTGTCAATAATAACCGCTTGTCACAATAGCATGGACACTAAGAGTTAGATACCGGTCACCCGGTTGGGCCGATTTTTAATTTTTATTTTGTTGCTGGCTCTCTGGGCTCTGCTGATGCTTTTCACAACCAGCAACAAAATCCATGACAGAGTTATGTCAATAATAACTGCGTGTCACGATAGCATGGATACTATGAGTTAGTTATCGGTTACCCGATTGGGCCGATTTTTCATTTCTATTTTGTTGCTGGCTCTCTGGGCTCTGCTGATGACATCTGCGACCAGCAACAAAATCCATAACATCAATGAGTCAATACAAACTGTATATTACGATAGCAGGGACACTGGTTGGTATTTATTATTAACAATTTCTAGCTAATTCTGGGGTTTTTTGAATTTTTTCTTGTACTGGTTTTGAGCAACAAATTAGCAACAAATTCACACGCATTAGTCCATTTTTT
Organism: Altica lythri; assembly: GCA_964028335.1. Taxonomy (NCBI): domain Eukaryota; kingdom Metazoa; phylum Arthropoda; class Insecta; order Coleoptera; family Chrysomelidae; genus Altica; species Altica lythri. Next base: position 11,431,642 of record OZ034805.1, on the reverse strand, counting down.
CTGGGCCGGTTCTGTCATTTTACTGCTAGCTTGTTGTAAAGATAGCAGTAACTTGTTTTTTGTGGAACTGAATAGAGCTACAAAATCGTGATTTTAGCAACTAATTAGCAACTATTTAGCTACAAATTCCCAATCATGCTTCGATGGTTTCTGCCGACTTTTCACTGCCAGCTTGATAGACCTCTATATTTTTCATATCACATGCTTTGAAACAGCGAGTTTTGATCTCTGTAGCCAGTCGAAGTAAGTCTATTTAAGAACAATGCAACTGTCAGTCAGAAACATTCTGACAGACTTGAAATAATGACATTTGTTTCTGCCCTAGGGGAGAAACAACGTTGTTTCTCCCCTAGGGCAGAAACAACTGTCAGTTTGTTACTGGCAGTTGAATTGGTCTGAAATTGTCTTGTTTCGACTGGAAAGCAGGGATCAAAACTGGCTGTTTCAATGCATGTGATATAAAAAATAATTTAATTTTCCTACAGATAAAATATCAGAACTTTTAACTTCTTTGTATTTTGTCTAAACCTACAATTAGCTGGTTATTTCATCAGGTCTTGCTATGTTCGATGTTGTGTTAAACTGTCTTCATATTTTCGAGCAACGTTACTAATTTTTTTACCGTTAACATTTGAAGGTCGTGTTGGTTATTGATTATGTACTATTGAAAGGAACTCTAGCGTTAAAGGAGTTTTATGATTGAATATGTTCAATTGACCCCAAAAGGTGAAAAATACATTTAAAACGTTGCGTTTTTGAAAGCTATGTGAAAACATCCACAATTTTTTATTTAGGCTCGAAAATTATGCACTCTTATTTTTTTAAGGATGTCCTCGTAGGTGTAGACCTAAATACAAATGTACCGAGAACATCTATTGGGGCAGAAGAGACAATTTATTAATTTCGAATTTAAAGGACTGCAAGTTAGGACGAGTGGGGAAGACGTAGGAAGGTAAGGAGTTCCACAATCTGGAAACCCTGGGGATGAAGGACCGTTCGAATCGATCCGTTCTCGAAGTCTGGCACTGAACAGTATTAGTGCATACACTCCAATAGACTGATTATAGACAATTAAATAATTAAATTTCCAATAGAAATGGCACCTTCTAATGTTAAAATAAGTATTTTTCATGAATATATCTCCAAAAAAAAGAATAAATAAAAACCTTTTTCTACGTGTACTTAAGTGTATGTCTTAACAAAAAAATTGCTAACGTTTAACCCAACAAAATTTCGTTTTGAAAAAGCCTCTACGATTTATAGTAACCGAGATATAAATTTTTCAAAGTCCGCTTTTTGCCGATTTTCAATGTTTGTTCAAATTTTTTCTTAGCAATTTTAGGTAAACACAATACTGCATAGAAACGAAAACTTGTTTTATGCCACTTAAAATGGTTACTGGTAGAAATCTCTACGACCAAGAGTAAGAAAATGTATATCTCGGTTACTATAAATCATAGAGGTTTTTACAAAACAACATTTTGTTGGGTGAAACATTAGTAATAGTTTTTTGTGAAACAATGCCTATAAATATTTAAATAATCTCTATAACTTCTTTGTGACATAATAAGATCCCTAAATAAAGAAGTAAAAAAAAATGCATATAAAGTTAGAAATAAGAAAAAAATCGATTTTTCGCATTTTTTAAAAATATTTTCATGAAAAATACCTATTTGGAAGGTGCCATTTCGATTGGAAATTTAATTGTCTACAATCGTTCTGTTGGAGTTTATGTACGAAAAGTGCAAGACTTTCGAGCAATTTTAAAAAGTGAATGTTTTCACAAAGCTCTCAAAAACCACTTCGCGGTTTTTTCATCTTTTAGGGTCAATTGAACATATTTAATCATAAAACCCCTTTAACGCTGGAGTTCCTTTAAACCCTGTTATTTTTAAATAATCAATAGCCTAGTGTCTAAACATTATTTGTTATACACCAACGGGTATTTGTAAAAACTTTTGACAGGAATCTCTTCAAGATTTCAATGTTGGAATGCAATTCTTTTAAGTTGTATTCCGTAACCCCAAATAGGTTATAGGAACGTTTTTAAACAAGAACTCTATTGTTTAATGAAAGTGATGATTTATGACCATTCAGCCACTAAATGTTATTTAATTACAGTTGTTTGCGTTTCACGAGAATGTGTGTCTTCCAGTTTAATTTTTGACCAATGTAGATTCCAAGGTATTGACGGTTTCTTTCTACTGCAGCTGATGATTATTAAAAAATATCCGCGGGCAGTGACCTTTGGGGTTTGTAATATAAACCGATATTTTTTCGTTTGCAAATACCATTGTTTTAATCAAATTTGCATAGCGTTAAGACTAGTTTGTAGTAGCTGAGAAGATGTTTATGGATCCTGGTGTTCTGACAACACAGCTGTATCGTGGTATGTACCTAATTCCTTTTGTATATTATAACACTGGCCCAAAGATACTGCCCTGAGAAAGACCGGATCGAACTGACAGAAAGAAAGTGAGTAAAGAGAAGTTTTTTTCTTACTTTGTGTAAAAAGCTTGAGTACCAGACTTTATCAAAAGCGACAAAACAGTAACTTTTTTCCAATGCTCGATTCACAGTTATGTATAGCCCATGAACCTGTTCTATGGATGCGTGTTGTGATTTTAAAACCAAATTGTTGTCCAGGGTTTAGACCACCATATGAAAAGATTAATTGTAATTTTTAGAGCACCAACTTTTTCAACATTGCTGGTAACAAGCTGGTCGTTATTATTTGAGATCTTTAAGTCAAAGCCTGGGTACTTTGTTGAGTTAAGTTTTGTACTCTATACTTCAAATCACTCGGTGGGTGTTTTAACTTGTATGGTAATTCTATAGACTATTAAATGGATTCTTCACAGTTCTGATTATTCTCCTCAGCTGGGAAAGGTTGGAAAACTTTTGTGAAATGTGCGATAATTTTTTCTGCTGTTTCTTTATCGCTTTTGGCCCACTCGGCGTTTATTGCGCGTCTGGGAGGGTTGGATGATTAAGGTTGTTTAAATCTTTTCGTGGCCTTTTTCGTATGTGGTTCCTAAGGTATTATTTGATCTTTTGTTTTTTTGTGATTTAAGTTTTGTATTGCTTCATATATTTCGTAGTTTTTTTTAAGTATTGTCAGGTTACGTAATCACACGCCGGAACCTGCTCTAATCTCTATATTTGCTGTCAAGTTTCAGTGGTTGTTGTCTTTCCACATACTTAATACTTCTCACGATCAATTAAGGCAAGTGATCTGAAGAAAGCTCAATGCAAAAATGAATTTCTTTGCGACCCTTAGGGTACTTCCTCGTTACGCAGAACTCAATTACATTTAGTATGGTAGTTTTTGTCTGTATGCTCACTACTGAAAATATACTTATTATGGATTATGTCCATAGTACCTTTTTGTATAATTAATCTTGAGCTCCATTACGGATAATCAGTAAGTGGTACCAGTCTTCGATAACTACATTAGTAGCTTGCAACTAGTCTTTTTTTAAATCTTGTTTTATTAAATTTTATTGTTGACTAATATAGGTTGCATCATGAGCTGTTTGGTGTTGTAGATTATGTAGTTTTGCACTTTATAATAGCTGCCACTTCTAAAATGAGTCTCTGATATTAAAATTATGTCAATGTCAAGTCTGATGCTAGCAGATTTTACCTCTAGGTCTGCTCTAGGTAAAGTTGGGGCAGTACATCGACCATTTTAAGTAATTTATTTATTTTTTTAGTGTAGCAACAACTATCCTTGGGAGGATTATCATTGTGGACTGTGGACGTTTGCACATAAGCTCTTTAAAAATCGATTTCAGTTCGAACAGGTCGTTAGGACTGTGATTTATATTTGGCGCTTGTAGAATATTCTGATATGTAGTTTCTGAGGTTGTTGGTTCCTGTCATTTGTGCTTAACTCATGCCTGTCTTGATGGTACTGTTTATTGGAGTTGTGGGTTGTCTTTGTCTTAAAACTGGATATTAAATCAATAGAGAACATTGATAAAGGTTGTTTAATTTTAAAATGTTTAATATTCCACATATTTATTGAAATTTTTTAGAAAGTATACAAACAAGAAATGACATTAACGAGAAATTGAAAAAATGTCGCACCCAGCGAGACTCGAACTCGCAACCTTCAGCCTTACGCGCTGACGATCTAACAACTAAGCTATAGGTGCCTATTCATCAAATCGCGGAACGGTCGTTAAATTCAACTCATTCCACATATCAAACAACTCTGGACGTACGTCACATCTGTCACTAAAAATGTTTTCACATGTGTACCACTACAAAATCTATTTTTAAAAAAATGTGTTCGTTTGATAATAGTCATTAGTTAGCACAAATAAATAAATATAATCTTTAAATACATATAGAGCTCATAGTTCATGATTTGTATATATGTAGTTTAAAAAAAACTTACGTAAATGATTCGAATTAATTAAATTTATTGGAGTATTAACCGTGTTTATTGAATACTGGGTATTTTAATAATTTCCTAGGAATTGCCTGCCTTAATAAAAACTTCACTTGTCATTGCATAGCTGCCAAGTCGTTTAGTGTTTTGATTTTGTCAGTTTGATATTTTGCGTTTTCATTTTCTTTCTAAATCTGTTCTTTTGAGAACAAAAAGGAGTGTTTTTCGTGAGTATCTATATTTTCAATATGCCTAAAACATTAAATAGTCGCTGCAAAGAGCTTATAGCTTCTTTGATTGAATACTTTGAAAAGGAAAGAGATAATAATGGACCACTGTTACCTTTAACAGCCGTTAATAGAGAGGTAATGTATTCAATATATTTTATGTATTCACGTAAAATTTACTTTGCAAATTTTAGCGGGTAGCTGCGGCTTTAAAATTAAGTCGAACTACCGTGAGTGCGTGAGTTCTATTTCACAGACCACCAAATCCAACGAATTGCTTACATCTCCACCCAAAAAATGAAGCTATAAGAAGAGAGTTGTAAATACTGAACTTTTAAATACCAGTGACATTCGTAATACTATTTATGAAATGTATGAAAGAAGTAAGTACATAAAAATATTGCAAATTATTTATTAAAGTAAACAATTTTTTTTAGAAGAACATATAACTTTATCCTCTTTGGAGATTAAACTAAAGGATAAACAACTGTTTAATGGAAGCCGCATGTCTCTAGTGAAAGTTCCTAGCAAGTTACAACAGAGCAAAGTATTTATAAATTATGAATTTAAAAACATTTTGATTGGATTGGTAAAGTTATAATTTCTGTATTAAATTAAATATTTTGTTAATATTAAATATTCTTATGCTTATAAAAGTTTGTGTTTTACTAACTTGGTGTAAATAAAAAAATACTTCACCGTCAGCCATTTACTTTTAAAATTTGTAGTTAATTGTTGTGGTTTAAAATTTTAAATGTATATTTCGTGCTTTTATTTTCACTTGGCAACAGTGTTAACTTGGTTGTGTCAAGAAATCTGTGACGTGCGTTTAAAGTTGTTTGATATGAACTTTATATGACACTTACTCACTTTCTCCTTAAGAACATATAGCATGACGTTAATGAGAGAGAGACTTTGTCAAATCGGCAATTGAAACATCAAACTCTAAGTCATTTTTTTAGTGCCCTGTCTTTTAGAAAGTATACAAACAATAATATATTAAATGGCATTAAGAAGACATTGAAAAAATGTCGCACCCAGCAAGACTTGAACTCGCAACCTTCAGCTCTACATATTTACTACACAATGTCCAATTTTTTGGATTTCTTTTTTTAATTTCATCAGATTCATACTATTTTAGCACGACTCTAAAGTTACTATCGTCTCGTGGCCTATACGTATGGAATTCTATTTCTTTTTTTGAGAGTCAGTCATTTTGTTATTGTAATATTTTTCTTTATATATTGTATTTTTACTTGAACCTGGTTAAGGGCTTTTATTCCGTATTGGTTTCTGGATATATTATTCAATAAGTGAGTGATGACATTGAGAATAGAGCCAGAAGTTCTTTAATTTGGGTTGTTTGGTTGCTTTTTGAGGTCAATTGTGAACGGATTTTAGAAAAAAATTAAAATCTCTGAGTCCTACAGGTTTAAAACTTTGCAAAATAGTTTTTTTTTATAATTGTGAGGTCAATATTGAACGGATTTTGCAAAATTCCACCCACAAGGGGGAAAAAATTAAAATCTATAAGTTCTACAGGTTTAAAACTTTGCAAAATAGTTAGTTTTATAAGTTTAAGGTCAATTGTGAAAGGACTTTACGATATTTCACCCACAAGGAGGTAACGGGGACATGAAAAAAAAAATAAAAAAATAATCTATAAGTCCTACAGGTTTGAAACTTTGCACAATAGTTATTTTTATAATTATGAGGTCAATTGTGAACGGATTTTAGAAAATTCCACCCACAAGGGGGATTGCGGGGGCGTGAAAAATAATCTATACATATAATAAAATTGTAGAAATGAAAATTGTGCACATTAAAGATATTTAAAAAATAAGTAGGGGGTGTTACTACATCGATATAGAACCCAAAATGTGGTTGGATTTTTTATGTCTGTCTGTATGTTTGTGCACGCATCACATTAAAACTACTAATCCGATTCAAATGCGATTTTCACAGATGTATTTGTCTTCTTTTAACTTAATATCTGGTGTATAAAAAATTTCCCCCCCACCCCTTTAACGAAGTCGGGTAAGAAATTTTTTTATAACAATCAACACGCTGCGTGAACGACGTCGCGGGTACAGCTAGTCATTAATATTTTTTAAACAAATCCATTCTACCTAAATACAAAATTACAAACAGAACTTTTCAAAATGGATATTAAATTACCCAATAAATTTAAATTTTGAGAAGTACGAATAAAGAAGATTATTAATAGAAATTATTCTTGTTATATTTTACCGTTAACAAAAAAAGAATATTCGGGTTAACGTAACTAAAAATTCAGAAACAGTAAATTTAATTTTATTCTGCTACAAATAAAATATTGTAACTTTAAACATGGAAAACTTTACACCTTTACATTAAAGATTATTAACACAACTAAATATAATATCAATTTATAATTAAATAGGTAGGTGTTTAATAACAGGACTAAACAAACAGTATTTCAGATAAAAAATATTGGATTTACCTTGGCACAAAAATATTTATACTTGAAATATTTGTGAATATCACATATTTTTGAATAATATCAAACAAATGACACATATACAAGCGAATATCTAATATAGCAAATTATATTCTTAAAAATAATTAATTATTAAATGGCAATAGATCTAAATACTTTCGAAGCTTGAAAAATATTACATTTATAAGAAGATATTTCCCCAAAAATCTAGTCCAATTAAAAAAATGTGCTCCTATTTTAAATCAATCTAATTAATTTCTCCTTTGAGTTGTTTCAATAAGTCCAGCCATTTTCCCAGTATTTCTTAGCACCATAGCTACTGACATTATACATACAACACCAGCAGGCATAATTTTTCCAGAATTATAAAATCTGTATCCCATTATTCCTGCTAATAATGAGCTAGTAGCTAGTTGAACAGTGTAATTTGATGGATCTTTACTAACTTCTAAAGCACCATACGCTAATGTCCCTCCAAAAAGTAAACCAGAAGCTAACGAAGGAATAGAACCTAAAAAATAAAAACATATAATATAATCCTTGCGATCCTATTATTTGTATCTATTTTCAGCAAAGGTGTTATAATTTATTCATAATCTAATTTGAAAGTAAATATTGTATTTATTCTTTATTGAGTTCAATTTATAAAAAGAACCTGGTGACAATTTTTATCAATGCCTAATCTAAAATAGTATATTCTGTAACAAGGTTAGAATGAAAATTCGATACGAGTGGAAAATTCCAAACGCGAGCGTAGCGAGCGAGAGGAACCACGAGTAAATCCAATTTTCATTCTAATCGCGTAACAGACTGTATTTTTTCCACGACCATGTAATAATTCTGTTTATTTAAATTGAAATTTGTAGCAAAACAATTAGAACGTCACACTGACAAAGTAAGTGGCAGTTTTAAAATTCATGATAATCTATGTTTTTTATTGAGCATAATTACAGAATGTTATTCCGTTACTAGTTATAGAATGAAAATACATACAAAACACATAAGAAGCAAGTGTTTCAGAATGAATGTTCTGTCTCAAGAGTGAGAATGAACACTTTCTATTATTAAAAATGAATTCGAAATTATTACATTCATTAATGGTCGTGGAGAAAAATATTTTTCAAAACAGTGATATTTTCAACTGCTCTGTCACGATCGACATTATAATGAACGACCACGAATATCAACTTTTAAGTAAATGGCCATTTTTTGTCATTTTTTGTTTTCAAGATTACTGAATCCGAATTTAAGCAAAAGTTAAACGTTAAATTTTAATGGTTTTTAGACTTTAACTCGGTGTTAACTTTGGCCTATAAAAACGTTTTTTGAAGTTATATTTGTGCACTAGGCGGAAAAAAATTGTGTACAGTTTTAAATGGAAAAATCATTACATATGTAGTGGTGTGAGTAAGAGAGAGACAGAAACACTTATAAGGTATATTTGTCGGTAAAAACAAAGATGAAATATTTACCACATCAGTCATAACTATAAGTCCTTTAAATACCGTTTCAACATTCAGTACATTGAAAAGGGATAGATATACAAAAAGGAGTCTGAAATAATGTATGAATATCATAGTGACAGACCACATGATTATTTTATAATAATTCTGTCACGTAAGTATACATATAAAGTTTAGCATTTTATATTAATAATAATATTCAGTAATGAGTATTGTATTGAAGTCTAAAGTACCGTCACACGCTTTATGCTTTTAAGGTTGTTGGCTACATAAACAGAGTTTCTGCATTCGAAAAGTGCATTCCGAACAGACAATAGAAAGAAAACTTACAACTCGGTAAGTATTGCTGAAAATGGGTTCAATTTATATCCACGTGTTTTTTAGTTTCGCTGAACACGAATATCATGATGCCAAAAGTCTCCGCGGCACTTGGTGCCTAGGGTATTTACCTCTTCTCCTGGGGTTTTATGTAAATTCTGTACGAAATAGTGCACACTTGGTACTCGGCGGTTTTTGAGTCGCTAAATACGTTTATAATAATGGCGATTGTCTTCGAAACATCCGGTGCGTAAAACGGACCTCGTCTCCAGAAATTTTATGCAAATTTGGTACAAAAAGAGTGCGCACTGGGTAATAGAAGGTTTTTGGGGTCGCTAACCACGAATATATCATATAATGATTTTGCTAAATCATTCGCATACAAATGCGCGTGCATAGAAGTATAACTTCTGCCGGCAGTCCCACCGACTCCCACACACGTTTTTTTTTAACATACCGCTAAAAAGATTTAAAATTTTTTTTAAAATCGGGAAGTTATTGGTTTTACCCCGTTTTTCGAAAATCGAGATTTCATCGGATCTCAACGTTTTGAGGTGTTTGGAACCTCCGCTGACTATTTTTACGAGGGTGTCTGTATGTCTGTGTGGATGTGTGTGTGTGGATGTATGTAAACCTCTTATAACTTTTAAACGGCTTAACCGATCGGAATAAACAAAAAGCGTTTCAAAGAGTTCCAACTAACTTAGATTCCTTGTAAGTTTGAACCGATTCGGACATTTCAGGAAATTTTGAAAATATCGAAAAAAAAAATGATGTTTTTTGGGCATATCTTTTTGGCTATTATATCGATCAATTTCATAACCTAATCAGCTCTCAAGCTTAAAAAAACACGCCGAATGCCGTTTTGCAAATTAAAATCGGTTAATTCCTTCGTGAGATATCGTTGTCGAAAAATTTCAAAAAATTGTTTTTTTTTAATTTTTTAGATTTTTTGACTAATCGATTTTGCACTTCAAATAACATTTTTAGGTCTCAAAAAACTGCGTCGAATGCCGTCTTAAACATCAAAATCGAATAACGTGTTAAAAAAGTTATGGCTTTTTAAACATTCCAAAAAAAGCTCAAAATACGCCACTTTAAATTATTTATGATCATTGAAGCATTCCGATGAACGGTGGGGAAACTAGGTACCATACGACCCTTTTTCCTCTGATTTTCCGAAAAGTACCTAATCCTATCACTGACTTATTAGAATATTATAAATTATTATAAAAAAAAATATTATTCATTTCATTACATTCATTCTTCCAATGATCCATTTTGTACACATTGTTGTAAATTGTCACCTATCAGCTGTTAAGTCTTCTAAAACGATTACAGTATCCCTGATAAAAAGTGAACGTCTAAAAAAAGTAAAAAGCTGAGAAGCATTGTACTAAAAAACATTTAAAGTGTCTAGCCAAAATATTTACTATTGGTCCAGAAATAAAGATAGCGAGTTTATACACAATCACCTAGAGGAACCTCGCGATTATTGTATAGTATGTATAGCGTTATTAGCGTTTAAAGAATGAAATCATGAAAAACGGCCCCATTTAAAAAAGAAAAAGGTGCTGTTTCATCAAGACAATGCACCGTGTCACAAATCAATGAAAACGAAAAAAAAATTGTACGAATTACATCCCAAGTGATTGTTTCCTGTTTACAGATCTTAAAAGAATGCTTGCTGGAAAGAAATTCGGCACCGATTAATAGGTTTTCGCTACATTTTAATTATTTACAAAAGAAATTTTTTAAAAATTTGTATTTTTTTTTTTTCAAAAGTATCTCAACAATTAAGTATTAACTATACAATCACGAGTTGTATAAGATAATTATACAACCACATTTTAAATACTGTCCTACTGTTTTATATACGTTTGACTTAAATAAAATGAGAATACTGCAGAAACTACAGAATCGTGCGATGAGGATTATTTTGAGATGTGACAGGTATACCCCGATATGTTTAAAGCTGAAGACTCTAGAATGAATATCTATAGAAAACAGGATTACATATTTGACCATAAATTTTATTTACAAAGTTTTACATATTCTTCTACCGTCATACTTTTAGAAGTTTATAATTTTTAATGATCAAATTCATCAATATAATACTAGAATTAGAAATAATTTGTATGTACTTACTCAAACAAGAGCGTCTAATACCAATACTTTAATGTTTAAGGTATTTATTTCCGAAAATATAAAGTCTTTGCCAATCTAATTCTGTTTAAAAGGAGTCTATTAAATTAGTTGGTAAACTGGAAAGTATTTTTGTGTGATTTTTCTCATTGTTCTGTTTTTTTTTCGTATTTTAAGAATTGATTGCATGTAAACAAAACATACTTTTAGTAATTTTAAATTGTTTAAAAATGTCATAAATTATTTTAATTTTTTTAATAGTGTAAAATTAGCATTATATGTTATACCTATTATACCTATTTTTGAATGAAGTTATATTATCCTAATGGTGTATTTTGGGGCTAAAGAGAAAGTATAAATACTATCAAAAACTTGTATTTAACCGTTATAATCATTGTATCCTGCTCAAATTTTACCGAAAATTTACATTTTACTCTATAATTCAAAATGAATAATATTGATTTAATTACAAATGCGGTGTCATTCTAGCTGTTTTCAATTGACAAAATTCAAGAAGTGGTAATAGATGTTCATTTGATAGATTTCCTGGTCACAGAGTATTTACAAGAATAGCGTAAAAAATAGATTATTGTTGTGCAATAATAAAGGAAAGATTGTAACATTATTACTATTTAAATTATCTAAGATTTTTACTGTTTCAAAACGAAAATATGCATGTCATAATTTGATAATTGCCATATTAAAATTGTTTTTTTTTGTGTATGACCTTAACCTCTGTTCTTTATGCTTAGAGTATTGAGATAGCTTATCCATCAGAGGTCAGGTCATGTAGAACCTAGCGAATAGGGGTATAATTAGATAAGCATTTCCTTAATTTAATTTTGAAACAGACGATTACATGTCAGATTTTTAAATTTGTCAAGTATGAAACTGTAACGTATCTGACCATGATGTCTAAATGACTTCAAGCACAAATATAAACAAGTATATGTATATTAATTTCATCTCTGCATTATAGTTATGATTTGTATCGTTTATCCTAAGCTTCATTATATGTATATATGTTAAAACTTCCAATATGCAAAGAACAGCTAGTGGTAAAAGTTGATATCTTTTAAATTACAGATATGACGTTACCGGTGGTAAATTTGCTATTATTCTGACAAATCTCTGAAGTTTTCAAAGCAGATTCATATCAAACCCGCTTTATTAAGTGTTTTTAACACATATTATTAAAATTATTTGGTATTAGTGTATTATAATGAGTAACAAAGCTAAGGTTGCCTACTATTAAGAAAATACTCAAAAATTTCTACTTATTACATATACAGCTAAAGTGTTCTAAAATTAAGTGCTTTTGTTATACAAGGATTAATTAATTAATTAATTAATTGTCTCTTTGTGTGATTTTATTGTAAGTGATTCGATAACACTGAAAATATTTAATTCGGTGTTACAACCATAAAAAAAGATTTTTCGCGTCTTTTGGAATTAATTATCCAAATGTGTCACATATTTAAAATTTACTACAATACCTTATACTTTCGAACTTCCGACAACAATGAGTATAAAATTACCTAGTAAAAATTATATAAATTCCTAACCTAAAAATTTGTCAGAAATTATTTGAGAAATAAATCCTACTTGCATTTATAAGGTGAAATTTATCAATCTATCATAGGAAACGCAAATAACGAGTGAATGTATTAAAAACAATATTATCAAAATTGGATTACTAAAGTAAAAAAAATAGTACAAGAATAATATTACAACGCCTTTGCCGTATTTCATACATTATATATATTAATTATAATATTCAACTATTAAAAAAGGTTATCTAACATGGAAATAGACATTAATTTATCTATGAGTACAGGTTTAATGCAGATAAGTTTTTAGTTAAAAGAAAAATCACTGCGAGTAATAAGTTATAAATATTATCAATAAAGTACTTAAAAACGAAAAAACAAGTTATTCTGGTTTTTATAAATTTAAATTTTAGCTATCTGATAATAAATCAAGAATTTTAGAATGACTTGTATTTCCTTATGTAAATGATGACTTTACTTACCAGCTTTAAAATATCCAATTGCTCCACCGGCTGCAACTAATCCAGCATACAAAAAACCAGGAATATCCATCTTTTTATATTCTATTATAATTATTGGAAAAACGATTTTTATTTAATTAAGTTACTTACTGAAACCACCTAACACTTAGCACGTTTACGAGTTTATGACCAGATTCAGATTCATAAAACAACTCTGTTCATGAATGTCACAATATAGTAATCTGTGGTAAAAGTCAGAAATACATTGACACTTATCTGATAATTTTTATCAAAAATTAAATAATAATTAACAGAAGTTTAAAACAAATTGTACGATAATTATCAGTTATCAACTGTAATCCAAAACATTTCCATTAAATATGCAAGAATACTGTACCTAATGTATTAGATAAATTGCCATAAACAGAAATTAAAATATATTTTGAGACAAATTAAACAATATAAGATAAGAAATTAATACAATAATTAATACTCACCCTTATTTTTAATGTTTATACACTGTTTTGGGATTTAGTACTAAAAAAAATTGTTTATAAACTGTAAAAAGTAAAATCACAAATCACAAACTAATAACGTAACTCACAAGCGCCATCTAGACCAAATAGTAAAAACTTTAATAAACCGGCAATGCAGATAACTATGTACCGTCAAGTATATTTAAAAGTCAAAACACAGATGACGGAAATTATACTGTAGTCACGAAATACTGTAGTTAAATATTTGAATATCCATATTCAAATCAAAATAATAGTTCAATCAGGGTCAGTTCAATTAAACTCTTGTGTTTAAAATCAAGTGATTTACAATGTAGTCTTCAAAAATAAATTTAAGAATGTTTATAATAAAAAGTGACAAACAGATTGAATGTAAATACAGATGTCCTGCAGGTGCATTTGGAAAATAAGAGTTTAAATTGAACCATTCCTTTCTTTAGAGATAGACTTGTACATTAGATGGTTTGCATTATAAACATTTTCTCCTTTTACGTATCAACGAAACCCGTCACCGAATTGAAATACATGCGACGCTACAGTTTGGTTAAACCTCTCTTGTTCACTAGTTGCTGTTGGCAGTGTTGGCTGACGTGACGAAGATGTTGTTCTGGGCATGGACGTTATGCTCCCTTTGGTTTCCCTTTGTATCTTCGGTGACGTATCCTTCGTACTGGTAGTGAAGAAATATGCCTGCATCGAAAATAAGTTTTCGATGCCTCGATTAAGCTGTTCGATGATATCGAACACGAAGTATAGATACTAAAATGGAAACTTTAGAACCAGTAACGGCTGTAATTCACAAGGTAAACGTTATGGAAACAGATAAGACCAACAAAATCGAACAATTAATGCAAAAATTAGATTCCTCTTAGTCAAAATGAACTTTTATATGGTACATTGGTAACTTCATTACCTTTAAATGATGATGCCACAATTGCCACATCACAACACATAAATAAATATGACAAAGATTTAAAATATTACTCAAATGCCGACAGTACAACATTTCTAATACAAACAATAAACATGACTCAAGATATGCTGCTAAAATTGAGGAGATATGCTACAGCAAGGGAAGTATGGTAAGCGTTTCATAGGCTGTATGATGGTAATGTTGAGGATAAAACTTATTACTAGTGTATACAGTTTTTTAGTCACCAGAAAGAAATTGAAGATGATATTGTTACACATACATCAACATTAAAGAACATATGGAATCATTTAAAAAATGAAATTTTAAGAGATAGTGTTCTTGCTGGTAAATGTTGTGATTGTAATCTACCAGATTTACTCTCAATTTGTAAAAAAAGGGTTAATTATTACACCAATCAATTATGTATCTATGAGAAATCTTTATCAAGAAAAGAGGAAAATAGTAAAGAATTCTACAAGTAGAAGTAGGTTCAAAGGAAAATTTAACAAAGAGTATATTTGTCACTACTGTAAGAAACCAGGTCATAAAGTTAAACAATGTCATAAATGGAAGGATGATGGACGACCTCCCAAACCAAATAGAATACAAGATATTACTTCAAATAGTGTTACCTTATTAGCTGAAACAAGAACGGTACTAATGGCTGATTGAGATAAGGAAGGTTGGTTTGTTGATAATGGTGCAACGAATCATATTTGTAATCAGAATGATATATTTGAAACCTATGAAACATTTGAAAATTTGTACACAGTAACAACAGCAAATAATGATATCATAGAAGCATTAGGAAAAGGCAACGTCAAAGTAAAATCAGTAATTAAAGGAAATGTAAATATTACACTTTCAGATGTGTGGTACATACCTCAAATTAGAAAAATTTGTTTTCGGTGGTATCAGCTCAAGATAAACATCAAAATAGCAATTTTATATCAACACCTGACACGTCTAGTTTGAAGGTTGATGGAAAAATAGTTTTAGCAGGTATAAGAAGTAGATATGGAGGACTTTATTGTTAATATTGTTAATAATATCAGATCGTCTAACTAGAAAAAACTTCCTTGTAATAATAAAATAATGACTGTGTCTGATTGGGTATAATTTTATTTCCATCAAAATTGACATATTATTTTGTCTCAACTACTTAACTCAACTAATTAACTTATTTACAATATAGGATGGTAAATTACTTAGATGCATTCTTCATTCTGCTTCAACACCTTCCCTCATTGAGTAATTTTCCAACCCGATTTCAAACAGTAATTTTTTCATTTTATTAGAAAACAGTGTCTTCGTCAAAACATCCGCTAACTGATTTTCAGATGACACCTTTACTACTTCAAGTGATCCATCCAACACCATTTCTCTAACAAAAAAATGTCTAATATGTATATATTTAGTCCGGCGATGAAACTCGGGATTCTGCGTTAATCGTATGGCTGATTCATTGTCCACATGTAGTGTCGGAACCAAGCTAACGCCGGTTAATTCCGTAAATATTCTTTTCAACCAAACTATTTCTCGTGCAGCGTCACTTGCAGCTACTATTTCTGCCTCTGTTGTCGATATGGCTACTGATGTTTGTCTCTGACTGAACCAAGATACAGCTGCTCCAGCATAAAGACACAATACCAGATGTCGATCTTCCGGTAGTTATAGGTATCACCTCCATGATCAGTATCACTATAGCTTGTTAAGTAAAGTTGTATATCTGGCTTTCGCATATAAGTTAAGCCATAATTTATTGTCCCATTCAAATAGCGAAATATTCTCTTAACTATTACACAGTCGTTTTGACTTGGATTTTCTAATTTCCTGGATACAACACTAACAGCATAAGCTATATCTGGACGTGTACCCATCATTAAGTACATAAGAGCACCCACAGCTTTGCGATATGAAAAACAAGTATTCGATTCTATTTCACTAGTTTCCTTCCCTAATTGGATAGCTTCTTTTACAATCGGGGTCGAGACTGGTCTGCTATTTTCCATACCAAAACGTTCTAGCACCTTTCCCTTATAAGCGAAACATGTCATTATTTTAAAAAACATTAAAAGTGAAAGTTTTATAAGAAACTAAGAGTTTTTTATTATTTTTATTATTCCTAATAAAATGGACTTTCAAATATTAAGGGTCAGTACAATTAACTTCATTATCTCATTTGTACATGCTATTAGACCATCGTCAACATACAGCACATAAATATAGTTATTATTGCAATTACTGTAAGCAAAAAGGTCATAAAGTGAAGCAATGCGATAAATGGAAAGCCGACGGAAGACCTCCTAAACCACAAAATTCGAAAAAACATACAAATACTAAAGCCAAAGAAACTCAGATGTCCTTAGTTGCTGTATCATCGAATGTGTTGAATTGCGAAGCAGATTTTAAGAATTGGTATGTTGATAATGGAGCGACTAATCACATAACAAATCAACAAGGTGTATTCCTATCGTATGCACCATTTAACGAAGAGCAAACAATAACAACAGCTAATGGATATGCAGTTGCGGCATTAGGACAGGGTACCATTAAAATACAATCTTTTGTAAACGAAAGAGTTTTTATTGACCAACGTATGTTATGTACCCAATATCAAGAAAAATTTTTTCTCAACTTTGTCTTCTCAGGACAAACATCCAGAAAGTGAATTTATTTCCACTACTGATTGCTGCTATTTCAATATTTCTAAAGAAACAATAATTGTTGGATCTAGATGTCAGTCTGGTGGACTATATAAATTGAAGATGCAGGCAATCAAACCTGAACATTTGAGTGTCAATATGGTTACTTCTAAAGAAAATATATTGCAACTTTACCACGAAAGGCTGGGTCATCAAAGCAAAAGACATATTAAAGATGTAATTAAACCAGAATTTAACATTGACGTGAAGCTGGATAGTGTATTATGTGAGGGCTGCGTTTATGGAAAAGCTTCTGTGAAAAAGTTTGGCATAAGAAAAAGAGCAGAAAATCCAGGAGAACTGATCCATTCGGATGTTTGTGGACCTTTCCAGGTATCAAAATCCGGTTTTTATAACAAGGAAGTTTTTTCTAGTTAGACGATCTGATAGTATTAACAATATTAACATGGTAGCAGAGCGTACAGTACCTAAATGGCAATGCTAGAAGAAATAAGAAATTAAGTAAGAATTAAAATAAAAAAAAATTTAACTGTCTGGAAAGTGTCATCCCCACAAAGTTATCAAACGCATTTTAAATTAAATCCAGAGTAAAATGGATCCCAGTAAGGTGCAAATAGGATTACTTGAAGGTAAAGAGAGCTGGACTACTTGGAAATACAAGATATCTATTCTTCTGAGAAGTGTAAAAGGTGCGATGGACGTCCTTGATGGTAGATTAACTTTACCCAAGTCGTTACTCGAAGGAGCAACACAAGAAGAAAAATGCAAGTATGAAAAAGATGTTACATTTTTCAATCAAACGGATAGTACGGTCTTATTAGTTCTTACAATAAATATGACTCAATGCACATTAGAAAAACTCATGAGATTTTCGACCCCTAGGGAATTCTGGTTGGAGCTTCATCGGTTATATGATGGTAATGCAACAGATAAAACCTATGATATCTGTATGCAATTTTTT
This sequence comes from Altica lythri, assembly GCA_964028335.1. Taxonomy (NCBI): domain Eukaryota; kingdom Metazoa; phylum Arthropoda; class Insecta; order Coleoptera; family Chrysomelidae; genus Altica; species Altica lythri. The sequence goes on along the minus strand of OZ034805.1, from coordinate 11,413,545 downwards.
AGTTATACATACTAGACAATCAGATGACGATATTGCTACTCATTCATCAAAACTTAAGAACCTTCGGAACAGTTTGCAAAGCGAAATTTTCAAAGATAAAGCAGTTGCTGGAAATAATTGTAAGTGCGACTTGCCAGATAATTTGCTTATTTGTAAAATATTAGAAACTCTACCACCTGAATATTTCTCATTTAAGTCTAGTTGGATTCTGGTATCAAATAAAGACAGAACAATAGATAACTTGACAAATCAGCTATGCTCTTATGAAAAAGCATTAGCAAATAAAACTGAGAGCAAGCAAGAAGTTTTATATACAGTGAATAAGAACAAAGCACATAAATATAGTTTTTATTGCAATTACTGTAAGAAAAAAGGTCATAAAGTGAAGCAATGCGATAAATGGAAAGCCGACGGAAGACCTCCTAAACCACAAAATTCGAAAAAATATACAAATACTAAAGCCAAAGAGACTCAGATGTCCTTAGTTGCTGTATCATCGAATGTGTTGAATTGCGAAGCAGATTTTAAAATTTGGTATGTTGATAATGGAGCGACTAATCACATAACAAATCAACAAGATGTATTCCTATCGTATGCACCATTTAACGAAGAGCAAACAATAACAACAGCTAATGGATATGCAGTTGCGGCATTAGGACAGGGTACCATTAAAATACAATCTTTTGTAAACGGAAAAACGAAAGAGTTTTTATTGACCAACGTATGGTATGTACCCAATATCAGGAAAAATCTTTTCTCAACTTTGTCTGCTCAGGACAAACATCCAGAAAGTGAATTTATTTCCACTACTGAGTGCTGCTATTTCAATATTTCTAAAGAAACAATAATTGTTGGATCTAGATGTCAGTCTGGTGGACTATATAAATTGAAAATGCAGGCAATCAAACCTGAACATTTGAGTGTCAATATGGTTACTTCTAAAGAAAATATATTGCAACTTTACCACGAAAGGCTGGGTCATCAAAGCAAAAGACATGTTAAAGATGTAATTAAACAAGAAATTAACATTGACGTGAAGCTGGATAGTGAATTATGTGAGGGCTGCGTTTATGGAAAATCTTCTGTGAAAAAGTTTGGCATAAAAAAAAGAGCAGAAACTCCAGGAGAACTGATCCATTCGGATGTTTGTGGACCTTTTCAGTTATCAAAATATGGTTTTTAATATTATGTTTTATTTAAAGATGATTTTAGCAGATACTGATTTGTATATTTTTTAAAGCAAAAGTCAGAAGTAGCTGATAAATTAGATATTGTTTTAAAAGAAATAAAAGCTGCAGGATATGGTGTGAAAGAATTTTTGCCAGATCATGGTGGAGAATTTGATAATCATCGAGTAGTAAATATTTTAAACAAATATGGGATAAAACAAAGATTGGTGATGCCGTACACACCACAACAAAATGGCTTTCAGAGCGTGATAACAGAACGATTGTCGAATGTGCAAGATCTTTAATGCTGTAGCGTGTTTAAAAAACTCTTAAAATAAAATTTATTCTTTTATAATTTCTTCTTACTTAGGCCGACTCTGTCCTAATTTCTATGCAGACGTTGTAGCGAACAGTCGTCTTGAGTACTAAAATATCGATTTTCTTAACGTAACGACCAATAAGATTCCGACTTGAACATCAGGTATTGGGGCGCGAAAAAAGGCATCGCGTCACCCCAGATTAACGACTTTTAAGCATTCTAGTTTGAGTCTTGGCGCGACTAACACCTTCGTGTGACCACTAGTTTCAAGTTCCCGGCAAATTTTCTTAAGATAGTTAAAAATTACTTGCTATTAAGTGTTTCTGTTATCGTTTACCGTTTATTGTACCGAGGAACCACTTAAAATATTCCAGACAGTGTTTTTTTATGTTTTCCTGGGTTTTCGATGTAGCAACGACACGCCGCCATTGCTACGTCTACCTCTTCCTTTTTCGAACCCACGCTTCGAAGGATGAGTTTATGGTTTTCTCTAATTATCTTTTAATCTAAACAAGAATGGGTTTAGATTATATCGTACCGTTAACACCAATTACCTAGAGGGTGAAGCCATATACTAAAAAAGTATCTAAGAAACATTTAAGAGATAATGTAAGTTTTTAACAATTTTTTTATATCTGTATCGAGCAAGAAGTACCATTTATTTCTATGGAACATTTTTCCTTAATTGTATTTACCTGTAATCAAGTGATCAGTGCCGTAATAAGAAATTCGGGATGTGTTTTTGTGTTTTAGCTTATCTGTAATTTTTTTTGCTCATATTTTTTGTACCTGCTACTTGTAAACTGTTTTACCTATTTTTTTATCTTTTAATTATTATCTCGCCTTATTTAATTAAGATCTCTCTATATTTTTCTATATGGGTACGTTTTATCTCGAGATAATTGAAAAACCAAAAGTGATATTTTTGATTTTTTTATCTAAATTTTTCTCTCTCACTTTTAGTTTTAAACATACCAAAAATAACAATAGAATTATACTTAGCTGTTGTTTTATGGTAGTAAAAGTTATGTTTTTAAATTTAAACACAAATGTGGTTAATAATATTATTTACTGTTTATGATACCGATATATGATTTACTATTTATAACACAGATATTTTTTTTTATTTTATTTTGTTTATTGTATCTTTTACTTATTATCAAACCAGATAATAAAGTCTGTTTAGTGTTTAACTAGATTTTCTTTTCCTAGCTAGAGCCTGCTACTGTGATCAATACCTTCAGTTTCTCTAATCTATACTTTACCAAAGTAATAGATTTTGTTTCTTAAATATACCTTATCTTATTGAAGTAATAGATTTCATTTCTTAAGCATATATTATTTTATTAAAGCAATGGATTGTGCTTTTTTGAATCTATCTTTATCTTACCGATTAGATTGATAACCATAAGGATGAGTAAAAGAAAAGTGTAAGTATAATTTTTTTAGTATCTTAAATAAGAGTGTGTAATTTAAATTTTTAGCAAGAACATCTGCCGGGTTATCTAATTTTACCTTATCTTCTCTTATATCTCTTATATCTTTCTTATTTTAACTTTATCTACAACATCTGATAAATCAGTTTATCCAACATATATAGTCAAATCTTTTTTCCATCTGGGTTTCTTATATTTTCCCATCCTTATGATAAAAAAATAAGTGGCGCCCATTTACCTTTCCCTTTTCCATCATTTCTCTCATTTTCTCTTTAGTCCCTTTTAAATTCTTTTATCTTTTCTTTTTTCTAGTAAATATATCCCCGTATATCTTTCCAATACGATATCATCGAGCTCGTTCGAATCCACGCTCGCTCTCCTCCTACCCCCTGAGTGCCGTTCGCATTTGTTAACCTCTATAAAACGAGCCTTTAACATCTTGAGAAAAAAAAGAGGTTACACTTAAATGGCGCCCAACGTGTAGGGCCTGACATTACACTTTAATGACGCCCACAACGTGGGGCCTGATGATAAAATTTTTATTTTTCCGACAATAAAATTACACACTTTTAATATCGACAATTTCCTTTACTTTTACTTATCCAAAATGGTTAATTTTGAAGTAAATTTCTTAACTGTGGAAGAAATTATTTATGTACCTAAGATCAGAGAAACAACCACTAGCAGGAAAACAAAGAGAAAAGAAAATTTCTCAAACGTTTGTTAGCTAAAGAAACAAATGGTACAGTAACTTCAGTAAATTTTTTTGTCTATCTTTTTCGTATCGTTAACAAACTTAAATTAAAAGACTCGCTTCAATATGGAACTAACTATGCCGGCATATCTTTTCTTTCGACCATCTTCTTCTTTGTTCCTTTATCTATAGTTTCGTATTTTTTCTAAAAGAAAATATTTTTTTATTTTCCTTTTTCCTCGTATTTTATCTAAAGGAAAATATTTTCTATTTTTCTGGTTTCTACCGTATTTTTATCTAAAGGAAAATATTCTTCATTTTCCTATTCTCTACCGTATTTTATCTAAATGAAAATATTTTTTTATTTTTTTTCTACTTTCTACCGTATCTTATCGAAAGAAAAATATTTCTTATTTTTCTACTTTCTACCGTAGTTTATCTAAAGGGAAATATTTTTCATTTCTTTAATTTTTTTCTGCATCTTATCTTAGGGGAAATAACGTCTCGTTAAATTTTTGTTTACCGTTTATCATCTATCTTTATCTATCCACTTACCCAATGTTTCTCTGTATGGTTATAAAAGTGGAATCCATATGTCCCAGCGTGGAAGATTTGTTTATACTTGAACTGTCGTACCGTTGTATTTTCTGTAAATGAAAACACATGTCACTTATTTATCGTTTATCTACCGTTCAAGTGAATTCTCACTTGAAATTATCTTATCGTAAGTGAAAACATATTTCACTTAAATATCGTTAACCAGCTCAAGTGAATCATCACTTGATATAAGTGAAAACTTATTTCACTTAATTATCGTTTATCTACCGTTCAAGTGAATTATCACTTGATATTATCGTACCGTAAGTGAAAACATATTTAACTTAACTACCGTTTACCAGCTCAAGTGTATTAACACTTGAATATATCGTTTTGTAAGTGAGAACACACTTCACTTAACTACCGTACCGTTCAGTAAAAACTATCATTGTTTATATGTCTCGTTATCTCCCCTAGTTTCTTCATTAAGCTTGAAATTGACACACCAAAGATTTTAAGCCTTATGTTTTTGATTCCGACGATTCTTCTGAAGATGAACTCTCCGAATAGGAACGATTGTTTCTTTGTTTTCTTAGAAGTATCCGTATAAGCATTTTTTTATCTACCCCTTCACTACCTTTTCTCTTTTGTTCAATTTCCATATGTCTTGTTAACTTCCTTAGCTGTATGCTTCTCTATGTCCAACTTTTATTTTTTTTTTTTCGTTTAAGTGTAATAACACTTATACTTATCGTTTTAAAGGAGAAAGTTTACTTCCCCTTACTTATCGCTTATTTATCGCTTAAGTGTGTAAACACTTACATATATCGTCTCGAAAGAGGAAATACTTTTCTCTTAACTACCGCTTACCTATCGTATGAGTGCATCGACACTTGTACTTATTCTCTTGAAGGAAAAATTATTTTTTTCCTTTGTCTACCGTTAACTTACCGTATAGGTGCCTCAGCACTTGTGTTTTTTATCGTATCGTTCAGTAATATCTATTACTGTTTTATGTTTTGAAAACATTTTTTTAGTTACCTTATTCCTCGTCTATCATCCATAAACTACCTTTTATCTTTGATATGGATATGAGACGGTTATCGTACTTTAGTGGAAGACACATGAATAAAATTTTTTTTGGAAAAATTTTTTGAAAATTTTTTTTGAAATTTTTTTTAATTTTTTTTCGTTCTTTCATACAATTTTATACCTTTACATATCGTTGATTTAAAGAACTTTGTCCGTAACATGACTACTTTTGGAATCACTTTACTTTTATTTGAATAACATAATTTAATCTTAACTTTTTCTTCTGGAATTTTATTTTGACCTTGTAATTTGTCACGAGAGATAAGCCTAGGAAAGCCGTAGGGAATTCTTTCCGGCAGTGGGTCTGTTGAGATTATAAGGAAGACAGATAAATATTCTTTCTTCTCTCTTTCTTTCTTCTATTACTCTCTTTACTTTTTTCTAGCTAAGATTGAAGATTGTTAGGATAATTTGGTTTTAAGATTTGTCTGATTTCTGCCAATGTCATAATGCGACCTAATACCTGCATTATCTGTTACTTACGCTTTCTATGAGAATTATACCTCATGTATATACCGTTTATCACTTTTTCCTTACCGAGGTTTCAATGATATCTACTCACGTTTCCATTATGGAATTTTTAACGACTTTTAGTTAAGTTATTCCGGTTGGCCGGTACCGTTTTTAGAAATCTGGTCACGTAGTATCAAAGATCTGTTGATCTGATACATTTTACCTGCCTTGTGATTCTTCAAATCCTCGTGTAGTTTCACTTGTACCTTAACGTGTTGACAAATAGTGTGAATGCTATTTTGTTTTCAGTAACTCACTGTGATATCTAGTTTTACCTAGATAAATACCGCTCCCATAAGATCGCTTTTCTGCATCTCGATGTTCTCTACCTTTATCGGCTTCGGTTTTTAAAGCACACTACTGTTGTTCCAACCATAGCTTATCTTTTTTTAAAAACTGTTTTCCACCCAGTTTTTTCTCTTCGGAAGGGGCTGTGTAGCGTGTTTAAAAAACTCTTTAAATAAAATTTATTCTTTTATAATTTCTTCTTACTTAGGCCGACTCTGTCCTAATTTCTATGCAGACGTTGTAGCGAACGGTCGTCTTGAGTACTAAAATATCGATTTTCTTAACGTAACGACCAATAAGATTCCGACTTGAACATCAGGTATTGGGGCGCGAAAAAAGGCATCGCGTCACCCCAGATTAACGACTTTTAAGCATTCTAGTTTGAGTCTTGGCGCGACTAACACCTTCGTGCGACCACTAGTTTCAAGTTCCCGGCAAATTTTCTTAAGATAGTTAAAAATTACTTGCTATTAAGTGTTTCTGTTATCGTTTACCGTTTATTGTACCGAGGAATCACTTAAAATATTTCAGACAGTGTTTTTTTATGTTTTCCTGGGTTTTCGATGTAGCAACGACACGTCGCCATTGCTACGTCTACCGCTTCCTTTTTCGAACCCACGCTTCGAAGAATGAGTTTATGATTTTCTCTAATTATCTTTTAATCTAAACAAGAATGGGTTAACACCAATTACCTAGAGGGTGAAGCCATATACTAAAAAAGTATCTAAGAAACATTTAAGAGATAATGTAAGTTTTTAACAATTTTTTTATATCTGTATCGAGCAAGAAGTACCATTTATTTCTATGGAACATTTTTCCTTAATTGTATTCACCTGTAATCAAGTGATCAGTGCCGTAATAAGAAAATTCGGGATGTGTTTTTGTGTTTTAGCTTATCTGTAATTTTTTTTGCTCATATTTTTTGTACCTGCTACTTGTAAACTGTTTTACATATTTTTTTATCTTTTAATTATTATCTCGCCTTATTTAATTAAGATCTTTCTATATTTTTCTATATGGGTACGTTTTATCTCGAGATAATTGAAAAACCAAAAGTGATATTTTTGATTTTTTTATCTCTCACTTTTAGTTTTAAACATACCAAAAATAACAATAGAATTATACTTAGCTGTTGTTTTATGGTAGTAAAAGTTATGTTGTTAAATTTAAACACAAATGTGTTTAATAATATTATTTACTGTTTATGATACCGATATATGATTTACTATTTATAACACAGATATTTTCTTTATTTTATTTTGTTTATTGTATCTTTTACTTATTATCAAACCAGATAATAAAGTCTGTTTAGTGTTTAACTAGATTTTCTTTTCCTAGCTAGAGCCTGTTACTCTGATCAATACCTTTAGTTTCTCTAATCTATACTTTACCAAAGTAATAGATTTTGTTTCTTAAATATACCTTATCTTATTGAAGTAATAGATTTCATTTCTTAAGCATATATTATTTTATTAAAGCAATGGATTGTGCTTTTTTGAATCTATCTTTATCTTACCGATTAGATTGATAACCATAAGGATGAGTAAAAGAAAAGTGTAAGTATAATTTTTTTAGTATCTTAAATAAGAGTGTGTAATTTAAATTTTTAGCAAGAACATCTGCCGGGTTATCTAATTTTACCTTATCTTCTCTTATATCTCTTATATCTTTCTTATTTTAATTTTATCCACAACATCTGATAAATCAGTTTATCCAACATATATAGTCAAATCTTGTTTCCATCTGGGTTTCTTATATTTTCCCATCCTTATGATAAAAAAATAAGTGGCGCCCATTTACCTTTCCCTTTTCCATCATTTCTCTCATTTTCTCTTTAGTCCCTTTTAAATTCTTTTATCTTTTCTTTTTTCTAGTAAATATATCCCCGTATATCTTTCCAATACGATATCATCGAGCTCGTTCGAATCCACGCTCGCTCTCCTCCTACCCCCTGAGTGCCGTTCGCATTTGTTAACCTCTATAAAACGAGCCTTTAACATCTTGAGAAAAAAAAGAGGTTACAATGCATGCAAGATAAGGTATCTTTGATCAAACATTTTGGGCTGAATTAGTAAACACAGCTACATATATCTTAAATAGATCTGGTATATCCAGTATTCCTGGTAAATCACCACATGAAATATGGTTTAACAAGAAGCCTGAACTTAAAAATTTAAGAGTAATCGGTAGTACTTGTTATGCTCACGTTCCTAAAGTTTGCAGGAGAAAATTGGATAAGAAATCTATTAAAGGTATACTCGTGGGTTATGAAAATGATGATGGATATAGAATATGGTCAGAAGAACAGCATCGACTAATACTTTTACGAGATGTTATTTTTAATGAATTTGAAACTCTCGGTGTGCTACAAAAATCCAAACAGTTTCAAAGTTTGCAACCTACAATAGATGTATTGGATTTTGTTCAAAATAATTCTGATACAGAAGGAATAGATATTGTCGATGAAACTAGTGATACTTTGGAAGAAATGGACCCATATGACCAAGCAGAAAACCAATGTTATGAACCCGAAGATAGTTTAGACGAAGATATAGAATTTAGAAGACAATTCAGAGAAAGATCAAGCATTAAGAAGCCGACACACTTTGACGAGTTCGTTATGGTGGTTGCTACTGAAATAAACGACCCCAAAGAACCACTTAGTTACAAAGAAGCAATTGTTTGTAGTGAACAAAATAACTGGAAGCGGGCAATGGAGCATGAAATGCAGTCATTAATTGTACATGGGTTTTAAAAAATTTACCTGAAAATAAAAAAGCAATTCCCTGTAAATGGGTGTATAAACTCAAAACCAATCCAGATGGTTCAATTGATAAATACAAAGCTCATCTGGTAGTAAAGGGCTATTCACAAAGAAAAGGAGAAGATTATGAACAAACGTTCAGTCCAGTAGCTAAAGGTGGTACGATAAGAGCCGTTATAAGTATAGCTGCTAGTAAAAGCATGTCACTCACACAATTCGATGTCTGTACTGCATTCCTGTACGGTACTCTAGACGAAGAAGTATACATGAAACAACCAGAAGGCTACGATGATGGTACTGGTATGGTTTGTCATCTCCAGAGAAGTTTATATGAGTTGAAGCAAGCACCAAGGTGTTGGAACAAGCGTTTTGGAAACTTTATAGATTCACTTGGCTTTAAACAAAGTACTGCAGATCCATGTTTATTTATTAAGAATAAAGGAAAAGACATTCTAATATTAGTGCTGTATGTTGACGATGGTCTAATAGCATGTACAAATGAGATAATAAAGATGAATTTTTTGAAGAGGCTTTAGGAGAAGTTTAAAATAACAGTTAAACCAGCTACATATTTCTTAGGTTTAAAAATAGAAAGAAATCAAGACGACTCCATAAGTATTACCCAGTCAGCTTATACAAGAAAGGTGCTAGAACGTTTTGGCATGGAAAATAGCAGACCGGTCTCGACCCCGATTGTAAAAGAAGCTATCCAATTAGGAAAGGAAACTGGTGAAATAGAATCGAATACGTGTTTTCCATATCGCGAAGCTGTGGGTGCTCTTATGTACCAAATGACGGGTACACGTCCAGATATAGCTTATGCTGTTAGTGTTGTATCCAGGAAATTAGAAAATCCAAGTCAAAACGACTGTGTAAAAGTTAAGAGAATATTTCGCTATTTGAATAGGACAATAAATTATGGCTTAACTTATATGCGAAAGCCAGATATACAACTTCACTTAACAAGCTATAGTGATGCTGATCATGGAGGTGATATAACTACCGGAAGATCGACATCTGGGGTATTGTGTCTTTATGCTGGAGCAGCTGTATCTTGGTTCAGTCAGAGACAAACATCAGTAGCCATAATCGACAACAGAGGCAGAAATAGTAGCTGCAAGTGTTTGTGCACGAGAAATAGTTTGGTTGAAAAGAATATTTACGGAATTAACCGGCGTTAGCTTGGTTCCGACACTACATGTGGACAATGAATCAGCCATACGATTAACGCAGAATCCCGAGTTTTATCGCCGGACTAAACATATACATATTAGACATTTTTTTGTTAGAGAAATGGTGTTGGATGGATCAATTGAATTAGTAAAGGTGTCATCTGAAAATCAGTTAGCGGATGTTTTGACAAAGCCACTGTTTTCTAATAGAATGAAAAAATTACTGTTTGAAATCGGGTTGGAAAATTACTCAATGAGGGAAGGTGTTAAAGCAGAATGAAGAATGCATCTAAGTAATTTACCATCCTATATTGTAAATAAGTTAATTAGTTGAGTTAAGTAGTTGAGACAAAATAATATGTCAATTTTGATGATGACACCTTCCAGACAGTTAAATTTGATTTTTAATTCTTACTTAATTTCTTGTTTCTTCTAGCATTACCATTTAGGTACTGTACGCTCTGCTACCATGTTAATATTGTTAATACTATCAGATCGTCTAACTAGAAAAAACTTCCTTGTAATAAAATAATGACTGTGTCTGATTAGGTATAATTTTATTTCCATCAAAATTGACATATTATTTTGTCTCAACTACTTAACTCAACTAATTAACTTATTTACAATATAGGATGGTAAATTACTTAGATGCATTCTTCATTCTGCTTCAACATTTATAAGTTAGACCTTCGAAATCTTCAAAAAGAACTATCACTAAAATATGTACAGTCTCTAACAAAGACCTTCTACAGTGGTATCATGAAAGATTGGGACATCAAAATAAGAAACATGTTAAAGCGATCATTTTTAGTGAACGTAACCTTGGACAGTAGGAAAGCAAGTGAAGGATGTGTATTTGGTAAGGCACACGTACTAAAATTTGATTCTATAGAACGAGCTGAAATGGTAGGTGAACTAATACAAACTGACATATGTGGACTTTATTTTGAAAATTCACAATCAGGTTACAAATATTTTCTTCTTTTTAAAGACGATTTTAGTAGATCTAGATATGCATACTTTTTAAAACAGAAGTACGAAGTAATAAATTATTTAAAAATATTTTTAGCTAAGGTAAAATCAACTGGTCATAAAGTCAAAGAGCTCCGATCTGATAATGGAAGAGAGTTTGTAAATAATAAGGTAAAGAAAATTCTTCAAAATTATGGAATTAGACATAGAATAACGATGCCATATAGTCCTCAACAGAATGGATCTGTAGAACGAAAAAATCGAGATATCATTTTTAATGAAAAACCATTATATTCTTTAATAAATACTAAAAGATATATATATATATATATAATCTCAACGTAGTAAGTTTAATAATATACATTTATATTTTTTCTGTTTTCCATTATATTCCATTTTGTTTATTTGTAGATTCCTTGAAAAAGAAATAAAATAAATTTCGAAAGCTTGGAAATTATATAACAGTTTTTCTTAATAAGTGACTGCAATCCCCAAAAAATTTCAAATTGTTTATATATATATATATATATATATATATATATATATATATATATATATATATATATACAAAAAAAGAAAATTATTGGGCATGTACGCAAAAAGGATCAATAAGGCCAAGAGTAGGAATGGTAACCGCAGACATGCATGTTTCTGGCTCATTAGCCGTCATCAGTGCGGCATAACCAAGTAGGGTATTGCACTTGGCTAGCAAAAGTGTTGGGTACTTGGGAGCAAAGGATGTTGGGGAAACATGTGTAAAGAAACATAAAAACACAAAAACAACGAAAGCTCACACAGGAGTCCTATCGCCATTTTGTGCTTTCGGCCAGCTGTGCAAATGGGTTTTCGGCTAGCAACCAGCGTCGCAACGTTGGCGAAACGGACTCATTGTGTTTGAGTCGTTTTAAGCCCAGGATATGAAATAAGCAAAGTGCCAAGAAAACGCGTATTAATATAAACAAAAGGGGAAAATTATTGGGCATGTACGCAAAAAGGATTAATAAGGCCACGAGTAGGAATGGTAACCGCAGACATGCATGTTTCTGGCTCATTAGCCGTCATCAGTGCGGCATAACCAAGTAGGGTATTGCACTTGGCTAGCAAAAGTGTTGGGTACTTGGGAGCAAAGGATGTTGGGGAAACATGTGTAAAGAAACATAAAAGCACAAAAACAACGAAAGTTTAGAACGACTCAAACACAATGAGTCCGTTTCGCCAACGTTGCGACGCTGGTTTCCCCTTTTGTTTATATTAATACGCTTTTTTTGGCACTTTGCTTATATATATATATATATATATATATATATATATATATAAAAGTGTAGGTAGTAACGGGTTACTAGTAAATAATAGATTTCAATATCAGCTGGGAATAACCTTTTTTAAATATTCTTAACTAAGGAAGCGAAAAGACACTAGTTGCTTCAATGTGGTGTCTTTATTTTTTGTTAAGCTTTCGCCAACTGAACGTCTGGCTTCATCAGAACTTACTACAATGAGAAAATAGTAACTTATAACAGAATACTTATTGGTTATTTATATCTTACCAAAAATTTGACACAAGTCTTAGAGATATGTAGGAACAGAAATAAGCATCTTATTATGTAATTTTGACTGGAAATTACATAAAACGGATTCAGAGTTTTTCTTAAAAATTCTTTTAAAATAACGGCCACGTGTAAAGAAATTAGAACATTCCGAGTGTATAAGTCAACTGTCAGTTCGGTTGTCACTTATCAAACTGACATTTGCCTCATATCCTCTTCTTTTTTGGTTTAAAACGGTACCTACTCATTTCAGTACTTGGTAAAATTTACATTAAAATTGCATCTCCATACTTACTAAGTTGATTATTTTTGTTCCAATTGTAAACTACATTGTTAAGTGAAATCAAATAAAATCAAAACTACAAATAATTAAGAAAAAGTTGTTAAAACAGTATTCAAATTTAGTGTCCGTGTTACCTCAATTAGACCAAGACAAGGTTGGGTGGAAACCCGAAGATTATTTTAGGTTATGTTTATTTATTGTTTATGGATATTATTGGGGTAACATTTACTTTTACAAAATTGTAATGTAATTGATATTTACAATTGGTGTTTTTTAAATATAAAGTTTTTTAACTTAGTTGAAAGGAGTAGGTAACAATAAGGTAAGTTTTAGTAATTAAAATATTTATAATGACACAATTAAAAGTTTTGTTTTTTACAATGAGATATGGAAACCAAAACGAACAAACTTGCACTAAACAATGATTAATTTTATTATTTTATTTTTAGGAGAAACATAAAATTAAGAGCGTCTCTCATAAGACTGTGGAAGTCTCTTGTTCTTGGTATAGTTCTGTTTAAGCAAATAAGTATAAATGGAACTTAACCCATCCACATCCTTTTTGTGATTTAAAGAGTTGGAGCAATTATTGATGTAACACATTTCTAACACTTTGCGATGCGAATCTTTTGTTGCCCTATCAAGTATTACAACTTCATTGTACAAGACACGATGGTCATTGTCGTTGGCATGGATACTAAGACTCGTCGCCAAAGGTTTGTGTTTACAATCACTTTTGTGAAGAGCTAATCTTTTCTGGAGACGCTGACTTGTCTGTCCAATATAGATTTTGCCACATTCACAAGGAATACTATAGATACCGTTGCTACTTTTTTCAGTTGGAGTAGAATCTTTTAATTTGGAGTAGAATAAGTTAAGTTTCTTTACATTGTAATTAGCTATTTTTATATTAAACTGACTGAACAGTCTTGTGAGAGGTTGTGTTAAATTATTTATGAATGGTAGTGTTCCATATTTCACCTGTGTTAAATTGTTGTTATCGTTATTATCTATGTTAGATGTTATATTTGTAGTGTGTTGTTGTATGTCAGTATAGAGTAATTTATTCAACAGTCCTTTTGGATAATTGTTACTAGTTAATGTTTCGAACAAAAGTTTTAGATTTTTCTCTCTGAAAGACGGATGGGAGATTTTAATGATCCTGTTTTTCATAGCCAAAACTGTATTAACCTTTTGTTTCATCGGGTGGTATGAGTTGAAAGGAATATATCTACCCGAATTGGTATTTTTTCTATACCAATCTAAACAAATAGAGTTTGATGCAGTTCTAACTACTAGTGTGTCTAGGAAGGGAACCGAAGAGTTAGACTCCTCCTCCACAGTGAATTGGAGATGATGATTGAAAGAATTGAAAATCGTTAATGTACTTTGAACTTCTGAACTAGGTACATAATCAAGTCGTCTACATATTGATACAAGAAAGGAATTTGAAAATTAACTTGGCTTGTTACAAAGTATAAAATCTTATTCATTACTATCTCGGATATCACTGGTGAGGCAGCTCCACCCATCGTTACACCTAATTTTTGTCTATAAAATTGTTCTTTGAAAGAAAAGTAAGTATTATTGTAAAGGAAGGTGACAATCTTAACAAACATTGTTTTTGGTATTTGACAATTAGGTTGTATTAGATTAAAATGTTCATCTATAATTGACATAACTAAATATAGTGGAATGTTTGTAAATAGAGACACAACATCAAATGAAACAACTACAAATCCTTCAGGTATATTTATTTTGTTAATTTTTTGTGCAAATTCAAACGTATCTTTGATTCTAAATTTGTTGAAGTCTTCAAAAGAAACAGCCAAAATTTCAGAAATTAACTTAGCCAAAGGTTGTGTAGGCGAACTTATGCAAGAAACTATTGGACGAAGTGGCACATCGGGTTTGTGTATTTTGGGTAACCCGTAATACTTGGGACAAATCCCATTGTAAACTAAAATTGATTTTGCTACTTCAGGTGTAATGTGGTTCTTTCTTTTGAGTTCTCCAATCAATTTAAAACATGCATTTTCTATTGTAGAAGTCGGATCTTTGTCAACTGGTACATAGGTCTCACGATCGTTCAGCAAATCTAATGATTTTTGGATATAAGTATCTCTGTCCATTAAAACGGTGACATTACCTTTGTCTGATTTAGTAATAAGTAAATTTGGGTTGTTTTTTAAAAAAGTTCTTGTTTCTTTTTCTATTGATAAAGAAGGCGACTTGGCATTTCTATTGTTTTTTATGAAATTTGTAATATAGTTAGTGGCTTCGCTTCTAATCCAATTTTGGTCTTTTTCAGGTGTCCATGAGATAATCGTTTCTACTTCACTTATCAATTTATAAATGTCAATGTCTCTTGTAGTTGTAGGAAGACTGAATTTTGACCCTAACCCAAGAAAGCCTTTAATTTGTGAGGGGACTTCAATATTTGAGATATTTTTTATCCATCTATCATTAGAGGTGCTATATAAGTTATTTTTAATTTTTATTAAGTTGTTAAGTTTTTTTATGTTATTCTTTTTGATTTTATTAAACTGTTTGTTATAATCGTTGTTTTTTCTAAATAAAAAGTCTTCTAAAATATCCCGTGGAAGTAATCGAGTGAGTTTGTTTGTGTACCAATCACTTTTTGATCTGAGAGATGAAACATGTCTAAAAGTGTCATCAATAGCGACATTGAGGATTCTATTAATTACCTGGTTTGTCATGTTTTTAATCCTATGGATGTTGGTTGATCCAAGGTGTTGTGGAGTTGACCAAATACTTCGTGTACTGTTTTTTATGAAGGATGGGGTTACACAATTTCTTCTACATTCTAGTAAGAAAATCCTCCGGTTTGTGTGTGATGCCAGCTTTCGGTGTAAACTGTCAAGTTGTTTTAATGACATTACTGCTTCTGTTCCAAATTTTGTGCGTATTCCATTATAATACGTTCCCATTTTTCTGTTTTTCTATAAATAAAAGTGTAGGTAGTAACGGGTTACTAGTAAATAATAGATTCCAATATCAGCTGGGAATAACCCTTTTTTAAATATTCTTAACTAAGGAAGCAAAAAGAAACTAGTTGCTTCAATGTGGTGTCTTTATTTTTTGTTAAGCTTTCGCCAACTGAACGTCTGGCTTCATCAGAACTTACTACAATGAGAAAATAGTAACTTATAACAGAATACTTATTGGTTATTTATATCTTACCAAAAATTTGACACAAGTCTTAGAGATATGTAGGAACAGAAATAAGCATCTTATTATGTAATTTTGACTGGAAATTACGTAAAACGGATTCAGAGTTTTTCTTAAAAATTCTTTTAAAATAACGGCCACGTGTAAAGAAATTAGAAAATTCAGAGTGTATAAGTCAACTGTCAGTTTGGTTGTCACTTATCAAACTGACATTTGCCTCATATCCTCTTCTTTTTTGGTTTAAAACGGTACCTACTCATTTCAGTACTTGGTAAAATTTACATTAAAATTGCATCTCCATACTTACTAAGTTGATTATTTTTGTTCCAATTGTAAACTACATTGTTAAGTAAAATCAAATAAAATCAAAACTACAAATAATTAAGAAAAAGTTGTTAAAACAGTATTAAAATTTAGTGTCCGTGTTAGCTCAATTAGACCAAGACAAGGTTGGGTGGAAACCCGAAGATTATTTTAGGTTATGTTTATTTATTGTTTATGGATATTATTGGGGTAACATTTACTTTTACAAAATTGTAATGTAATTGATATTTACAATTGGTGTTTTTTAAATATAAAGTTTTTTAACTTAGTTATATATATATATATATATATATATATATATATATATATATATATATATATATATACCATTGCTACTTGTAACCATGATCCTTGTTGCGTTGATTCCCGTTATCCTCCTTTATATATATATATATATATATATATATATATATGAATAATGGTATAGTGACTGGTTCAATATAACGTGATGTCAATAGTGGAGTTGCAGTCAATGTTATGGCCAATGTAAATGAAGAAAACTCTTTTATTTTCGTCAAGCTTTCGAATTTATTTAATTCTTTTTCACGACATCTATAGTGAAGAAAAAATTTTTTATATAATAAAATTTTTTTATAATGTTTTATATGTGATAACTTACTAATACGTGAGGTTATGAAAAAAGCTGCGAATTCTGTTTGATAAAATTAAAGTAAATCATATTATTAAAATACATAAAAACATATACGTTTAAAACTTATTATTTGATTGACTTTTAATATGTCTTCAATTTCTTTTTTATATATGTATGTTTTTTTATGTATCTATGGTATTTATTTTAACACAGTAGGAAAGCAAAACATTGTAATGATTAACGAATATAGTAAGTTACTTGATATAATAATAAAATCTAAATAAATTAATCATTACAATGTTTTGCTTTCCTACTGTGTTAAAATAAATACCATAGATACATAAAAAAACATACATATATAAAAAAGAAATTGAAGACATATTAAAAGTCAATCAAATAATAAGTTTTAAACGTATATGTTTTTATGTATTTTAATAATATGATTTACTTTAATTTTATCAAACAGAATTAGCAGCTTTTTTCATAACCTCACGTATTAGTAAGTTATCAGATATAAAACATTATAAAAAAATTTTATTATATAAAAAATTTTTTCTTCACTATAGATGTCCTGAAAAAGAATTAAATAAATTCGAAAGCTTGACAAAAATAAAAGAGTTTTCTTCATTTACATTGGCCATAACATTGACTGCAACTCCACTATTGACATCACGTTATATATATATATATATATATATATATATATATATATATATATATATATATATTGAGATGATATCAGTTACTATGCTATATTAAATAAGAATGTAGAAGGAAAATCTAATGGAAAATAGAGAAAGGAGATTTTCTTATTTCAGGTCAGAGCGCAAATTTAGTAACATTGGAATTGATTGTCATCATCTTCTTCATAATTCCTAAAAAAGAAAAAAAGGAAATAGAATAAAAAAAAAAAAAAATTACAAATACATTTCAAAGGTTTTTTATTTAAAGATTCAAAAATGATTAATCTACATTATATAAAGTTTTGATAATTATGTAATTGATAAATGGGTAAAGTAGATAATTAAAAGTTTATAAAATTGCCAATACGTTAGTAATCAAACATTAATTTTAAATGAATTAGGGGTGTAAGTAAATGAGAAAATTAAATTATAAAAAAACATCACAAATAGTTAAAATAAATGTTAAAACTTCTACTTACTTTTAAATTATACAAATTTACCAACCATATTCTAATTTATTAATAGTTCAAATGCCAAATGAAATATTCTGAAAAAGAGAAAATTATTAGTTTGTAATGCTAGTAAATTTTATAAGAATAAAAAAAGAATGATCATTGTTTTAAAATTGTAATATTGAATCAAGAATTAGATTTTGTTAATAATTTTATTTAAATAAGAAATTAGTAGGCGATTAGGTGGAAAAGATGTATAGATTTAAGTTTGTTGAATTTTTCAATTGTTTTTTTGTTGATTTGAGAGAATGTCTCTTGTTTTCTGGTTGTTGAAATAGAAGTTGTATTAAAAATTTGCTCCGTAGAAATTTTGAGTTTTTTTTGAAAGTATTGATAATAGAAAGTATTAAAACAGTTTAAAGTATAAAGAATATCCCAAGGTAACCAGAGAAAGCAATTGGTAAGAGAAATTTATATGATTTTATGAAAGAATAAATGGTTAAAATTGTTGCTGAGTAGTTAATCGTTATAAATGCTTCCTGAATTGATTTAAAGAAAGATACTCTAGTTTCTAACAAGAAAGAATAGCATTATTGTACTTACCTTTGGATGTAAAAGCTGATTGTGCAGTGATTAGAAGAAATCTTATTAGTAAAATTTCCAAAGTTCGTGATAGCATTGCTGTGCTGGGTAACATAGGCCTGTTATTGAAAAGGGGATCCTAAGGCTTAGCAGACCGAAGAGAAAACAAGATCTTCATAAAACGGTATCACTCTTCCATTATTATCAATAAAGAACTTTTCTGTTGTTTGATTTTTGTAATTTTCATGAACATTTTTATTTCACTGTTTTATGTATTTAACTAAATTATTTTTATTCACTTTTTGATAAGTTTAATCCAAATTGTTTCGTAACTCAAGACAGAATATTTCATTTTTATATATTTGATGCATGTTTTGGTTTATTAACGGTATTTTTGAAGTTTGACACATTTTAAATTAGAAAGGTTAGAAATTTATATACAATTCATGCCTAGAAAACATTGTTGGTCTAGGATAGTGCAGTTTTACAGTCATTTTATTGCAAATTTGTGTATTAACTGATTTTGAATCTAGTTTGGTTGAATATTTGAACTCTGACCTTGACATAAGGGAATAGCCGGTAGCATATTTAATTAATCATATTGGAAAATAATTACATTGAGTTAATTCTTACCTATTCACTATTTATATTTAAAATTCAAAATTAATTAAAGGTAAGGAATATTTTATAACATAGTGATTGATATTATCAAAACATATTATTATTATTCATACACTCATCATATATGTTATAAATTTTGGCGCCCAACGTGGGGCTCTAAACAATCAAAATTAGAGCCGATTCAAATAATTAAAATTTGAGAATTTTGTTAAATTTTTTTTTTCCTCATTATTTCGCTCTAAATAATCAAAACTAGAGCCTATTTAAATAATTAATATTTAAAATATTTTTTTTTGAAAACTTGATTTGAAATTTTTTTTGTGATTCGTATTAGTTATATTTATCTCGATAGAATAAATTGTGAATATGGAGGGAAAAATGAGATTGAGAGATGGTAAGGTAGTAGGAGATGAGAGTGAAAGTAGTGATGGAGGAGAGATTGAGGTCGAGAGAGTAGCGGTGCAAGTGCATGAAGAGAGAGTATTGGGAGCAGGAGATTACCGAGTGGAAGAGCTGATTCAAACAGGGCAGACACAGGAAGAAGCAGAAATGGAAGAAGGAGAGAATTTAATAGAGATAGGGGGAGAACAGGATCGAACCATGGTTGAAATAGAGACAGAGGAAACTGCTGGTGAAAATGCACAAGAAGAACAAACGGTACAGGAAAGACCAAAAGAAGAAACCAGACCTGATATGGATGGTATACTTCAATTCCTTATGATAAAGTTTGAGAATATAGATAAGAAATTTGAAGAGTCTAATAAAAGTAGAAAAGAAGATAATGTGAAGATGAAGGAAGATATTATGAAAGAGTTGGATAAGAAGTTTGATGAAATGAATAAAAGTATTATGATGACTATGGATAAAAATATTATGAATATGAATGAAACAATTGAAGAGAAAGTTGAAGAGAAGAATAAAAAAGTGGATGGAATGACAGAAGAAATGAAAGAATATATGAATAACAAACCAGAGGAAAATAATAAAATATTGGATGAAATGACGGAAGATATGAAGGAAAATATGAATAAAAAACTTGAAGAGAATAACGAAAGATTGGAGGAAAGAAGAGAAGATGTGAAGGAAGATGTGAATAAAAATTTGAAGAGATTAATAATAAATTGAATCAAACAAATAAAAGATTGGAGGAAATAAAAGACAATACTAAGATATTTAGAAGAGAAATTAATGATATAAAACAAGAGGATTTGAAGAGTACAGAGAAGGACACAAATCAAATAGATGAAGAAAGGGAGAAGACTATTAAGAAATTTGTAGATGGATATAAAGCAAAGCAAGTAGCATTCTGGAAAAAATTTTACATTTGTAAATATAAAGAAAGGGGGAAGAAAACTAAATTTATATTAGGTTATACGTATATAGGAAAATACCAAGAAAGGGGGAAGAAATTTAAAAATATAATAGGTATTAGGTATATTTGGAATTATCAGGAAAGGGGTAAGGTATTTAGATTTATTAAAAGGTTAGATGTATAGGAAAATTTATTAAAAAAGGGGAAATAATTCGAAAACTAGAAAAACAAATTATATTTAAATGAATGTTTAGAATGAATGTCATATAAAAAAATATAGAAATGAAAAATTTATAAAAAATGTTAGGGTAGATGATATTAATAGCAAAGTTTTTGTAAATAATAGTATTAAGATGTAAATATCAAATTAAGATTGAATGGTTTTATTAAAAAAAGGGTTTATACAATCTGTGCAAATAATTTTAATTGAGGCTAAAGTTTTTGTAAAATGAGTGTTTATTTAAAAAAAAAAATAGATTAAAATTATAATTTTTAATCCAACATCAATGAAATGTTTGATGTAAAAATTTTAATTGGGGGATTTGAGATGATATCAGTTACTATGCTATATTAAATAAGAATGTAGAAGGAAAATCTAATGGAAAATAGAGAAAGGAGATTTTCTTATTTCAGGTCAGAGCGCAAATTTAGTAACATTGGAATTGATTGTCATCATCTTCTTCATAATTCCTAAAAAAGAAAAAAAGGAAATAGAATAAAAAAAAAAAAAAAAATTACAAATACATTTCAAAGGTTTTTTATTTAAAGATTCAAAAATGATTAATCTACATTATATAAAGTTTTGATAATTATGTAATTGATAAATGGGTAAAGTAGATAATTAAAAGTTTATAAAATTGCCAATACGTTAGTAATCAAACATTAATTTTAAATGAATTAGGGGTGTAAGTAAATGAGAAAATTAAATTATAAAAAAACATCACAAATAGTTAAAATAAATGTTAAAACTTCTACTTACTTTTAAATTATACAAATTAACCAACCATATTCTAATTTATTAATAGTTCAAATGCCAAATGAAATATTCTGAAAAAGAGAAAATTATTAGTTTGTAATGCTAGTAAATTTTATAAGAATAAAAAAAGAATGATCATTGTTTTAAAATTGTAATATTGAATCAAGAATTAGATTTTGTTAATAATTTTATTTAAATAAGAAATTAGTAGGCGATTAGGTGGAAAAGATGTATAGATTTAAGTTTGTTGAATTTTTCAATTGTTTTTTTGTTGATTTGAGAGAATGTCTCTTGTTTTCTGGTTGTTGAAATAGAAGTTGTATTAAAAATTTGCTCCGTAGAAATTTTGAGTTTTTTTTGAAAGTATTGATAATAGAAAGTATTAAAACAGTTTAAAGTATAAAGAATATCCCAAGGTAACCAGAGAAAGCAATTGGTAAGAGAAATTTATATGATTTTATGAAAGAATAAATGGTTAAAATTGTTGCTGAGTAGTTAATCGTTATAAATGCTTCCTGAATTGATTTAAAGAAAGATACTCTAGTTTCTAACAAGAAAGAATAGCATTATTGTACTTACCTTTGGATGTAAAAGCTGATTGTGCAGTGATTAGAAGAAATCTTATTAGTAAAATTTCCAAAGTTCGTGATAGCATTGCTGTGCTGGGTAACATAGGCCTGTTATTGAAAAGGGGATCCTAAGGCTTAGCAGACCGAAGAGAAAACAAGATCTTCATAAAACGGTATCACTCTTCCATTATTATCAATAAAGAACTTTTCTGTTGTTTGATTTTTGTAATTTTCATGAACATTTTTATTTCACTGTTTTATGTATTTAACTAAATTATTTTTATTCACTTTTTGATAAGTTTAATCCAAATTGTTTCGTAACTCAAGACAGAATATTTCATTTTTATATATTTGATGCATGTTTTGGTTTATTAACGGTATTTTTGAAGTTTGACACATTTTAAATTAGAAAGGTTAGAAATTTATATACAATTCATGCCTAGAAAACATTGTTGGTCTAGGATAGTGCAGTTTTACAGTCATTTTATTGCAAATTTGTGTATTAACTGATTTTGAATCTAGTTTGGTTGAATATTTGAACTCTGACCTTGACATAAGGGAATAGCCGGTAGCATATTTAATTAATCATATTGGAAAATAATTACATTGAGTTAATTCTTACCTATTCACTATTTATATTTAAAATTCAAAATTAATTAAAGGTAAGGAATATTTTATAACATAGTGATTGATATTATCAAAACATATTATTATTATTCATACACTCATCATATATGTTATAATATATATATATATATATATATATATATATATATATATATATATATCCTTGTGGTTTACTGTTTTCGTTTCGAATTTTACAATAGTAAAAACGCTTAAATTGTTTAAAATTAAGATCGGGAAATTAAACACTGTTATATCCGAAAAATTTAAATGTATTACTGTTTTTGCATAGTACAAATTATGTTGTATTTGAACACCTAAAAAAATAGGAAAATTAGAACACTTTCCTCTGTAAGTATATATATATATATATATATATATATACATATATAAATTTTGGATGATCACGGCGCGTGTATATATATATATATATATATATATATATATATATATATATATATATATAATAAGCATTTATTCAAAAAAATTAAGTTTACAATGTCAGTAATGTGTAATAACAGCATGAATAAGTAATGAATAAATGGCAATAATCGATAAGCGTTTAAAACACTTGTTTCGATATTATTAAAATATAAATATACATATATATATATAAACATAAATTTAGAAAAGAGTGTTCACGAAGAAGAATTAAAAGTAAATGACACATACGAAGATACAGATATTTTGATTAGTTCAGATGATTTACAGGAAGAGGTAAGAACACTTAGAAATAGAGATAATTTGATGTGTTTATAGCATTCTTATATGGACAACTAGAAGAAGAAGTCTATATGAAGCAACCTAAAGGATATGAAGATGGTACAAATCGGGTATATCGTCTTAGAAAACGTCTTTATGGACTTAAGCAAGCTCCTCGATGTTGGAAAAAACGATTTGTAGATTTCATATCTTTAGCCGGATTTAAAGAAAGCAAAGCAGATTCATGTCTTTTACTAAAAAACAGGATGAAGAAATGCTTGTTTTAGTCTTATTTGTTGATGATGTACTTTTTGCTTGTAACAAATTGAAAGATAACTTTCTAAAGGATTTAAAAAAGAAATTTAAAGTTACCATAAGACCTGCTTCATATTTTCTTGGTATGGAAAAAGATCAAACAGTAGATGGTTCGGTGCTAATAAATCAATGTGGTTATACAAATAAATTATTAGAGCATTTCGGCATGAAAGATTGCAAACCAGTTACTAAACCAATTATAATAATAATAATAATAATAATTTTTAATTAGGGCAGGAAGATTGAGAAAACAATTTAAAATTTTCTTATAGGGAAGCTGTTGGAGCTCTAATATATTTAATCACAGGACGTCGTCCTGAAATTGCATATGCAGTTGGTGTAGTCTCTAGAAAATTGGAAAATCATTGTTCTGAAGATTTTATGAATGTAAAAAGAATTTTTAAATATTTAAAAGGGACATTCGATTACTGCATTAGGTGTAAATCAAATTTTAATAATGGTATTTTAGAAAGTTTTAGAGATGCAGATCATGGAGGTGATTTAAACACAGAAAGATCTACTTCAGGTGTTATTTGCACATATGCAGGTAGTGCAGTTTCCTGGATGAGCCAAGGGCAGACAAATGTAGCTATCTCTACCGCCAGAGAAATTATATGGTTGAAACGTCTGTTTAAAGGAATTATTAAATTAAAACAACTACCAGTCATTTGGGTTGATAATGAACCCAAAATAAAACTTGCACAAAACCCTTAATTCCATCGACGTACTAAACATATACAAATCAGACATTTCTTTGTTAAAAAACTTATGTTAGCAGGTTCCCTTGAAGTTGAGAAATAAGCTTCTAACAAACAAACAGCAGATGCTTTAACCAAGCCGATGTTTATGCCAACACTTCAATTACTTTGTCAAGCTATGGGATTAGAGAAATTATTCAATGAGGGAAGGTGTTAAAACCAAATTAAACATTGTAATAATTTTTTATTTATTTACATTATTTTTATAGTTGTTTTTCAAAAAGTCATGTTCATGAATTATGTAAACAAGTTGTAATGTAGTTTATTATTTTGATGTAATAAATATATACATACATACATACAAAAGTAGTTCAATAAAATTGCATTTTCACAATAAAGTAGAAATCCATTTTTTAGTTCAACAGAAAGAAGTCTTTAGATGATTACAGAAAGCTAATCTGACATTAAATGTTAAGAAATGCCACTTGTTCCAGAGACAGGTCAACTATTTGGGACATAACGTAAGCAAGGAAGGCGTCGCTGTTGACCCCACTAAGATTTAAGCTGTTCAAGAATGCCAATCCCTATCGACAAACATCAGCTCCAAAATTTATTGGGTCTTTGTTCGTATTATAGACGATTTGTCAAGAATTTTGGAGACATCGCCAAACCCTTGACACGTTTGACAAAACATGAAAAGTCCTTCTGTGGGGTTCATGAATGTCAAAAGACGTATTAAAATATTAAAGAAAAAGCTAACGTCAGCCCCTATTCTTGCTTATCCACTTCTTGACGTAAGCTTATTCTAAACACCGACCCCAACAATGTGGGTATTGGAGTCGTCTTGTCACAGCTACAAGATGGTAAGAAAAGAGTGGTTGGATACTTCAACCAAACTTTATGGAAAGCTAAAAAGAACTACCTACTGTGTAAATAGGCGGGAACTGTAAGCAGTTCTAAAATTCGTTGAGCACTTTTATAAATATCTGTATGGCAAAAAATTCCTGTTTAGAAAATACCATGCCAGTTTAAAGTAGCTACTTTGCTTTAGGAACCCAGAAGGACAGATAGCAAGATGTTTTAAAAAACTGCAGGAATATGATATTGAAATCGAGCACAGATCTGGAACCAGACACTGTAGTGCTGATGCACTTTCCAGAAGGCCATGTCGACCTGATTGCCCCCTTGTACCTGCGTGAAGCAGAATGAGAAAAAACTCGCCTTAGCTAAGGTTGTGCCAAAAGACGGGTGCATTATGCTGGAGGAAAATGGACCGACGTCCGTTGTGGAGGGAGATATCCTCAACTCTCCTGCTTTAAAAGCATATTGAGCTCAATGGAACTGTTTAATTTTGGACGGTGGTCTCCTTAAAAGACTTGTAAAAAATTTCGAGGGCACAGAAATAAGGAAACAAATAGAAATTTTAAAAGATACGTAATAGTAGCTCTGAAGTACATCTGGGTAGCACGAAAACGCTGCAAAGTGTCCGAGATAGATTTTACTGGGTAAATTGCTCTAAAGATGCTAAAAATTGGTGTCGTAAATGCACTACATGTGCTGCCAATAATGGTCCGCATTGAAAACCGAAGGCGGAAATGCAGCAATACCTGGTCAAAAGTTCTTTTGAAAAAATCACTTGAAATAATTGTAGTAATGGACTACTTTACTAAATCGGTTAAAGCCTACGCATTTCCCAATCAGGAAGCCACTACTGTAGCAGGTATATTGGTTAAAACATTTATAAGCCGTTTTGGAGTACAACTAGAATTACATTCACACCACGGGAAAAATTTTAAAAGCAAGCTGTTTCAAGAAGTTTGCCAAAGATTGGGTATCCACAAAACTGGAACCACAGTAATGCACCCTCAGTCTGATAAATCCAATGAATTGGACTACAGCCAACTGTCTGTTAAGAGTAGTGTCAGAGTGTTAGAGGGATTGGGATCGACATATTCCACTATTCTTAATGGCAATTCGATCGGCCAAACGCCTGCGAAGGTCCTGTTCGGTAGAGAAATGAGGCTACCGTGTGATTTGGTGTTTGGTTGTAAACCTGGTGAAGAAGTGGCAGGTTCATACACCATCAAGAAAAAGATTAACGATGTCATTGATTGGATCGTTAAAGTTAACAGATTAAAAGCCACCGTGGTCCATCATGATCGGCTGGCGCCTTACCAGATTGTGTGCGGGATCCAGATTAAAAAAATAATATTCCAGGAGAAGTGAATCTAAGGAGGGGGTAGTGGATCGGGATAACCGAATAACGAAAAGACCTTGACTTAAAAGACTGTTTTAAGGTTATGTAGGTATTCGAGAATGTTCTTAGTCACTAGGGTAGATCATGTTATTCGAAAATGCTAGAATGTTCGTTTTTATTATATACAAGGGGGTCTACTAGCAGTTAAGGAGTGTTCAAATAGTTTGAATAGTTCATTGTCAATGTAAAACTGTTTAGACAGCAGAGTTCTTGTTACAATTTGGTTAAATTTATTGTGGTAAAGTCTCCAGAAGTGTTTTAATATGTATGTATATAAAACAAAAGAAATTCTTATTGGATTGGGCAACGTAGTCAAGGGAGTAGCGATAAAAGAAAACTACTTTTTAGTTGGTCGAGCTTTCGCTGTTTAGGTACAGCTTCATCAGGGCACTGATAAACAAGAACAGACATTAAGGATATTGCAATGGACAATTAAGTTAACATGTTTAAATTTTAAGTACTTAACTAATAAGTGAAGATGATAATGAAAGCCATATGCTTAAAGAAAATCATATGTTTCAATGACAATGCAAACAAAACACTAAAAATTAAAAGAAAACAGCACTGCTAAGTTTAAAATATAAATTAAAAACATTAAAAACACTTTTTTTAAATTGTATCAGTTTTGGTAGTGAGTATAGCTGGAAACAGCTTAGTCAGGAGACTAAAGTTAAAAATGTCTATTCGGTTCATTGGATTACATTTTTTTTTAAACCTGCCAAAAATTAGTACTTTTCGGTTTATTTTTAGGCCAGAAAGCCTCATTTTGTCGGACAAGGCCAGAAAATAAAAATGTGTCCAGTAAAAGCCTTTACCGGCCTATCACTTTCGAGACTTGTTACGTAAACTACTTATTATATGTAAAAAATTTGAGCGCTTTGCAGAAATTTTTTCAGGTGTACCTAATATTTTGTTACTAATAAAAATTAAAGAAACGAATGATGGTATTGTATATTTTATCCAGACTGTAACATAAATCAATTCAAAAACCAAAAATGTTTAATGTTATTTGTTAACCTAATGTATGTTGTCTAAACTCAAGAGTGGGTTTAATAGTTAATAGGCAAACAGATAAAAGAAGAAGTAGTTACCGTAATTATACAAAATCATCACAACACTCTGAAATTGGAAAAGTTTATATTAAAAAAAAAATAATAATATAATTCTCCGTTCACCAGGTTAAAAGGATATATAAAGGATAT
The DNA here is from genome assembly GCA_964028335.1 of Altica lythri. NCBI lineage: Eukaryota > Metazoa > Arthropoda > Insecta > Coleoptera > Chrysomelidae > Altica > Altica lythri. Next base: position 11,385,658 of record OZ034805.1, on the reverse strand, counting down.
ATTTCTAGCGAAAGCTTGACCAAACTAAAAAGAAGTTTTCTTTTAATGCCACCTCCTGACTATGTTGTCCAATCCAATGAGGAATTCTTTTGTTTTAGGTACATTTTTGATAGCCCCGTATCCTTTATATATTTAATCAAATTGCCAATTGAGAACCAGCCAAATCATTAAGCGCAACGTTTAACAAAATGGCTAAACGTCGTGTAGTCATTTACTTAAATTGGGAGTTAAGAAATTATTATGCGAATTACTACTTAGGTACTACAAATATTTTTATGTATTATATAAGCAAATGAAGTTTAATCAGATGTATAAAAGTATAACATAAAAACAAAAATAAGAACAGTTTAATTCAAACAACAATAATACCAAATTTTTTTTATTTAACCTAAGACAGCAGAATATAATTCTTATTTATTAACGAAACTCAAACTATTGTGGCATTTAGATCCACAGTGTATTTTTGAAAACCCTGACCCGCCTAACAAAGATTCCCAGAATTCTACTGAGGGAACGTGTCCGCGAAGAAACACCCATATCCATATTATTATGTTAAAACCAAATAATATTCTAAACACTTCTTGGATATAACTCACGGTCCGTTTAAAATGTTCTGTTCCTTTTTTCACTTTTTTAGACTTCATATGTATACATACACCTACGTATCAGCGATCCAGCCGCTCGGTACGTAACCCGTCATAAAAAGCTGTGCTTCCAAAAATATAAATGGATTAAAGTTCTTAATTATTTAATTTAACAAAAAAATGTACTACAGTATTATAATTTATTTAATAATATATTATATTAGATGTTTACATAATTATGAAAACACGTTTTTTATACACAATTAATTCCTATTTTATTTTAATTGAAGTTGTCACACAAATTAGTTTGCTAAATTTGAAAAATAAGTGCATTCTCGTATTGATTTCGTATCTCCAAGTGGACTACCACAATTTTTACAAAACATTTCATGCACTTCACTGGTTTGTGGCATTAAAAATGGAAAAAAACAAATAGGCCAACACGTTAAAATAAAAAGAGTATTTAGAGCAGTATCCATCATCTAAAAAAAATATATAATTTTTGAGAATAATTTCATAAATTAAACTTACACTAAATTAAGCAATTTTAAAACTGATAAGAGTATAAGTAAATCTTCATGAAATTTGTTTGGATGAATTAGCTATTCTAATAGGAAATATTCATGATATTTTTTTTGTCACAAATCAATAATTTACTTCTTTATATCGTAGAAAAAAATATAACTGGACTTGAAAAATATTTTTTCTACAACCGTGCGTAAAGTATTACCCTTACGCACGGTTTAAGGTTCGTAAAGTTTAACTTTTTTTCACTAGTGAAAAAAAGTAAAATAAGCGCTGTTTTGTGTAAGATTATGCAAATACTTTTATGTGTGTTAGTGGCCGAGGTTGTAAGGGATATAGCTTCTACCCAGATGACTCGGGTTCAATTCCGGGTAAGGAAACTTTTTTTTTATTATTTAATTTTGTTAATTTTGTGTAAATATATTTAATTGTTAAATTATATTTAATTGTTAAATTATTGCAGTTTAATACATACAAAACTAGATATTATATTCAGTAATTTTTAATTTGATTTTTAATATGACAGAAATATCATTTCATGAATAAGGGTAAGTATTTTTATTTAAATGACTGATTGACATTTCAATTAATTTATAATTCAAGCATTTCGCGTTTCTACGTACCGGTATTATAAGGTGAGATTAATTTAGAAAATAAATATTTTGTTATCTAAAATATGTTTTAAATATAATTTTTTTTTTTTCAGTATAAAGCGTAAAAAAAAATCAGGCCTATACTTGTATTTCTTGTAAAGAAATTCGGTTGTAGAAAAAATATTGTATGCAACTCGTGCGTAAATGTTCCTTTTTTGACTCATGTGATTGTCGCATTCGCCTGCGGCTCATGCGACAACATTCACATTCGTCAAAAAAGGTCACTTTACGCACTAGTTGCATAAATAACTATTAATTATCTTTAAAAGTGAAATTTAAAACGTTGAGTAACGTGGCGTCACTTGTCACAAACAGTTTTTGTTTACCTCATACTTTTCAGTTACTTCTCACATATTTTCATTTTTAATTGCTAAAAACATCATGGAAGAAGCCAAAAAAACATCTTACAAGTATTGTATAGTACCGAAGTGCAAAAATACTAATAGAAAAACACACGAAACTGTTTTTTCGTATTCCAAATGATAAGAAAATACGAAAACAATTGTGTAAGGTTATGAGAAGGGATGATATATCTCCTAAATCATCTTTATTTTGCTGTGAAGATCATTTTAACGTAAATATACTTAATTTTTTATACAGCTTAGTGTAAATTAGTAAAAAGTAAATATTGTATTAGCTATTGAACTTTAGAAAATTCGGTTTAAAATTAACATAAGCTAGTTTACAAAGTCAGTATAATATTTACTTCTTTAATTGGGGAACTTTTGCCACTAAATACAAACTAGGTAATAAAAAATATAAACCAATATTTTGAAAATGGCCCTTGCTTATTAATCTTGATAAATTATTAGTACTTCAGTACTTAAATAGGTACTCAAAGAAGACTGTCCATGAAAATCAAGGTAGGTATCAATTTGTATTCATAAAATCATTATATATTTATCTCAGATACACACAAAGCGAAACTTATTTTACTTGAGCGAACTTCAATAATGTAGGTTATAATGTATTAATTATTATTTTATAATCGTAAAGTTTGGAGTTATAGTGTAATTTTAATAGCAACTGGTACTGTATAGGTTATATTTTGGTGTATTATAAACAGTTGTGTGCATTTATGAATACAAATCTATGTTATGGAATAAAATATATTATGTAGGTAAAACATAATAATTACTCCTTTGATCTCTGCGCCCGTAAAATCGGGATTTGTTGCAAAATAAGCTGTCATCATAAATGCATCTATTTTCGGTAGATTGTCCGATTGTGCTTTGACGAAACCAGTTTCTGTCATCGTCCTAGATTCACTACAAATCTAAACTAAACTTCACTACAATCAGCACAAGAATACAGGTTTTAATTATTTATTTATCTCACAAACACTACTAACACAGTATAAACTTCAACGACTATTAAGTCAGTGTCGTGACAAGTGACATTTCGTTTCGACCAATGGTGGCGCGTTTCGGAAGTTTCAAATTCGTTCCCATAATTTGCACTTTTTACATGATATTTTATAGGTTTCAGTAATTATTAAAATTTAAAAAAACCTTTTTATTATAATATGACGATAAAAAGCATTCGAGAAAAAAATATTTGAGACAATTTAAAATTTTATGAATATTCCCTATTATAAAATTAGTCAATAAAATCTCGAAAAATAAGCGGGTGTGAAATAATATGTAAAAGTCTTTTTATGCGAATTTAATTATTGTAAAATTGTAAAAAAATTATAAAGATTTAAAATACTAATAAAGAAAATTTGAAAAGAATATCTAAAAAATTATCAAAACCTGAAATCGAAATTAAACAAATGGCAAGAAGTTTTAAAAAACTGTTAAAAACAAAAAAAAATAATATGGAAAATCATGAAAAGACGTAAATTTATAATTAAATTAAAAAGTTAAAAGTTATTTTAATATCTTTTAATAACTAAAAAAAGCATAGGAAAATTGTAAACTAATAATTGTTTTAGAGAAAAATTTGAGAAAAAGTTTATCAAAATTGGAAATAATCGTGAAATACTGAAAGCAACCGTAAAAATATCGAAAACGTTACAGTTTGGAAAAAACAGAAAAAACGTTTTTGTGAAAAATTGTTAATAGACTAGTCATGCACAGTTGTAAAAATAAATTGTATAAGTTAAAAGCATATTACAAAATTGAAAAATTGTGGAGAATTCCAAATATCCTAAAAAATTTAAAAGAATTCTCCAAAAACTGTAAAATGGTGTCAAAAATAGGAACAAGTTGTAAACGATTATTAATTTAACACAACCATAACAATATATTTGGAAAAAATGTAGTGTTTTATAAAAATACGTAAAAAGTAGTAAGAAATTCGAAAATTATAGTCATATTAAAAAAAATATAGAGAACATTTTAAATATTAAAAAAATTATAAATTGTTAAAAATTAAAATAAAAAGGTTCCTATAAAAAAGTGAATGAGTATTTTGAGAAAAAAAAATGTTAATAAATAACAATAGCACTTTCTATGTATTCGTTGAACGAATCCTTAAGAATAAACCAAAAAGTATGTAGAAAATATAAGCGTATTTTTAGTACGGAAACTCAAAATATGCAGATTAAAATAAAAATTAAAAATGTCATCAAAAAATCATTAGCAATAAAAAATCTAATTAACAACAAGAACTGATTACATCGTTTAAGTAATGTTTATGATACAGTTCATAATATATTAAAATATTGTAACGATCTATCTGATCATTTTGTATTATAAATAATTTCACCGGATTATTGTTTCCGTGCCTATATCGGTGAGAATTACTTAGTTTAAGAGTCGTAGTTGAAAAATTTGTCGTGCGAGGTGTTTATTATCGACATTTTCTAGTCGTGATTAGTAATTCTCGTTCTTTTACGAGATGGTACTTCTAGTAATTTGGTCTTTTGTGGTTAACCTCTTCGAAATACAAGTAAAACAATTTTTATCTTGTGTTCTTTGATTAATTTATTTATTGTAAGTGTTTAAAAAAGGCTGATATTTATTAATACTAAACTACCTTAATCAAGTAGTTTTAATTTAGCCAAATAATATTTTTTTTTAAATAACTTATCTACCAAGTCAGGACCTGTTTTCACACGTTCTTTAAGGATGTATTTACTCTTCATAAAGTGGAAAAATCCGATTTTTGCTAGACACTGATCCTACTCCGTTGTAAATTTAATAAGGGATTGATTTTTGATTTATTGTTTCCATTAAAGGTATTCCAAAATTATTTGAAGAAGATCACCTGAGTTACTAAACTATATTCAGATTGAATAAGTTCCATTTTGTGAAGAAAAAAGAAAAGAATATCGTCCCGAGATATTAAAATTGGTTGAAAGAATCATTCCTATAGAATCTAAGACTTTTATTACGGAGATAAGAGAATAATTAATTCTTAAATTAACATAATTAATCTTCTTGGATATAACATTCAGTTTTCAACATTTTTATTATCCCCGCATAAAACAATGTAAAAATGAGGTCAAATTAGCTAAAAATTAAAAATATTATGGATCGGTAAAAATAAAGTAAAAAAATGTGCGAAAAATCTCAAAAATGCATATGCGATATGGTTAGTGAAATTCATGCATAGTGCCATTTTTTAATACACTTTTTCGTATTAATACATCAGTGAATAATTGGATGCATGGATGGATACTGTAGAAAGTGAAATGTTTTTCGGTAGATAGATGAATGTCTTAAGATTTTAATATACTTTGGTCAAGCAGGATAATAATTTCATTTGAGAATTTTATCAATTCTACTCTAGTTTTTTTCAAAATGTCCTTTCGTTATTTCTTTGATGAAAATGACCACGAGTTTTTTTATATAGACATTTTATGAAATTATTTATTTTCACTTCTGGTTTACCACCTGCTTTCATCGTCCAGAAAGAAAGTATCCATGCTCATAAAACTTTTGCTCTTAATGGCAACATATTGGTTCTTGACATCACTATTTTAAGTAAAAGTCTTCTCGTAACAAAATCTAAATAATCACAATTTATAAAAAGAACTTTTTATAGTAGAAAGTTTTTTTACTGATTTATAGGTCACATTACTATTACATAAATTATTTTGTAATTTCTTAAAATTGTGTCCAAATCTCCATCTATATGCCTAAACACACTTAAAACATTCATTGTCATTCAGTTCTTAGCTACTCTGAAAATTTCAGAGCTCTAGGTGGTCGAACAATAGATTTAAATTCGATTACAATATTCCACTAGGAATGACAAAGACAAAGAGACAAAGAACACGAAGAAAATAAAAAACTTTCCATTTTCCCATACAAAATTTATAATTTCTTTAATTTGTGTAAAAATCTCCATGTATATGCCTAAACATACTTAAAACATTCATTGTCATCCAGTTCTTAGCTATCCCGAAAATTTCAGAAATCTAGGTGGTCGGAAAATCGGTTTAAATTCGATTACAAATTTCCACCCGGAATTACTAGAAGAAAGATAAAGAGACAAAGAACACGACAAAATAAAAAAGTTTCTAAAAATAATACGGTGGTTAATTTAGTAAAACCTATACAAAATGTAAACACTTTAAGCGAGTAACCAAACTTGTAAGAGGTTTCACATTATCGTGATGGGACACTTTACTCTTCCTAACGATCAATTCTGGCCATTTTTCTTTAAATAAATTATACAATTTGTCCAGTTAATCACAGTACACTTCAGAATAAATCGTGGTATTGTTTGTTAAAAGCTCAAAAAAAGATCCCCTTAAAACACATACTTTTTGGTAAATATCAGTTTTTGAAGTGATTTAAGTTGTTTAATCTAATTCATGCATAATTTCTGTGCTTAAATTTTTTAAAACAATCCATTTTTCGTAGCCAGTTTTAATTAGCTTTAAAATTGTATTATTTTTTACCTTTGAAAAAAAATACAGTTTTTAAGACCACAAAACTGTCGTTATGTAAAAATCATACATAAATCCATCTACCTGGATCTGGATCTGGAAATTTGGGGAGGGGCGAGCTAGTGCTCAGCCAGCACTGAGGCCACATATGACACATTGTGCATCCTCCCGTGTGTAGGGATATCCTCACCTCAGGCTGTCACCAGGCCTAGTGATTTAAAATAGGTGATGAGGCTCCCGAGGGGGATCTCCCTGACATCGGCTGGTGTAAGCCAGTACTCACCCAACACGGATCTTCTGATTTTAGAAAAAGCAGAGCAGTCATACATTATGTGTTCTACTGTTTCCTCTTCTTGTTCGCAGCCTCTGCATAACGGCGATTCTGTTAATTTCATCCTAAAGAGATGTTGTTGCAATTGGCAGTGACCTGTCAAGATTCTCACAGCTGTTCGGAGATTTTGTCTGGTCAATGCCTTAAATCTTTTTGCTGTTTCCTTGCCAGGATGAGGTAATAACTCTCTGGCCAGTCTACAGTTCGTAATTTCATCCCAGCACTGTATAAAGTTTTGGTGAGAGTGCTGTTTGATTAGGTCCACGACTGCGGACAATAGTTGCTCGGAAAATGGGCGAATCCATCTACCTATTATCCATCGATAAACCCAAGCATACCAGATCCATTCATACCATATTTATCCACCCATTAAATCATCCATTCATTAATTTATCATTGTGAAAATACGTTATTAAAACAACACCGTTATCCAGAATTTACTATACACTGTCATGACTAACTATCCTTGGAGAATATGCATTTACAAATTTTTTGCTAGGAAGTTTTTTTTTAACGGAACGGCTAATTTGACAGGAATTTTTTACAATGTTTTGTGCTGGGAGCTTTATAAATATTTACCTTAATTTCTCTTTTTCTTAATTCAGGATGTCCAACTTTCTTACATGTGGGGCATAATATGTCCATAGGATGTTCTATACGAGTTTCAACTAAACATTAAAAAATATTGCTATACTTTGTAACGAGTATGATATTAGCTATATTCCAAGCGAGCGGAAAAGTTTACATGAGCGTGGATTACCTAGCTATTCCATAGGCTTTTTCTGCTACTACTCCTTGTATTTATATTTTTTTTAAATTATTAGTTAATTAAATTACACTTTAGTAAAGGATTATTTGAGATATCTGTTTGAAAATTATTGAAATTTTTGAAAGCTTTTTTTTTCCGAAAGTTATATACCTAAACAAGAATAGGTATATTAAATTACATTAACGAGAAATTGAAAAAATGTCGCAACCAGAGAGACTCGAACTCTCAAACTTCAGCTAAATTTCAAACATTTTCATAAATTACACTTGTTTAGTTTGTTTATAGACGAGGCAATGAAGCATTTTAATAGGAAATCTTTTAGGATAGGACGGATCGGAATGCGGTTTTTTGCATATGATTTCAAAAATTATTTATACCATTCCTACCTACTTTCTACTTAGTACAAACCGGAAGTTGCTTTGCTGCAGCCAAAAAATGCTTTCAAAAAATGCATTTTTTGAGAGATTTTTTGGCAAATTTAATAACTTTGTAAATAAGAGTTAGAATTGGCCCAAGTTAAGTAACCAGGGGGTTTTAAGGTCGCTGATCACGATTATGATGTTTAAATTAACCCATTTGAAACCTGGAGCTCAGGAACGTCGACGAACGTCATCTCCGGGGGACTATCCCGAACTTCATGCGAGGAAGGAGAGAAAATCGAGACCACGGGGTTTTTTGGGTCGCTGAATTCAAATATGGCTCCAGCAAACACCCCACGGACACCTGGTGCGCCCTAACCTGGACGCGGACGTCATCTTCAAGAATTTTCTTGGAAATATAGACAAAAACGAACCGAAAATCATTATGGGGGAATTTTGTGTGCGCTGAATCCGAATTTCATGTGGAAAACGACCCCCCGAACACCTAGTGCGCCCTAACCTGGCTCTGAAAGTCATCCCCGAGGTTTTCCAAGACACAACTGAAAAATAGGAACCGACAATCGGTACTGGGGGTTTCTTGGGGCGCTGAAGTCAAATATGGCACCGGTGAACACTCCACGGAAACTTGGTGCGCCCTAACCTGGCTCTGGACGTCATCACCGAAGTTTTTCCAGACACAAGTGAAAATGACGAACCCAAAATTGTTAGGGGGTTTTTTTGGGCCGCTAAATTAAAATTTTACGGCAAACATACCCTCACAACACCTGGTGCACCGCACGAATGTCAACTAAACCTGATATTTTAGAGACTGACGTCAATGTACTGCAATAACTGTATGGAATTGTTGATTTTAGTTAAAATATGTATGGTGGAAAGGAAGAGAATGAATAGAAAGTCAAAGTTTATATAATTGATATTTTAAAACTCTTTATTGAACTCAAATCAAATAAAATCCAACCGTTACTTCACCTAACCACATTAATTAATAACTTCGATTTTCTAATAAGCAACTAAATATCAAATTCTTTATCAAGTGACACATCCATAGTCTGTTCATTGTTCTCGTCATCGATTGATGTACTCATACGGGTAACATCTCCCTCATCTGAAGCCTCTGTCTCTGCCACAATAACGTTGTCAACTGAATATCTTTCAGTGTTGAGGCAAGTTGAACCTTCACAAATTTTACAGCAAGATTGCAAAGTAGGCCGTGCTTCCTACAACTACACGTGTTCAGATTACAATCTCCTTTGCATCCACAGAATATCAGTTCCATAATATTCTAGGGCGCAGGTTTGCAGGTTTTTCTTCCATTTGTACAGGCACTAATGTGTCGCCTTCCTTTCTCCGTCCCCACTTTGTTGGGTCAATGGTCAGCTGGTCTCCGTGCAGCCATTGTTGTACTTGAAAATAGACCCTCTTTAGATGTTGTTGAATGGCGTCTACTGTAGGGAGAATTTTGGCTAAATTTATTCTTCTCGTTGTAGCGGTTCTCCTGTATATTTCGCACCTGGATGTTTGGAGTAACTGGTACCATTTGGGCTTGTCAGGATTATTTGGTTTCCTGAATGACACTTGTCACCGCTGACGTTTTACAGTCCGCAGTTGAGTTACGAGGAGTGTTTACTTTCGAGTTTACATTCTAAACTTTTTTAAGGGAGAGTTACACATGAATTAATGTATGTAATTATAAGACGATTTTCGGTTCGTATTGTCTCGTAAAAAACCTCGAGGACGGTTCAGCGCCAGGTTAGGGCGCACCAATTGTCCGTGGGGTGTTCGCCGATGTCATATTTAAATTTAACGCCCCAAGAGACCTCACGTAACGATTGCCGGTTCCTATTTTCCATAATGATTTTCGGTTCGTTTTTGTCGCTATTTCCAGAAAAATTCTTGAAGATGACGTCCGCACTTAGGTTAGGACGCACCAGGTGTCCGTGGGGTGTTCGCTGGAGCCATATTTAAATTCAGCGACCCAAAAAACCCCGTGGTCTCGATTTTCTCTCCATCCTTGCATGAAGTTCGGGATAGTCCCCCGGAGATGACGTTTGTCGACGTTCCTGAGCTCCAGGTGTTAGGGGGGTCAATTTACACATTATAATCGTGATCAGCGACCTCAAAACCCCATGGTTACCTAACTTGGGCCAATGCTGACTCTTATTTACAAAGTTATTAAATTTGCTAAAAATCTCTCAAAATATGCATTTTTTAAAAGCATTTTTGGCTGCAGCAATGCAACTTCCGCTTTGTACTAAGTAGAAAGTAGGTAGGAATGGTATAAATAATTTTTGAAAGCAAATGCAAAAAACCGCATTCCGATCCGTCCTATCCTAAAAGATTTCCTATATTTGACCTTTTTAGTGCTTCATTGCCTCGACTATTAGTATACCTAATGGTGGCAACTCTCGATTTAAAGGTCCAGGTTTAATTCGACTTTCTTTGTTTAAGCAACTCAAAAATTGAAAATGACAGTAAAAATAAAAAAAAAAATGTCTCTAAATAATCATAAGAAATAGTTAATAAATGAAATAAACGTACTTGTTGGATAAAAATATAAGAAATTAAAGAATATCGTGTAAGAATAAAACAAATTTTTAGGAAAAAAAAAACATAAAATACAAAAAAGCTTTGAAAATTTTATTGGCGGATGGTTAATTAAAATTTATTAAATTTCCAACTTTATATCAACTGTATGGAAAAATATCAATGATCCTATGTCAAAGATTATGTTAGGATTATGTTGTAGTAGTAGAAAACAGTAATTATTATACAATGTTTAAATTAATTTAATATAATAGTAATAATCTACAATTTACTTACTTATGGTTTTAAAACTCTTTTTAATTACTTCTTTTGGTGGTTTCAAACATACACCTAGAATCAAAAAGTAAATATAATCAAAAAGTTGGTTTTAAAAACAATGTAATCTTACGTCTAGCTTTATTCTGTTTTAAATACTGGACTTCTATGTTTTTATTTTTAGAATTTCTTACTGGAAGTCTTTTATAGCCTAAAAATTAAAATTTATTGCACTACAACTTAAATTAAAAAACATAATATGTACTCACATTTTGTCCCTTTTGTTTGTTTATTTAAATATGGACAATGAATGGTTATATCTTCATGACTAGTAAAAAATGTTAACTCTTCATTAGGATGGTGGATTAATAAATGTTGACCCAAATTACAAATACAATTAGAAATTTCAAACTTTTTACCACATAGTTGACACTGTAGATTACAATCCATCAAAAACGTTCAACATTATATAAAAATAAAATTTTTTCTTCCAATAAATATTGGTAAAATTTTTAATAATAACCCCCAAAATTTGGAAAACATATTTGACATTTTAATGACATAAACCAGCATAAACTAACGAAACGTTTATAGACATTAGTATTATCCATGGAAAATATTATCATTCGTCATTTTGAATCCCATGTCATTATCTGTCAATATAAAATTTCTTGTTACTTTTGTTATTTCCAACTATAAAGTAATTAAACTTTTTATTACTTGTGGAGTCAAAATAATGCACTACAATATCATATAATATAATACCCATAATCACTTCATAAAGAGTTCGGATTTAAGCGCGAGAGAAAAAAGATAAGAGCAGTGTTTGCTTCTCTTTCTAATGGGTGGCATAGAACAACCAGGTAATGAAAATGTCATAATGAGTTAGTGGTTTTAGGATATTAAAAAGGGCAAGAAACATTGTTCCGATCTGTTTTTTCCTTTTTTGCACTAGAATAACAATCCCAAGTCAGAACTTTCTTTCTGGTATCATACCTAAACTTAAATAAATAGATTAGGTTCTAAAAATATTCTTTTGTAGGTACTCATTGCTTTTAAATGCGTATTTTACAGTAATTGCCAGAGTGCGTAAAAGTTACTTGTACGCACTCGTGCTTTTTACTTTACCGTAATTTGTTTTGAACAGCTGACAACAAAAGTGTTTTTATATGTTAATAAACATAATTTGAGCATTGAATAAATGTTCCAGAAAGAGCTTATAGTGCTTTGCTGGTCAACCAAATACGCTAGCGTAACATTTTCATGAAAATTCCACACCTATAATTTTGAACCAATCAAAAAACGTTATTTTGACACATCACCATGGCATCGGAGGTGTTTTAGCGGAATTTTTTTTTTCGTGGGGTACCCAACAGCGAATTATACTGGAAATTTTTTGACGTTTACAATAACAGACCATTTTTGACAGACTGGTTCTTATTTGTTCACATAATATTTAGTTTTGATACATTTTAAGAAAAACGCGAAAATAGTTATTATCCTAACAAGTGCGGAAAGTTATACTTTCCCGCACGCGAACTGCCGATGCCCGAACGACGCGAAGCGGAGTTCGGGCAAGCAGTTTAAGTGCGGGAAAGTTAATTTCCGCAAGTGTTAGGATCAATACTTTATACAACTACTGCTCTGGAAGTAGAATTTGAGAGGAATATAACAAATAATTTTTTCTTTTGACACATCTGGCAATAAATTTGTTGTTGCATTTTTAGCTGATTCAACTAGTTCAGGTGGAGTTAAACATCTTGTTAAATCGACCATTATTTTAAATAGTACACTTTTTTTAATTACCTACACTTTCTTTTTGCGTTTAATACAGTTGCGTTGTGACAGTTGTGACATAAATTAAAAAGGGTTAGGACTGATCGAGTAGTCTTTCTAGTCAAATAAAAACGATAGATAGTTTAGGCGGAATCCGTGTAGTTATGTGGTCATAACCAAACATGTGCGTTTATGAAATACATATAGTCAAGTATGCGACTATTGTGTACTTCGGAGATGACATACTGCGCTCGAAAAGTCAACTTCCAGAGCAGGCGTTGTATAAAAACAATTTTCTATCACTTGTAGTTACTCAAAACTTATGTAAAATTGAAGAATATATTATTTTCTATTTTGAAATGGTGTTCCCATGCAGCTTTCCGATAAACCTCTTAAATTATAATTTTCTACCCCTTGTAGTAAGCTCAAGTAACTATAAAAGTATAAAATATAAGAATGTTATATTGTTTGTCTCTAAATGGCACATTTGAGCTACTACAATCAGTAGTAATCAACAGTTTATAGGCTGAGAGTCCATTGGTGTGAAGACAAACTGAATATTATTATGTAATCTGTTCCTGTAGGTATGTATCTGTAAAAATAATATTTTTTTCATTTTTTACCACTTGTAGTAGCCCAAAGTAAATAAAAAAATCAAAGAATGTAATATATTTTATTACAAAACTGCATTACCGTGTAACTACAATTAGTAGAAAACAATATCTTAAAGGG